>CM060908.1:150510604-151110604 GCA_030737815.1 Allium fistulosum
GAATTGATGGAAATATGAAAAATAAGTTGTGTGACTTATAAAATTGAAAATTGGAATAGATAAGCCAAAATAAAAAGATTTTGATATTTTGGAAACGAAATAAAAACCCAAATTTGAATTATAAAATAAATTTGAACTCAAGTAAATTGGTTGAAGTGATTTTTGAAATAAAAATCAGATATTGAATTATAAAGTGGAAATGAACTAATTAGATAATTAATTAGTTAATTGGATATAGAATGGATATTAACTGGGTTGATTAAATTTGGATGGTGAGTTAAAAATGGAATTAAAATTGAAGTGGATTAAATGAATGAACTAATTAATTAATTAGTAATTGAATTGGAATTCGATTGAATAGAAATCAATTTAAATAAAATGGATTTGAATATAAAGAGGGTAGATATGACTGGAATGCAACTGAATTGATTGGGAACCAATTTGAAATAGAATAAAATTAAATATAAATTGATTTGGAATCAATTAAAAATAGTTATAAGCTGATATGGGTATTTTATTAAATGAATATCGCCGAAATCGCATAAAAAAAATTGGCATTTGGCGTAAACGGAAGTAAATAAAATGTTATGGATTAATAGAAGTGAATAAAATTGATTTTTAAATCAATTTGAAATGGATATGAGTTGTTTGGTATAAAAATAAAGTGATGCAAGAAAATTGAGTTGTAAATCATTTGGATTGAATGAAATGACATATAAATCGATTGAAAATAAATGATCGAATGATGGAAGCCTTGTAATTGCTATAAAAACATGCTATAACAGGTTTGTTTAGGAATCTATGCGTTTATCCATTTAAAGAAGTGAAATGTTATTGAATTTGATGTTTTTGGGACTTACGTGTTTAAATTGAGTAAGTACAGATACCCAGAGGCCATTTGGTTAGATTTTGATCGCGCTAATCTCATATAAAATAAGCCGCTTGCTTAAAAATGTTAAAATAAGGTATGTTTTCGGATTAAATACAGCAAATATATAAATATTGATATATATTTTTGTTTTCGACCATGTGGGTCGATGTATATATATTTATCTCACTTGTCATATTGCAAATGACTCTCCGTACAAGGGAGACTCTACCAAAAATTTCGAAAATTCAGGGTGTTAGAAAATTTTTGAAAACTTTTGGAATTTTATTATACGACAATTTGATTTCAAATTGTAATTGGAATAAGGTGTTTTGGAAGCAGGATTGAATACAAATTGATTGGGTTAAAACTAAAAGATTAAGAGAGTGGATGTCGAGTTTCACTAAGTGGGTTTTTAATAAGTAATGGGTTTGGAGCATTTTTCTTACCTTAGCGATTTCGGGGACGAAATTATTTTAAGGGAGGAGGAATGTAACGACCCAGATTTTTCGTTGTTCGATTTTGAATATTTAAATGGTTTTAAATATTGAATTTGAATTATAGATTGATTTTGAATATGAAAATTTGGGTTTATTTATAAAATAAATTCAGAATTTAAATATAGCAATTTATTGGATAATTTAATTATTGAAGTTTACAATTGAATATTGGTTAAATTATTGTATCTTGAGTTTTAAGCCCGATAAAAAAATTATTTAAAGGCTTGTAAAATTTATATTAATAATAATGAAGATAATAAAAGTTTTAAAATTGAATTTAAAAGTGATCTGTTCAATTTTAAAAATAGTTTGTTCAAATTGACATTTAAAATAGTGATCCGGGGCACAATCTTGGAATACAACAAAACCAGTTCCATTGGGTCCGTAATAATGTATTATTGTCGGATTCTGAATTTTGTAGCTTTTGGAATTATCATTTGGCCGTACGGGATATAAACGCGTTGAGTTTAATATCGAAAATTCAATATAATAGTTGGGTCCAAAAAGCTATCTTCTTCATACGATTGAATTAGGACTCGAAACCTTTTCCATTGCATTCGAAATGGAGGTATAACATTATAAGCGCCTGGCGGCACGCCTCGATAGAGTTCGAGATTTTGAGTTGTGTAAATCGAGACGATTTGAAATTTAAATTATATATATATATATATATATAACTGACCTGACCATATTTCCATCAGCCCTTTTCTCCTTTTCAAATCACTGTACCATTCTTCCCTCAACACGCTAACATCACGTCTCGGTCCTATTTATCTCAATCAAGTTCGAGCCTTTCCTTCATTCTTTCAGTTTTCAAATTCACGAAACACTTAGAAAAAAAAGTAAGAGAAATGGACGCTTTAAAATCGCAATACTTATCAGCTTAGAATCGAAGCCGCATATTTCTCCTTTCCTCCTCTCCGTTATTCTATTCGAACAAAAACAACAGAAAAATCGAATAAAACAAAATCAAAGAAAATGAAATTGGAATCGAACTCGATGATTCTCGAGAAGCCTGGGACGGCAAAGGGGGGAGAATTGGATCGCGTGTAGGCAACTGGAAGAAGGGGAGGGCGATGGCGAACGCAACGTTCGGGGGAAGTTCCCGTACGCTTGTACGTGGGAAGTGATGCGAGCCTGGGCGGCGCACTCGCGTACGAGAAGGTGGAGGAGACTCTATAGTCGATTCGCATTTTAGGGTTGTGGTGAGTTCGACTGTGGATTGAGGGAGGGTCGGAGCTGAGGCAGTTTTAGTCGAAGTCGAACAGGGAGGCACTGGCATTGGTATTGGCAGTGGGTGTCGCGGAATCTGGGGGTGTGGCGGTGAGGTCCAGCCAAGTCGAGGTGGAGCAGCATTCGAATTGGTCGTTGGTTACGATCGAGTTTCATGAGCTTTGATCTTCAATGGGTATTATTTTTAAACTATTATTTAATTTAACTTAATCCTAGTTTAATTTATAAAAAAAATTCACTAATCCATATTAAATTTATTTGAGGTCGAAAATGAATAAAAACAGGTCGAGAGTGTTGCATAGGTGGGAAATCTAGGCAATGAAATGGGTTTGGAATTGGAACGATTAGCAATTTCAGAGGAAAAAAAAGAATCAAGGTGAGTAAATCGTTCTCATTCTGAATTTGCTGGATTAAATTATAATAGTTGGAATAAATTATTGAATGTTGGTTGAATTTAATAATTATTATTTGTTGGATGTTATATATATAGTAGTATATATTAGTATTAGAGTGATATTCCCGCACTTTATAGCGGATGAGACCCTATGTGTCTCGCATAATAGCGGATGACCCTATATACCGCGATATCCCCTTCGAAGTGGGATTGGTATTTTTATTGTTGTCTAACATCTATAGATGCAGGGAAACAGGTTGGAGGGATCCAACTGGATTCCTCAAATATATTTAGTGTTTTTCATATATATAAAAATATATGATGTGAGTGGATAATCTTTTGGATTATTGTGTGTTGTAAATTTTTAAATGATATAATGGCATGGAAAGTAATTTTGGGTATATTAAATACCATAAATATTATTTTAAATTTTTAAGGAATTAAAAAGAGGTTTTTAATATAAAAATGTAACGACTCGGATTTTCGCGCTCGAAAATCAACATCCGTACTTCACATTGTACTAGAATGCCGCAGATTCGACCGTTCAAATCCGATTCGCCGGAGCTTATAACAACATTAAGTATAACAACACAGCGGAATAAAGAAAAAGAATATAGATATACAACATCAGATACAACAGAGTGATACAATGAATATCAATATACATCAGAGATATGATACAAGAAATAGCAGCGGAAAAGAAAAGATAACATCAGCAGAGGATAGAATATCCCCAATAGAATGCTCCAAGATAAGCAACGTCAATCCATGAACTCCAAGAACTGACTAGCTCCAGATAATCTACCAAACCTGAATATCTGAGAAAACCCAACTCTAGACTGCCCGTGTGGAAAATAGTGGGCACCCAGAGTTTAGGAAGGGAACAATAAACTCCGGATCAGTCATGGGACTGGTGTGAGCAACAAAAACAGTTTATCTTTAAAACAAGAAACAAAGGCTTTTAAACATTGAAACCCGCAATGCTTTTCGAAAATGAAACTACCATAAGACCTCCCACCACACACACAATGCAATCGCAGAATTGGAGGAGATTTCTTCTTATGATAGTCAAAAATGCTTACTACGCAAAATCATTCGATATTATTATCATTAGTGCATAGTGTCGAAAACATTTCGAAAATATAATATTAATCTTAGCCAGCATACAACATTTCATCGTATGCCTACTATAGCTACCATGTTCAATAGCAGGTTACCGCCACATTCCATAGCAGGTAATACAACTAAAACCGTACAGGGTTCGTATTGTTTCTTTGGATTTCCAACAAATGATCAGGCTAAGGAACTTCCTTACCGAAATAGAAACGCCTCTGGAAAGACGCCCCGAGAACCTAACCAGATCTCTGCAAACAAAAGGCCGACGCTACCTCACGCTATACAGCTGTAACTAGGTAACTAACACACTGACGCTACCTCACGCTGTACAGCTGTAACTAGGTAACTAACACACGAGTCATGTCATCCCCCGGTCGTTACCGACCTTTATCCGCGGGATCCCGAAAACCAACAAAGCAACATCATACAGTAATAAATTACCGTGTCCACATGAGTTAAGTATCTAGGCTCCATACCATGATACCACCCTTTATCCAGAAGGAAATGACATACCCTAGGGGCGCTACCCCTACAAACCTTTGTCGCAACATTCCTGTTTCGACCATTACCGGGTTGTGAGGCTCGACGAAGTCTCGTTCACAAAGCCACGCTTTTTCACAAAGCCACGCTTTGACCAATCAAATGATCAGCAGCACTTCGCATGCCACATTACCAAATTGGGAATGTATCACTAGTAACCATCAACTACATAACCTCTGAGCTCATACATCTCAGAGAAGGGTGTTAAGCTAAGAAAATAAATTCTCCGCCACCAACAGAAATGTATTTGATAGAAACCAGCTTTACATCTCAAAGTGTAACGTCAGACACACATCCATACAAGTCTGTTCCGGGTTCGAACAGAACCGAAGGCACTTCCAAAGAAGCCCTTGCAATCCGGGTATTCACAATCCTGATCGGACTTCCCATCACTTAGGAAATCTCTATACCGTAGCTACTCAATGCAGAGACAATCGATAGGTCATCCTATTGCTCTCGCAAATACCCGGTCTTCACCACCGGTCTTCAAATGCTATCCATATCGTCGTATCACTATTCGGAATGGGTTATATGACACAAAGGTCCACTCCCGGCTAAACCGAATAACGAGCGCAATTAAAAATCATATGGATACTGGGGTCTCAGTTAAATCATAGCTTAAAGCCCAAAACTTTTCATTCGAATGGTTAAAACAATTTACCATTTCCAATCTTTTAAACAAAAAGATTCATTTCAAAAACCTTTATGGTTTAAAACAATTTCCACACTTTTGATCTTTTAAACAAAAAGATTCAATTCACAAAGTTTACCCCGTTCACAAAGATTTATTCATAGATTTTCAAATCAATTTCCATTTCAATTTGATTAACTCGTTAAATCTTTAAGTCAAGATTTAACTTATAGCTTTTAAAACAATTCCATTTCAAGTTGGATTAACTCGTTCGGTCTTTGAATCAAAGACTCATTTCATAAATTTCAAAACATTTCAATTCCATTTCAAACTTGAAATTCTTTCAACACAAATTGGAAGTTCATTACTTTTGTGAAAGCTTTTACTATTTGAAAACAAATAATTTCGTTTCAGAAAAATCCAGTTATATTTACACGAGTTAAAACCCTTGAATTAAATTCAAATTCCCAAATCAATACCTTTAAACGGTTTAACCCATATATAACTTGTACAGCCTCTTTAATCCCTAGTTTCAAATCATAGAATTCAATTTCAAACTTGATTTCAAATTTAAATCAAATTATTTAAATTTTCAAAACTCGATTAAGTTATTCAAAATAGCTTTTATCTTTGAAATCCCATTTCAAAAGCTTTTCACTTTAAACCCAAATTTCCAATTTCAAAATCAATTGAATTTTAAATTTAAATTTCAAAAACATTGAATTTACATCATCTGTGATTTAACCGATTTCCACGTGAAATCCATATTTGTGTGTGTATAAGTGTGGTCCAGGGATTTCACACAATAGTGCACAACATCATCAATCATCACAGATATATCAATATCGATAAGCGGTATAATCCACAACGCTTATCTTCATTCACAGATTCATAGATAAAATAAATTTATCAGTCACAAAGATTCATCATTACACTTCGATGTGGGTTTCGGATAACCAACTGGAATCCGACTCCCTGTCGCATCGAAATTCAAATGTCGTTTTACGGGTCAAGGGGTTTTCATATTCATACAACAGTATATAACGGCTCAGCACAAAGCATTACATATCACGTAGCATCACATCACATATCAATGAAATGAATCCAACACACATCATTCTAGAACAATAAAACATCTTCAATTAAGATGAGTAAATCATGCGGTTTAAATTTTATTAACCGCAAAATTAGTTTTATTATTAAAATCTTTTTATCAATGATTAATTATCATTATACGTTGGTTGCTTTGGAAAGTTAAGATTAGTTTAAATAACATTTTATCTTAATTTCATTTCAAATTACATTATTTATTTCATAAAAAAATGACTTTGTAAAATAAAGTATCTAATATTTTGAAAGTATTTTACTTAAATCTTTAATTCATTCAAACTTTAATCAACTCATCATTTTAAAATCATGGGAAAAAGAAAATTGTTCAAAAGTTTGAAAATCTTTAAAGTAAGACTGTTTTTCGTTGTAGACCCGAGACTACTTCGAGTCACCCCCGAAACCATTTCCTATTTACTTCGGGTTTCATGGAAAATCAACCCGAGAGCCAAATTTTCGAACCAAATTTTTTTCTAAGTATTATTACTCGGCACATCAACATTTTATACACGAGTTAATACCCGAGCTTTCAAAAGTTTCTCCCCATGCTGGCTTCGAGTCACCTACCCTCTTCCCCAACCATACCCACTGATACAACCCAAGCCTCGTGCACGTGCACACGCTTCGTCGCTGCTCCGATCGATGCTACAACCTCAGGCAAGTCGAAGTTCATACATGAATCAATCTCCGATCGCCAAAACTCCACCATCACGTCGAAATCGAATTCAAGCTTAAAAGCTCAAACCTGGAACACTGGAACATCCTCGACCAAAACCTGTCATCGCTTCGATCCCGCCGCCTCGTCCACTGGAATTCACGCAACTCCGGCCACCAACACGTCTTCGACTACACTACCACTTTCCAAGACTACGTGCAACTCGATGTACTGAGGAGTGAGAACGAACCCCAAAACTTCGACGAAAAATTGTGCCCTAAAACCCTATTTCGTCAAACCCAAACTTATCAGATCATCTAAAAAATGTCGTACTATTTTTCTAATGATCTATGACACATCATCCTTCCCTGATATCAAGCCCGAGGCTCGATTTTCCTTTGATCACTAGAAATCGATGTTTCTTTCAATTCTATTCAACTTCGATTTATTCACTTGTTACAAATCTTAAAGCACTGGTTTAACCTTTAAAAATCGTGATTCATGATGGGGATTTAGATCACAGAAATGAATCAAAGGATTGTAATAATCGAAATTTTCATGTTCTTAAGTTTTACTGCTAATTTCTTCCTGTAAATCATTATTTTCCCAATATTTACTTAATACATTTTACCTAATATCATTTTTTTCTTTTGTAAATAACTTTACATGGTTATAGACAAATTTTTTCAGAAACCATAGTTTGAAATAGTTTAGACATGAAGATTTGATTTTTTTTTCTCTTGAATTGGTTATCCTGTTACTTAACCAGAGAAATGAATATACCCATGTACATAACCATCTCTACCTATATATATATCTACACTTATACAACCTAACTCACAACACACCCAAATATCAATCACTGATATCAAAATATATATAAACAAAACTAGAGGGAAGTTAGCTCACCCCTATATATATACGAACATTCGAGCATATTCAACAGCAAGGCAACACTTCAAATCATTTTCAAACTTACATCACAAACATCAGAACATAGCAAACATAGGGTAAGTGAGTTGCTCACAGTAGTTTCCAGAGGAAAGAAAGCAGAACTTTTCTTTTATGCTTGAAACAGGTTGTCATTTGCAAGTTGAAATTCTTCTTCTTGATTCTCTGATCGATCTGAGTTGTATGTTGTTTATTTTTTAAGTGATATTTACTTCATATTTTCTCAACTTAGATGGACGAAAATGAATTTAAGAAGATATGTAAAATGAGTTTGCAGGGGATATATTTTGTTGTACAATATAGATAGGGTGATAAAAATGTGTTTGTACAAGTTGATATTCCATTTGATCAGAGATTTTTATTTGGTTTGGAGGCTGCATTTATTAGCTTTGTACATATTATTTTCGGCTGAGAAGATGGCATTGCATGCTTATGTCCTTCATGTATCATACTTGTCCCCTTGTATATATTTTCTTTTTATATGTACATAGTTGTTTACCTGTTCAACATGAAGATATGTATTCTTCTTCCTATGCAAACTTTTCATTCGTATATACTTTGTTTTCTTTTGCTTATACTTGATTTTATATTGTGTATACTTTCTTTGCTTTGTCATATTATTTTATAATATGAATGAATTCTATTTCTAATATGTTGTTATAATTTTAGCTAATATATTTACTTTATATCCTACAATATAGCTTATTTATATTTATTTTTCTAGCTTAAATTTTTTATATTATAATTTATCTTATATTTATTCCTAACCCATTTATTTAAGATTTACATTCAACTCCAATGTACATATATATATATTTTCTAAATTCAAAATGATTTAATACATAATTTGTTCGAAAGCTCGAGGAAACTCGCATCATTTTATCAATTAATTTCACAATTTAAATTAAAAATTTAATTTAATTATCAATTTAAATTTATAAAAATTCGGGGTCGTTACAGACTTCCCCCCTTAAAAGAATTTCGTCCTCGAAATTCACAGGCACGAAAACAAAGACGGATGAAGAATGTTTCATCAAATCAAACTGAACATCTATTCTGCATTTGGTTTACCAGATCAGAATATCGATAACAGATACAAGAACGAATCTGTTGAATTCTTTCACACGATACTCGGGTTATCCAGATCTACGAAATATACAGTGGCATCGGTTAGTTCGAAGGAATAACTAACCATTCATAGAACATATCTGGGACCCAAAGAATAGATAGATATATGAATACAATTCCAAAATTTTCAGTTTAGAAACCAAATTTGTACCTATCAACCATAGCAACCAAATCAACCAATACATCCAACAAACAATTTTGGTCAATCCGGAGTTTACGTCCCATATCAAATATATCGAATTTCTCCTTCCTGGATCTACCAGAAACTATCAAAGAATAGAAAAGATGATGAACCAAAGAGATTGATAGAGAAAAGATTGTTCCCTTGTTATTTCAGGATATTGACCATTTATAGTCGTATTCCCCTGTCCCTTATCTCATCCTCTTCTTGCACTCATACTTACTATCAGTGGATAGCAAGAGAATTTACTGAGACATTCGAACGGATATCTGAGAATTACTCATTCTAGGTTATACTTCACCCTATCTCTAATGAGCTACTTAATGTGTTATACTCCTGAGCTAAAGTTCAACCTTAGCTCTGATACCACTTGTAACGACTCGGATTTTCGCGCTCGAAAATCAACATCCGTACTTCACATTGTACTAGAATGCCGCAGATTCGACCATTCAAATCCGATTCGCCGGAGCTTATAACAACATTAAGTATAACAACACAGCGGAATAAAGAAAAAGAATATAGATATACAACATCAGATACAACAGAGTGATACAATGAATATCAATATACATCAGAGATATGATACAAGAAATAGCAGCGGAAAAGAAAAGATAACATCAGCAGCGGATAGAATATCCCCAATAGAATGCTCCAAGATAAGCAACGTCAATCCATGAACTCCAAGAACTGACTAGCTCCAGATAATCTACCAAACCTGAATATCTGAGAAAACCCAACTCTAGACTGCCCGTGTGGAAAATAGTGGGCACCCAGAGTTTAGGAAGGGAACAATAAACTTCGGATCAGTCATGGGACTGGTGTGAGCAACAAAAACAGTTTATCTTTAAAACAAGCAACAAAGGCTTTTAAACATTGAAACCCGCAATGCTTTTCGAAAATGAAACTACCATAAGACCTCCCACCACACACACAATGCAATCGCAGAATTGGAGGAGATTTCTTCTTATGATAGTCAAAAATGCTTACTACGCAAAATCATTCGATATTATTATCATTAGTGCATAGTGTCGAAAACATTTTGAAAATATAATATTAATCTTAGCCAGCATACAACATTTCATCGTATGCCTACTATAGCTACCATGTTCAATAGCAGGTTACCGCCACATTCCATAGCAGGTAATACAACTAAAACCGTACAGGGTTCGTATTGTTTCTTTGGATTTCCAACAAATGATCAGGCTAAGGAACTTCCTTACCGAAATAGAAACGCCTCTGGAAAGACGCCCCGAGAACCTAACCGGAACTCTGCAAACAAAAGGCCGACGCTACCTCACGCTATACAGCTGTAACTAGGTAACTAACACACTGACGCTACCTCACGCTGTACAGCTGTAACTAGGTAACTAACACACGAGTCATGTCATCCCCCGGTCGTTACCGACCTTTATCCGCGGGATCCCGAAAACCAACAAAGCAACATCATACAGTAATAAATTACCGTGTCCACATGAGTTAAGTATCTGGGCTCCATACCATGATACCACCCTTTATCCAGAAGGAAATGACATACCCTAGGGGCGCTACCCCTACAAACCTTTGTCGCAACATTCCTGTTTCGACCATTACCGGGTTGTGAGGCTCGACGAAGTCTCGTTCACAAAGCCACGCTTTTTCACAAAGCCACGCTTTGACCAATCAAATGATCAGCAGCACTTCGCATGCCACATTACCAAATTGGGAATGTATCACTAGTAACCATCAACTACATAACCTCTGAGCTCATACGTCTCAGAGAAGGGTGTTAAGCTAAGAAAATAAATTCTCCGCCACCAACAGAAATGTATTTGATAGAAACCAGCTTTACATCTCAAAGTGTAACGTCAGACACACATCCATACAAGTCTGTTCCGGGTTCGAACAGAACCGAAGGCACTTCCAAAGAAGCCCTTGCAATCCGGGTATTCACAATCCTGATCGGACTTCCCATCACTTAGGAAATCTCTATACCGTAGCTACTCAGTGCAGAGACAATCGATAGGTCATCCTATTGCTCTCGCAAATACCCGGTCTTCACCACCGGTCTTCAAATGCTATCCATATCGTCGTACACTATTCGGAATGGGTTATATGATACAAAGGTCCTCTCCCGGCTAAACCGAATAACGAGCGCAATTAAAAATCATATGGATACTGGGGTCTCAGTTAAATCATAGCTTAAAGCCCAAAACTTTTCATTCGAATGGTTAAAACAATTTACCATTTCCAATCTTTCAAACAAAAAGATTCATTTCAAAAACCTTTATGGTTTAAAACAATTTCCACACTTTTGATCTTTTAAACAAAAAGATTCAATTCACAAAGTTTACCCCGTTCACAAAGATTTATTCATAGATTTTCAAATCAATTTCCATTTCAATTTGATTAACTCGTTAAATCTTTAAGTCAAGATTTAACTTATAGCTTTTAAAACAATTCCATTTCAAGTTGGATTAACTCGTTCGGTCTTTGAATCAAAGACTCATTTCATAAATTTCAAAACATTTCAATTCCATTTCAAACTTGAAATTCTTTCAACACAAATTGGAAGTTCATTACTTTTGTGAAAGCTTTTACTATTTGAAAACAAATAATTTCGTTTCAGAAAAATCCAGTTATATTTACACGAGTTAAAACCCTTGAATTAAATTCAAATTCCCAAATCAATACCTTTAAACGGTTTAACCCATATATAACTTGTACAGCCTCTTTAATCCCTAGTTTCAAATCATAGAATTCAATTTCAAACTTGAATTCAAATTTAAATCAAATTATTTAAATTTTCAAAACTCGATTAAGTTATTCAAAATAGCTTTTATCTTTGAAATCCCATTTCAAAAGCTTTTCACTTTAAACCCAAATTTCCAATTTCAAAATCAATTGAATTTTAAATTTAAATTTCAAAAACATTGAATTTACATCATCTGTGATTTAACCGATTTCCACGTGAAATCCATATTTGTGTGTGTATAAGTGTGGTCCAGGGATTTCACACAATAGTGCACAACATCATCAATCATCACAGATATATCAATATCGATAAGCGGTATAATCCACAACGCTTATCTTCATTCACAGATTCATAGATAAAATAAATTTATCAGTCACAAAGATTCATCATTACACTTCGATGTGGGTTTCGGATAACCAACTGGAATCCGACTCCCTGTCGCATCGAAATTCAAATGTCGTTTTACGGGTCAAGGGGTTTTCATATTCATACAACAGTATATAACGGCTCAGCACAAAGCATTACATATCACGTAGCATCACATCACATATCAATGAAATGAATCCAACACACATCATTCTAGAACAATAAAACATCTTCAATTAAGATGAGTAAATCATGCGGTTTAAAATTTATTAACCGCAAAATTAGTTTTATTATTAAAATCTTTTTATCAATGATTAATTATCATTATACGTTGGTTGCTTTGGAAAGTTAAGATTAGTTTAAATAACATTTTATCTTAATTTCATTTCAAATTACATTATTTATTTCATAAAAAAATGACTTTGTAAAATAAAGTATCTAATATTTTGAAAATATTTTACTTAAATCTTTAATTCATTCAAACTTTAATCAACTCATCATTTTAAAATCATGGGAAAAAGAAAATTGTTCAAAAGTTTGAAAATCTTTAAAGTAAGACTGTTTTTCGTTGTAGACCCGAGACTACTTCGAGTCACCCCCGAAACCATTTCCTATTTACTTCGGGTTTCATGGAAAATCAACCCGAGAGCCAAATTTTCGAACCAAATTTTTTTCTAAGTATTATTACTCGGCACATCAACATTTTATACACGAGTTAATACCCGAGCTTTCAAAAGTTTCTCCCCATGCTGGCTTCGAGTCACCTACCCTCTTCCCCAACCATACCCACTGATACAACCCAAGCCTCGTGCACGTGCACACGCTTCGTCGCTGCTCCGATCGATGCTACAACCTCAGGCAAGTCGAAGTTCATACATGAATCAATCTCCGATCGCCAAAACTCCACCATCACGTCGAAATCGAATTCAAGCTTAAAAGCTCAAACCTGGAACACTGGAACATCCTCGACCAAAACCTGTCATCGCTTCGATCCCGCCGCCTCGTCCACTGGAATTCGCGCAACTCCGACCACCAACACGTCTTCGACTACACTACCACTTTCCAAGACTACGTGCAACTCGATGCACTGAGGAGTGAGAACGAACCCCAAAACTTCGACGAAAAACTGTGCCCTAAAACCCTATTTCGTCAAACCCAAACTTATCAGATCATCTAAAAAATGTCGTACTATTTTTCTAATGATCTATGACACATCATCCTTCCCTGATATCAAGCCCGAGGCTCGATTTTCCTTTGATCACTAGAAATCGATGTTTCTTTAAATTCTATTCTACTTCGATTTATTCACTTGTTACAAATCTTAAAGCACTGGTTTAACCTTTAAAATCGTGATTCATGATGGGGATTTAGATCACAGAAATGAATCAAAGGATTGTAATAATCGAAATTTTCATGTTCTTAAGTTTTACTGCTAATTTCTTCCTGTAAATCATTATTTTCCCAATATTTACTTAATACATTTTACCTAATATCATTTTTTTCTTTTGTAAATAACTTTACATGGTTATAGACAAATTTTTTCAGAAACCATAGTTTGAAATAGTTTAGACATGAAGATTTGATTTTTTTTTTCTCTTGAATTGGTTATCCTGTTACTTAACCAGAGAAATGAATATACCCATGTACATAACCATCTCTACCTATATATATATCTACACTTATACAACCTAACTCACAACACACCCAAATATCAATCACTGATATCAAAATATATATAAACAAAACTAGAGGGAAGTTAGCTCACCCCTATATATATACGAACATTCGAGCATATTCAACAGCAAGGCAACACTTCAAATCATTTTCAAACTTACATCACAAACATCAGAACATAGCAAACATAGGGTAAGTGAGTTGCTCACAGTAGTTTCCAGAGGAAAGAAAGCAGAACTTTTCTTTTATGCTTGAAACAGGTTGTCATTTGCAAGTTGAAATTCTTCTTCTTGATTCTCTGATCGATCTGAGTTGTATGTTGTTTATTTTTTAAGTGATATTTACTTCATATTTTCTCAACTTAGATGGACGAAAATGAATTTAAGAAGATATGTAAAATGAGTTTGCAGGGGATATATTTTGTTGTACAATATAGATAGGGTGATAAAAATGTGTTTGTACAAGTTGATATTCCATTTGATCAGAGATTTTTATTTGGTTTGGAGGCTGCATTTATTAGCTTTGTACATATTATTTTCGGCTGAGAAGATGGCATTGCATGCTTATGTCCTTCATGTATCATACTTGTCCCCTTGTATATATTTTCTTTTTATATGTACATAGTTGTTTACCTGTTCAACATGAAGATATGTATTCTTCTTCCTATGCAAACTTTTCATTCGTATATACTTTGTTTTCTTTTGCTTATACTTGATTTTATATTGTGTATACTTTCTTTGCTTTGTCATATTATTTTATAATATGAATGAATTCTATTTCTAATATGTTGTTATAATTTTAGCTAATATATTTACTTTATATCCTACAATATAGCTTATTTATATTTATTTTTCTAGCTTAAATTTTTTATATTATAATTTATCTTATATTTATTCCTAACCCATTTATTTAAGATTTACATTCAACTCCAATGTACATATATATATATATTTTCTAAATTCAAAATGATTTAATACATAATTTGTTCGAAAGCTCGAGGAAACTCGCATCATTTTATCAATTAATTTCACAATTTAAATTAAAAATTTAATTTAATTATCAATTTAAATTTATAAAAATTCGGGGTCGTTACAAAAAATTTGTATATCGAAATTTGGATTATTTAAAAGAGATTGGTTTGAATAAGAAATGGTGAATTTTTAATCTTATTAAATAATGCGGGAAATTATTTTAAATAGAGAATTTAAAATAATTATATAAAGGAATTTTTAAAGACTGGATTTTAAAGTGATATTCGTGAGAATATAGAAAGAAGTTGAAATCGATATTAAAAGTAGACTGGCAAAAATAAATGGAATTCATAAGAAATTGAATTTATAAAATTGAATTTATAAATGAGAGTGGAACTCAAAGGAGTTATAAAAATTTATAAACGAAGTTTATAAATTAAGCAAAGTGATATCAGATGATAAATTTGGAATATAAATTTACAGGAAGAAATTATATTTGAATATGTGAATAAGGTGAGAGGAAAATAGTGGGTACTATTTTTGAAGTAGAAATGGTTAAGGAGACCGAAATGGAAGTGATGTGATAGAAATCGATAGGGATTATAAATTGGAATTTGGTTATTAAGATTTAAAATATATTTTTACTAATAAGTTAAGTTTTATTTTAAAAAGGAAGGTTTTATTTATTAAACTAAGTAATTTAAAGTCGGTTAGTATTTAAATACCTCAGAAGTTAATTTTTCAAATGCTTAATATTTATTTGATAAATCCCAAAATTTAAAACCGGTTTTGGAAAAATGATGTTATAAAGAGTATTTCAATATTTTAGATAATTATTTGAACATGCCTTAAAAATAGATTATTAGTATTCTTTTAAATACTTATTATTATTATATATATATATATACCGAGTTTTGAAATGTTTTAAAATTATTTATAAACCTTCTCGGAAGGCTGGAAATGGGGTTATTCAGTATATGGGGTTATAAGGAAATCTTTAAAATGGAATTTGGAAGAAAAGTAAGGAAATTTCCAGAGTAGTTAAATAAAAGTGAACTTAGAAAATGAAAATAGAATTCATAAAGAAGTACAAAGGGAAATTAAGTTTATAAGCAACTAAAATTGGCTTTGGAAATATTATGGAAATTAATTAGAGAATTCTGAAATTTATAGAATTCGTTATAAACTAGTCAAGGAATTTACAAATAAAAATTGTTAATGATTTTGAGAAAAAGAAATAGGAAATAAAAGGAATACTTTCTAAGTGTTGAATATAAAATGAAGTGGGAAAATATTCTAAGTATTGGTAAGGGTTGGAAATGTTCCGTTGTAAATATAAGGATTTGAAAACTGTTTTCAAATGTAGAAGCACTGAAAGTAATATCTTATAAGATATTTTGAAATATTTTGGGAAATTTATAATAAGGCCTGATGATTTCTTTTGGATGTTATTGATAGTTAAATAACCGACTATCAATTTTGGCTAATTTTGTTAATCGTTTCAAAGAGACTGGGATCGGATTTAATTATCCAAAAACCACTTCGATCCGATTTGAACGTTACAAATGAATACCATAAAGATGATGAAGGCGGTGATTCGGTTTGTCCAGACCTAGGGCAACTTGTATGGACGAATGCTATCAGAACATCGTCATTAGAGGATGATGAGCATTCTAAGAGAAATCGTTCCTTGAAAGGTAACGCTTAGCCTCGAGCCTCATCAACCGGGAAATACTAAAACAGGGGAGATGCAGCAAAGCTAAGTGGGTCGCACCCAAGTAGGGTATGTTATCATCTTTCTAGATGTCCTCGGAAACCTTTATATTATGGATATGGTTGTGCATGGAAGGAGCACTCGGTGGTAAGGGTGGGAACACCCGGGGTGATAACATATTCGGTCTATCCAGGTTAGGGGTTGGCTGGTCGTGTGTAGCAGGGGATCCCGGCGTGGTCCTCGGTACATTGTTCTAGAGGTGTACTATGGTGGGCGGTACCCCAATGGGCCAGTCATTTGATGGAATCCATTCTCCAATAAGCGCCGTACGGTTTTGATTGTGCCCAACTATGCTGGAATGTGAGATGCAAGCATTTCAGCTATTTTCTATTTACTTTCTATAGACATTATTATAATATCAAACGATTTTGATAAAAATTGTTTTGGTTGTCGTAAGATAAAAACCCGTTGTGTTTATTTGTGACGTGGTCTTACGAGATACCTTTATTTTCAAAGGATTTTGGAAAGTTAATAATTCAAACTGAGTGTGTTTTTCTCACGCTGGTTTTCTAGACTGACTCGGTTGTTATTTTATTATAATGCTCGGGTCAGAACGAGTATTACAGATTCAGGTTAAAATGCTATGCAGCTCAGGAGACGAGCTGGAGGAGTTCAGACGTATATCACGTACTTGATTATTTCCGATGTGTGAGTTATGTATATCAGGACAAGTTATTAAACTGTCCAGATTGCTGTTTGGATTGTTGTACTCTGATAATGTTATGTATATTAACAGTACAGTTCTTGTATTTAAAATCTGTTATTATATATTATATTTTGTTCCGCTGCAATTATGAGATTCTATGTTGTTGTTTCTTTATTTTTCTTTTACCTTTTCTTCTTCACCCCTAATGAACTGGTATTTCCGGCACTCGACTGCTCGGTATTTTATACTATGGACGTATTAATGTCGATTTTTGAGGGTCGAAAATCCCCGTCTGTTACACTTGGGCTAATTTTCAAAATAGTTTTGAAAATTAAGAGATGATTTTAAATTTAAAAGTTAAATTTAAAATAAAAACATCTTTATTATAAAAGGTTATAATATAACATAAATTTTCAAAACATTTGAAAATGTAATGAAAATGTTCAAAATGTTTGAAATGATGTAAATATTAATTTCGAAATTTAAAATTATTAATAAGATTAATAATATAAATTAATTAAATGAGTTAATATATTAATACTTATATGCATGTATTATATATGTTGATGTATGTTATGTTATTTTAAAGTGTTTAAGTTAAAATAAGCATACATGTATATAAGATAAATTTTTGAAAAGGGCTTTTATATAGAGGACAAAAATTTGTATTTTTTTAGCCATAAGGACACAACCTCAATATTTTAGCCACAAGGACAAACATTCTTCAAAAATTAGTCATAAGGACAAACCGTCAAAAGTATCAATCACCACTTGCCGCACACCACCACCCACCTCCATTAATATGCACCACCAACCTCGCCGCCGCCCTCAACACCACCGGCCGCCATCACATGCTACCGATAACTCTTAATTTAAAAACTGATACCTAAAAACCGCTACCGGTAACTAAAAACCGATACCTAAAAAATGCTACCTAAAACCGGTACTTAAAAACTGCTACCGACAACTAAAACTGATACCTAAAAGCTGATACTCAAATAAACCACCCATAAACTCCTAGGTTCTCAAATTTATCAAATTCAATCACCGTTATCTAAGTTTACAGTTCATTCTTAAACAAGCATTTCAATCATAACAATCATCCTTGTAGAAAATCATCTCATGATCATATTTAAAGCACAAATAGACCACTCATAATCAACATCTATCAAGCTCATGAAATTGCATCATTATCTCATATAACGATGCTTTAACTCAAGCATCTCCATTCTTCGATGCAAGCCAGATTGAGTGGCTCCCCTCCAGCACAAGCATGGATTCCATTCAAGTAAGGTACTGTGCACAATGACGATCATGACAGCAATTTATCCCTAGATAAAAGATAAAACAGATTTTACAAAAATGATACTTACTGTCGCTGAAACTGATTCCTAAAAACCGATCTTCAAATTAATAGTAAAACTGATAATCAAACAAAATTTATTATTGATATTAATGAAACACTAATTTAACCCAATGATCATTATATTTAATGTGTAAAAACTTTATTGTTGTATATAATCAAACAAACAAAACAGTAAAAAACTTTCACACTGCATTATTTGAAAAAATGATATTCAGAAGAAAAAAATGATACATAAAATTGATCCTTACTAAACTCAACACAACAATACATTATCAATCAAACCAATATGAATGTAAAAAAATAAAGTAACAATTAAAATAAATTCGCTTCAAAATGTGAATTTATTATAGTATAATAATTTTATTATACAACAAAAATCACAAACTCAAAAATAACAAATATTTTCGAAAATGATACCTATAAACTAGAAAACTGATACCTAACAGCTGATACCACTTCTTCTTCCTAATTCTTCTATGACTTGCTCTTCTTCTTCCTTGATTCGCTCTTCTTCTTTCTCAAATTGTTGTTTCTTCTAAAACACCACTTCACCACGTCGTCTCTACCACTAGAGCCATCAATTTTCCATCATTAAATGACTTCAAATTAAACTACTTCAAAACCCTAGCCATTGCCATCCACCGTCAAATCAACCACCCTCGCCACCAACGGCATCGTAGTAACCGCCCTCGCCAACAACGGTACCTAAGCTTAACACCGCTCCAAACTCATTTGCATGTTTGTCCTTGTCGCTACATTCTTGTGACATCCCGGAAATTTTGACAATATCAATTTAATAATCTGCAGTAGAAATTAAATTGATATGATAATAACTGTTAATAAAATTCGAATTTGATTGATAATTTTCTTCTGAATAGATGTATAACTGATAATTTATATTTTTAAAGGCTAATAAATTGTTTTCTGTTTATAATCTATATATAAATCTGTATATACTGTAAACAGATAAGATCTGATTTGAATTTTAATAAATGAAGATAAGTTTTCTTATTTTAATATTTTGGTAATTTTGGTTTGATTTAATATATATATCTTTTTAAAAGTTATTAAATAAATAGTGAGTTGATTTTGATATATATACAGGATAAGTTAAATTGTTAAAAATTTGTTTTCCACTTAAATTTAAATTAGCAAAGGTTGTTTGTTCTTTTAAATATAGATCGATATAATGAGTTTATTTATTTTTATAGAGATGATTTCTTTATAAATTATTTTAATTTGATATAATATCTTTATGAATAGATTTTTAAATAAACAGAAATTGTTATATATATGTATATGATTGGAAGAGCTATAAGTGAAGTTCAAAATAAATTCTTCCAAAATGTTTTAACTTTAAAATAAACTTTATAAATATTTAATATAGTGTAAAGTAAAATAATAGTAAGTGAATATAATATTGTATAGTTAAGTTTTAAAATAAGATAAACTTTATAAATATTTAACTTAAATGAAAATCAAATATATTAACTTAAGTATGAAATAAATTAAATAATGAGTAAACTAAGTGTATAATTGTTTAAGTATTAAAGCAACAATACAATAATACGAGAATAAACATACATAAGTGAATTTGATAATTTGTACATTACAAGACAAATACTAAAACATTTAAATACCATCTCAACTATATTTCAAAATAAAACAAGGCAAAGAACAAAAAAAAAACAAAACCAGACTTGGAATTGTAAGTCTGCTCATTCTCTTTTGTCAACATAACAAATAAAATATGATATGCAGGTGGTAAAATATGTATGCAAGGCAAAACAAAACTTAAACAAATGAAAGAGCTGAAGTGATAAAACAATGTTCGAATAGGATCTTTCTAGCATGCAGACCTGACAACATACAAAACAAAATGAAATATAAGAGAATGTAAAATGTTGTGACTTGTTAATGAAGACTCAAGGCAAAAGAAATTTAGCAAAAGAAAATATCTATGACATATGTAGTATAAAATAATCAAAATGGAGACACAAGTACTAAACATTTAATGCTTCATTGTTCAACAGCACACAATAGCCCATTCGAAACTGGCTCATGTATCATTTCAGCCTCCTATTATAAAAAAAAAAAAAAGGGATAAAGATCTCTGATAAAATAGGAAATGAGTACCTGGAAGTTTCTTTACCCAGATATCACCTACTTCTATTACAAACTCTCCTATACTATTTCATATTGCATTCTGTTTAACATTTCAAACCAGAGAGAAAACAATATAGTAAACATTCTTTTGCAAACTAGAATAACACTTCCAAAACAACAAAAGTCAGATATATGGAAAGATCAAGCAAAGCATCCCCAGTTCAAATTTTTCAAACTGTCTCAGGGGAAAAGCTCTGTTCTTTTGCAAGCTTTTGGTGAGTAACATTAAATTTAAAATTTACTTAAGTGTGTTTGCAATGTTCTTATGTTTGAAAAGAAAAATATGTTTGTGAACATATTTATGAAATTCTTTATATGTGTTGATACCTGTCTGGTTTTATAGTCTGAAAAACATCTCTGTGATAAAAACTTGAAGCTCAGGTTCAAACAAAATCAACTTGCTAAATCTATTGATTATTTGTACATTGTATTTAAAACAAAACGTATCTGTTTGATCACAAAACAAATTTTTAAAAATTGGAATTCGAGTTCACCAGGTAGGGTTGCTCTGTAAAACTTGAAGAACAGGAAATAATCATTATAAGCAAATTCTCATACATTTTAAATTATCAATTCAAGCTTATAACCTGAATTCTTGCCTGAAGTTAGGATTTTTAAAGCTATGATCACA
Source organism: Allium fistulosum (assembly GCA_030737815.1). Classification (NCBI taxonomy): domain Eukaryota; kingdom Viridiplantae; phylum Streptophyta; class Magnoliopsida; order Asparagales; family Amaryllidaceae; genus Allium; species Allium fistulosum. The sequence continues at coordinate 150,532,234 of CM060908.1, forward strand.
TTTTTGTGATTGGTATTTAAAGTGCTTTCCTGTATTTAGTGTTTTGGAGTTTTAGGAGATCTCGGGTGATCCCAGTATTTTGGAAGGCCGGATTTGTGGTTGGAGATAGTGGAGGGAATAGGGCGTCCAGCAAAATTGGGTGGTGGATGATCAGAAAACGGTGGGGGCGGTGGTCGTGAATTTTAGTTGTTAAACCTAATTTTGGAAAGCTCTGAAATTTTGATCGACTCGGCTTCTCTCGTTAATCGAGTGTGGTAGAACTTTGGGTGATGGAAGTTGAAGAGCTATCGAAGCTATGGCCGGAGTTGCGACCGTTCTGGTGGTCGGAAGTTGGAGTACGACGCGAGTTTCCAGGAGGGAGATGAGGGAGTTCTGGTTCCAGTTTTTCGAATTCATACTCGAATTCGAATATGAGTCAGATCGAGTTGCTGGGGATCGGAGGTAGGGTCGTATGGAGATTTTCGACTTGCCTCGATGATCGGCAGGTGGCAGGAGGTGGTGACGGCACTGTGCACGTGCACGTATATATTGTGGAGACTGTCGATTTTAGGAAGAAGCAGTTTGGAATACTCGGGGTACACTCGAGTTTGCGAATGATTTTCTTGAGTCAGGTGAGCAGGAAACTCGAAGTAGTTTAGCATGCTTCAGATCGGAAATGTTAAATGTTCGCGTGGGTTGTTTCTCGGGTAATACGCGAGGTAGACTCGAAGCAGGAGATAAATCTCGGAGCAGTCTGGGTAGTCTCGAGACAGAAGAATGATTCCAGTTTCTAATAACTTAATTTTCCCAGGTTTAAAGTTTTAGTTCAAAAATTCAAGACAGGATTTTAATAGTAGTTTAAATTCAAGATGAGTGGATGGATTCAAGTTAACTTTGAATCAAAATCTGAAATTTTAAATTAATTTTTGATTTTGAATGTTTTAAGTAATTATAGTTTAAAATAAAACAGTTTTTAAAAGTGTGAAATTTGTTTAAATAAATGTTAACTAGATTTAAGAAATTTTTTTTATAAAATTTTGAAATGAAAGAAATGAATTTGCAAGTTAAAAATATATTTTTAAAAGAATTGATTTTCCATAATCTAATTTTAAAAGCCTTTTCTTTATATAATCTTCATTGGTAAGTAATAAATGTTATGTACATTTATTTAAAGAAATTTTAAAGTGAATTTACACTAGATTAATGTTTAAATCATTAATCACTTTAAATCTTAAATTTAGAAAGGAATTTGGAATGTGGAAATGTTAATTAAGTCATTTATTAAGGAATTAATTACTATAGAAATAAATTAGATATTGAAGTAATTAATAAATTAATTAGAGAATGACTTATTATATTAAGTTGTAATTAAAAAGGAAATTACAAAAGGAAAGAAATCAAGTAATTTTTTAGTTAATAAAATCAATTAACTAAGGATTTTAAATTGATTTATAAATGTGATAAATTTTGATAATAATTAGATGAATTAATTTGGATAATTCATTGAAGCTGTTAAAAGTAATATTTAACAAAAGTAATTTAAGGATTTATTATCTGTTGAAATTAAACTCGATGATATGATTAAAGGAATGAATTAATCCAGTTTAATCAAATTTATAAATCAGTAAATGATTCGATAAGTGAAATTATTCAGTGTAATTAGTGGAGCAGAATTACTTAGAGGAGTAATTAGATGATAATCACTGGATGTGATTAATACAAGTTGATGTGTAGATAAAGTAATATGGGAAATTACTTTTGAAATTAATCAAGGGATTAATAAATGAAGATAATTAATTATGGGATAATTAATTTATTTAATAAGTAATTAAAAGTAGTTAATTACTGATGTTATTAATACATGATGGTTAATAATTGTTCAATTTAAAGATTAAATTACTTAAAGTAATAAAGTAGTTTAATTTAAAAATAAATTAGAGATCATTAATTTATTTAATTAATGATATAATTATGAATTGTTAAAATAAGTAATAATTAATAATGGGGTGATTAATTTATGTAATTAATTAAGAATAAATGTAGTAAATTTTATTTAATTAATAAATGAAGTAATTAAAATATTAATTACTATAAATGATTTACATTAATTAATCTGTGGAATTAAATTAAGACTAATTACTTATTGTAATTAGAAAATGGTTGTATAAGCAGGATTTATAGATAAGTAATTAATTTAATTTACTTTAAATTAATTAGGGACAGAAGTAATTAGTTTAATTCATTTTAAATTAATTATAGTTGTGAATAATAAATCCTTGCTTATGAATGATATTGATATCCCATTGATTGATTGTGATCTCAGTTATGAGACGAGTGATATCTGTTGTGATTTGGATGTTTGTTTGAGATGATATTGATTATCTATTATGATGATGTTGTGATATCCATTGTTATATGGTAATTTATCTATCTGTGTTGATATAGATAATTGAATTGAATTGTTTTAACTTTAAAACAACTTGGCCTTAAAAGACACGTTTTGGATTTCGATGAGACCGGGATCGGGTTTCCGTATACCGGGATTCCAGGTCTGGAGACCCGAATACCACATCGATCCAAATTAACGTTAGGTCGTGAAATTCAAGTGGAGCAAGTGAAGACTCGAGGTATAAGAACTATTCGTCAGTATAACTCTGTGGGTGATTCCGTAATGAGTTTGACGGAGATAGTACTTATAGATTCGAGATGGTGGTTCAAAATGCAAGGGTTATTGTCGTTAACTCTGAGGGTGATTCCAATACGAGTGTAACGAGATAATGCCTTCGGTTTCGTTCGAACCCGGAACGAACTTGTATGGATTGAATGCTTTCAGCACATCGTCAGGCGGACGATGAGCATTCTAAGTGATGAGTTCTGATAAAGGTAATCGTGACCTCAAGCCTCATCAACCGGGAATGGCTAAAACAGGGGAGGTGCAGCAAGGCTTCGTGGGTAGCACCCACTTGAGAGCGAGATTTTCCCCTGTCTAGATGTCCCTTTTTATTTCGGTGTGTGGGCAGTTGTTGACGTCCTACTGCCGGGGTTGTCTCGTTTGGAACTGTTCAGTAAGGAACGGGTCCGGCCTTGTGTTGCAGGGGAGCGGGCGTACTCCTCGGTACGGTGATCTAGGCCACGTACTGTGACGGGCGGTACCCCAGTAGCCCAGCCATTGATGGAAACCCATTTTCCCTACGAGATCTTACGGTTTTGATTGTATTACCCACGTTGTGGCTAGTATGCTGGAATTTAATCATGTAACAATTTCAGCTATTTTCTATTTACTTGAAAACTCTAGACACTATTATAATATCATTGGATTTCCTATCAAATGTTTTGGTTAGCGTAAGGTAAAAACTTTTCCATGTTTATGTGTGGGAAGTCTTACGTGATACCTTTTTGTTTCAAATGATTTTCAAAGTTAAACAACTTTACCCTGTTACTCATACCAGACCCATGTCTGACCCGAAGTTTATTTCTGTTTTTCATAAACTCTCGGGTACCCAAATTTTTACGGGTAGCCAAGGGATTCAGGTTAGCTTTGACGAATACTGGAGGAACAATGGAGCAGGAGGCTTCAGCGTGTAGATATATATAGTGGTTCCGCTGTGTTAGAGTTTATTTTGTATTTCCGCTGTGTTGTATCTCTGTGATGTGTGAGTTGTATTAACTAGACAGGTGTTTATAACTGTCTAGTATGTGTTGTATTATCTGTGTAACTCTGATGTATATGATACTATGTATTATATTATGTGATATATTATATTTTATTCGTTCCGCTGTTGAGATTCTGTTGTCGTTTCTTCTTCTTTTCTATCTTTTCTATTTTCTCACCTCTTTCTTTTCTTCAAAACGATACGATTTCCTAGGCATAGGAAGTCGGGTCGTCACAGTTGGTATCAGAGCATTAGGTTGAGTGAATACCTAGGCTCTGGAGTGGTGTCTATCCCGAGAGAGCGTATTTGTATTTTTATATATATATATTTATATTTATTTCTACCTATCGGTTGGGTTACCTGTTCAGGTTATCCAATATAAGTATAAAGGTAGATAGGGTAGTGATTTGTGTAACACGATCACTGATAGTTGAATTTGTTGAGATTGGAAATGTGTATGTCAGGATTGTAGGCCCAATTTCCTTCTCGAATTAGTTTTGTTGTGATGAAGGTTTTCATCGATCTTGGAAGGATATCTATTAGGGTTTGGAGTTTATATTTGAAGTGTAAGTTGGATGAGCTAGAGTTTGGATCTATCGGATGGACAGAAGTTAGTGAAGGTATCTTGATATCTCAGGATATAGTAGCTGTGTGATGAGACGCAGTGACTAGGGATGTTCCCGAAGATATTTCTTTGGAACAAGTTAACGAAGTGTGTCTGCTTCAGTGTTGTGGCTGTGTTCAGCAGAGTATTTCTGTTGATTTGAGGTCCGAGTTTCTTGAGGAGATTCTAGATTAGCAGTTTGTGGGCATTTGGGTCAGCAGAGTGACTCAGGGTGTTCTGTGTGTTGGCAAGGAAGCTTTTAGCATAGCAGTAGATTTCAGGACCAGCAGGGTGAATCCATTTCTTCGATGGATTGGCTATAGAAGTGTATGTTGTTCTGATTTGTGAAGAGAGAGCAGTTTTCTTTGGAATTAAGCGGGATGGATCGCAAAAGCGACTTGCGATAGCTTGAGTATTCTCTTGTGTTATGGATTTTTCTGGTGTCTTCTGGAAGTCAGAATTTTGTCGGCATCTGGAGTTTGAGTTGGTATCGACTGTATTTCAGAAGTGATACCGATAGTTCAGCTTGGTAGTAGAATGGTTTATGGAGAAACTGTTGAGTTTTCTCTTTATGGATCTATTGAGCCATATTTTCCGAATAGTTGGGAAGCATATCAGTTGTGATTGCTGACTGATGGTTGCAAAGCCTAGGTCCGTCCCAATTGGTATCAGTGGAAGTTTGTGCTTGTGTACATCATCTGTGTTTTCATCTACCTATATCAGAGTAGCGCAGTGGAAGCATGGTGGCAACAGTTTTAGAGTGGAAGCAAATGGAAGTTGTAGTGTTTGGATTAGAGAAATTTTACAGCAGATTTTTCAGGATCTGAGACCAGATTGGAGTGCATCTGTCTTTTGATTGTGGAGTAGAGTTTGTGTTTTGAGTTTTGATTAATCTTGGAAAAGATCGTTTTGTTGGATTGTTTGGGTCCAGTTGTTCTGAAGGGCATCAGCAGGGTTGAGCTGATCAGAAAGGATGTAGGAGACCCAGGATCGTTTGAAGAATTTTGTGGATTAGAGACGGAGGAAATTTGGAATTCGAAGTTGGAGACTCCGTTGTTGTTAAAGTTTTCTCTGATTCAGGGAGCTATAAGTTGGGTAAGATGTGGAAAGCCAACTTTGAGATATTTTGGATCTTTTCTGTTGTTCTTCTGAGGATAAGTGATGAGTCTTCAGATTTGAATTGTCAGTTGGGATGATTGGGATTCGGTGTATTTCACGTATCTTCGAGGGAATACGTGTGAGATCTATCTCTAGTTGTAGAACCAGCAGTTCAGGAGTTTTGGTTGTTGAGTCAGACTTGTCTATAGTCTGATATCCTGTCTCATTTTGTAGATCTAGATGAGTAAGAGCTCTGTAGCTTAGTAGTATTGATGGTTTGGATTCTATAGAGCGAGTAACCCGGTATTTGTACTCAGGGAAACTCGAGAGAATTCTAACCAGAATTTTATAGGGATAGATAGATTTGTTTGATTGGATGCTATGATTGTTAACATATGATTGATATATGTTTGTATTTTAAAATTTAAACTTTAAATAGATTATTAAATTACCTTTGTTTAAATTTCGGGGACGAAATCCTTTTAAGGGGGGAGGAATGTGACATCCCGGAAATTTTGACAATATCAATTTAATAATCTGCAGTAGAAATTAAATTGATATGATAATAACTGTTAATAAAATTCGAATTTGATTGATAATTTTCTTCTGAATAGATGTATAACTGATAATTTATATTTTTAAAGGCTAATAAATTGTTTTCTGTTTATAATCTATATATAAATCTGTATATACTGTAAACAGATAAGATCTGATTTGAATTTTAATAAATGAAGATAAGTTTTCTTATTTTAATATTTTGGTAATTTTGGTTTGATTTAATATATATATCTTTTTAAAAGTTATTAAATAAATAGTGAGTTGATTTTGATATATATACAGGATAAGTTAAATTGTTAAAAATTTGTTTTCCACTTAAATTTAAATTAGCAAAGGTTGTTTGTTCTTTTAAATATAGATCGATATAATGAGTTTATTTATTTTTATAGAGATGATTTCTTTATAAATTATTTTAATTTGATATAATATCTTTATGAATAGATTTTTAAATAAACAGAAATTGTTATATATATGTATATGATTGGAAGAGCTATAAGTGAAGTTCAAAATAAATTCTTCCAAAATGTTTTAACTTTAAAATAAACTTTATAAATATTTAATATAGTGTAAAGTAAAATAATAGTAAGTGAATATAATATTGTATAGTTAAGTTTTAAAATAAGATAAACTTTATAAATATTTAACTTAAATGAAAATCAAATATATTAACTTAAGTATGAAATAAATTAAATAATGAGTAAACTAAGTGTATAATTGTTTAAGTATTAAAGCAACAATACAATAATACGAGAATAAACATACATAAGTGAATTTGATAATTTGTACATTACAAGACAAATACTAAAACATTTAAATACCATCTCAACTATATTTCAAAATAAAACAAGGCAAAGAACAAAAAAAAACAAAACCAGACTTGGAATTGTAAGTCTGCTCATTCTCTTTTGTCAACATAACAAATAAAATATGATATGCAGGTGGTAAAATATGTATGCAAGGCAAAACAAAACTTAAACAAATGAAAGAGCTGAAGTGATAAAACAATGTTCGAATAGGATCTTTCTAGCATGCAGACCTGACAACATACAAAACAAAATGAAATATAAGAGAATGTAAAATGTTGTGACTTGTTAATGAAGACTCAAGGCAAAAGAAATTTAGCAAAAGAAAATATCTATGACATATGTAGTATAAAATAATCAAAATGGAGACACAAGTACTAAACATTTAATGCTTCATTGTTCAACAGCACACAATAGCCCATTCGAAACTGGCTCATGTATCATTTCAGCCTCCTATTATAAAAAAAAAAAAGGGATAAAGATCTCTGATAAAATAGGAAATGAGTACCTGGAAGTTTCTTTACCCAGATATCACCTACTTCTATTACAAACTCTCCTATACTATTTCATATTGCATTCTGTTTAACATTTCAAACCAGAGAGAAAACAATATAGTAAACATTCTTTTGCAAACTAGAATAACACTTCCAAAACAACAAAAGTCAGATATATGGAAAGATCAAGCAAAGCATCCCCAGTTCAAATTTTTCAAACTGTCTCAGGGGAAAAGCTCTGTTCTTTTGCAAGCTTTTGGTGAGTAACATTAAATTTAAAATTTACTTAAGTGTGTTTGCAATGTTCTTATGTTTGAAAAGAAAAATATGTTTGTGAACATATTTATGAAATTCTTTATATGTGTTGATACCTGTCTGGTTTTATAGTCTGAAAAACATCTCTGTGATAAAAACTTGAAGCTCAGGTTCAAACAAAATCAACTTGCTAAATCTATTGATTATTTGTACATTGTATTTAAAACAAAACGTATCTGTTTGATCACAAAACAAATTTTTAAAAATTGGAATTCGAGTTCACCAGGTAGGGTTGCTCTGTAAAACTTGAAGAACAGGAAATAATCATTATAAGCAAATTCTCATACATTTTAAATTATCAATTCAAGCTTATAACCTGAATTCTTGCCTGAAGTTAGGATTTTTAAAGCTATGATCACATTTTTGTGATTGGTATTTAAAGTGCTTTCCTGTATTTAGTGTTTTGGAGTTTTAGGAGATCTCGGGTGATCCCAGTATTTTGGAAGGCCGGATTTGTGGTTGGAGATAGTGGAGGGAATAGGGCGTCCAGCAAAATTGGGTGGTGGATGATCAGAAAACGGTGGGGGCGGTGGTCGTGAATTTTAGTTGTTAAACCTAATTTTGGAAAGCTCTGAAATTTTGATCGACTCGGCTTCTCTCGTTAATCGAGTGTGGTAGAACTTTGGGTGATGGAAGTTGAAGAGCTATCGAAGCTATGGCCGGAGTTGCGACCGTTCTGGTGGTCGGAAGTTGGAGTACGACGCGAGTTTCCAGGAGGGAGATGAGGGAGTTCTGGTTCCAGTTTTTCGAATTCATACTCGAATTCGAATATGAGTCAGATCGAGTTGCTGGGGATCGAAGGTAGGGTCGTATGGAGATTTTCGACTTGCCTCGATGATCGGCAGGTGGCAGGAGGTGGTGACGGCACTGTGCACGTGCACGTATATATTGTGGAGACTGTCGATTTTAGGAAGAAGCAGTTTGGAATACTCGGGGTACACTCGAGTTTGCGAATGATTTTCTCGAGTCAGGTGAGCAGGAAACTCGAAGTAGTTTAGCATGCTTCAGATCGGAAATGTTAAATGTTCGCGTGGGTTGTTTCTCGGGTAATACGCGAGGTAGACTCGAAGCAGGAGATAAATCTCGGAGCAGTCTGGGTAGTCTCGAGACAGAAGAATGATTCCAGTTTCTAATAACTTAATTTTCCCAGGTTTAAAGTTTTAGTTCAAAAATTCAAGACAGGATTTTAATAGTAGTTTAAATTCAAGATGAGTGGATGGATTCAAGTTAACTTTGAATCAAAATCTGAAATTTTAAATTAATTTTTGATTTTGAATGTTTTAAGTAATTATAGTTTAAAATAAAACAGTTTTTAAAAGTGTGAAATTTGTTTAAATAAATGTTAACTAGATTTAAGAAATTTTTTTATAAAATTTTGAAATGAAAGAAATGAATTTGCAAGTTAAAAATATATTTTTAAAAGAATTGATTTTCCATAATCTAATTTTAAAAGCCTTTTCTTTATATAATCTTCATTGGTAAGTAATAAATGTTATGTACATTTATTTAAAGAAATTTTAAAGTGAATTTACACTAGATTAATGTTTAAATCATTAATCACTTTAAATCTTAAATTTAGAAAGGAATTTGGAATGTGGAAATGTTAATTAAGTCATTTATTAAGGAATTAATTACTATAGAAATAAATTAGATATTGAAGTAATTAATAAATTAATTAGAGAATGACTTATTATATTAAGTTGTAATTAAAAAGGAAATTACAAAAGGAAAGAAATCAAGTAATTTTTTAGTTAATAAAATCAATTAACTAAGGATTTTAAATTGATTTATAAATGTGATAAATTTTGATAATAATTAGATGAATTAATTTGGATAATTCATTGAAGCTGTTAAAAGTAATATTTAACAAAAGTAATTTAAGGATTTATTATCTGTTGAAATTAAACTCGATGATATGATTAAAGGAATGAATTAATCCAGTTTAATCAAATTTATAAATCAGTAAATGATTCGATAAGTGAAATTATTCAGTGTAATTAGTGGAGCAGAATTACTTAGAGGAGTAATTAGATGATAATCACTGGATGTGATTAATACAAGTTGATGTGTAGATAAAGTAATATGGGAAATTACTTTTGAAATTAATCAAGGGATTAATAAATGAAGATAATTAATTATGGGATAATTAATTTATTTAATAAGTAATTAAAAGTAGTTAATTACTGATGTTATTAATACATGATGGTTAATAATTGTTCAATTTAAAGATTAAATTACTTAAAGTAATAAAGTAGTTTAATTTAAAAATAAATTAGAGATCATTAATTTATTTAATTAATGATATAATTATGAATTGTTAAAATAAGTAATAATTAATAATGGGGTGATTAATTTATGTAATTAATTAAGAATAAATGTAGTAAATTTTATTTAATTAATAAATGAAGTAATTAAAATATTAATTACTATAAATGATTTACATTAATTAATCTGTGGAATTAAATTAAGACTAATTACTTATTGTAATTAGAAAATGGTTGTATAAGCAGGATTTATAGATAAGTAATTAATTTAATTTACTTTAAATTAATTAGGGACAGAAGTAATTAGTTTAATTCATTTTAAATTAATTATAGTTGTGAATAATAAATCCTTGCTTATGAATGATATTGATATCCCATTGATTGATTGTGATCTCAGTTATGAGACGAGTGATATCTGTTGTGATTTGGATGTTTGTTTGAGATGATATTGATTATCTATTATGATGATGTTGTGATATCCATTGTTATATGGTAATTTATCTATCTGTGTTGATATAGATAATTGAATTGAATTGTTTTAACTTTAAAACAACTTGGCCTTAAAAGACACGTTTTGGATTTCGATGAGACCGGGATCGGGTTTCCGTATACCGGGATTCCAGGTCTGGAGACCCGAATACCACATCGATCCAAATTAACGTTAGGTCGTGAAATTCAAGTGGAGCAAGTGAAGACTCGAGGTATAAGAACTATTCGTCAGTATAACTCTGTGGGTGATTCCGTAATGAGTTTGACGGAGATAGTACTTATAGATTCGAGATGGTGGTTCAAAATGCAAGGGTTATTGTCGTTAACTCTGAGGGTGATTCCAATACGAGTGTAACGAGATAATGCCTTCGGTTTCGTTCGAACCCGGAACGAACTTGTATGGATTGAATGCTTTCAGCACATCGTCAGGCGGACGATGAGCATTCTAAGTGATGAGTTCTGATAAAGGTAATCGTGACCTCAAGCCTCATCAACCGGGAATGGCTAAAACAGGGGAGGTGCAGCAAGGCTTCGTGGGTAGCACCCACTTGAGAGCGAGATTTTCCCCTGTCTAGATGTCCCTTTTTATTTCGGTGTGTGGGCAGTTGTTGACGTCCTACTGCCGGGGTTGTCTCGTTTGGAACTGTTCAGTAAGGAACGGGTCCGGCCTTGTGTTGCAGGGGAGCGGGCGTACTCCTCGGTACGGTGATCTAGGCCACGTACTGTGACGGGCGGTACCCCAGTAGCCCAGCCATTGATGGAAACCCATTTTCCCTACGAGATCTTACGGTTTTGATTGTATTACCCACGTTGTGGCTAGTATGCTGGAATTTAATCATGTAACAATTTCAGCTATTTTCTATTTACTTGAAAACTCTAGACACTATTATAATATCATTGGATTTCCTATCAAATGTTTTGGTTAGCGTAAGGTAAAAACTTTTCCATGTTTATGTGTGGGAAGTCTTACGTGATACCTTTTTGTTTCAAATGATTTTCAAAGTTAAACAACTTTACCCTGTTACTCATACCAGACCCATGTCTGACCCGAAGTTTATTTCTGTTTTTCATAAACTCTCGGGTACCCAAATTTTTACGGGTAGCCAAGGGATTCAGGTTAGCTTTGACGAATACTGGAGGAACAATGGAGCAGGAGGCTTCAGCGTGTAGATATATATAGTGGTTCCGCTGTGTTAGAGTTTATTTTGTATTTCCGCTGTGTTGTATCTCTGTGATGTGTGAGTTGTATTAACTAGACAGGTGTTTATAACTGTCTAGTATGTGTTGTATTATCTGTGTAACTCTGATGTATATGATACTATGTATTATATTATGTGATATATTATATTTTATTCGTTCCGCTGTTGAGATTCTGTTGTCGTTTCTTCTTCTTTTCTATCTTTTCTATTTTCTCACCTCTTTCTTTTCTTCAAAACGATACGATTTCCTAGGCATAGGAAGTCGGGTCGTCACAATTCTTGTCATCTCTCCCAATTGAAATTCAAAAGTTTTCCTTCACGTTAAAATATTAAAGGCCGGTCCTTGAGGCTAAAATGTTAAGAAATTTTGTCCTTGACACTATTTTCCTATTTTTGAAATTAATATAATTTAATTAAAATTGTTTAATTAATAAATTAATTAAAGGTTAATTAAGTAAATAAAAATACACATATATAAGACATATGTGTTACACTATAAAGGTTATAGTAGATATGTCCAATATAAAAGTTGTATTGGAATACTAATATAAAATTAATTAAAGAGTAAATTAATTAAAATTAATTAAATAAGATTTAATTAATGAAGTATTATACATAAGACTATCATATAAGTAATATGAAATATAAAAGTTATTTAACAACAAAATTTATATGATATGAATGTATAAACTAAAAGTGGAACATTAAAGAAACCCAAATAGACTTGAGGAATAAATACATACGTAAATGTATGTATACTGTGATTTCTGATATGTCTGACACTTGAATCACGAGGGTATTTCATAAGAAATACATTATTGCATAAGTCGATATCACTCAATATAATATATTGAAGATTATGAATCTTCAATATAATGTTGTCCTCTACCATATATATATATATATTAATAAATTACTTGCACATTCCTTAGTTATTGAGCAAACTCAAGCTGGGTATGTTATGTGTAGTATTATTAATATATTGAACAGATGAGGTAAGATAACTATATGTATTTGTTGAGCAAACTCAAGGTACATATACTATACTTAGGCCATCACGATATGGTAGGTACGAGTGAATAATCTCTTTCGATTTGTTGAGCAAACTCAAGGTCGAAATGAGATTAGGAAAAGTAAAATTGGGTTAGGAGCTATATGTGATACAACCGATAAGGAGTTATCTATCGTTTGTGGGGATATGATTTGTTGAGCAAACTCAAGGTCAAAATACCAAGACAGACGAGTCCTAACACTCACTAGTGAAGTCGAAAGACTTCTGTATTTCATCTTAGGGTTTGGAGAAACATAAAAGACTAGTGGGAGCCTTATTAGAAAAATGAAATGGTAACATTTAACCTTTCTAATATTGTAAGAACATATGCTAAATAATGTTATAATTATCTACAATGATAAATTTATGCATTTAATATGATTGATAAAATGTTTATTAATTAACATATACAAACGAACTGAATTGATAGATGACAAATGGAAATATAATACCCACTATCAAATTTCTATTGCAAGTTAACGTTTCAACACTCATGCAAGTATCTGATTTTACAACTACTGAATATATTCTTGATTTGGACACTTATGCACTTATTTGGTCAAGACCATGTATTGCATTTTATGAGTTTCGAACTCTAAAACAATACAAGACTATGGATATTTGATCCATATACAATTGCATATAAATGTTATATGGTGAATGGTCAAAGTTTGTAATGTACAATATTTCGATGAAATTAGTTCATCCAAAAAACCGAATAAACCTAGTGCGAGATCTAGTATTCAATCTGATTGACTACAAAAGAGATCATATTGTGTTAATATAACACAAGACCAAAAAATTCAAGATAGATATAAGAACTTGATCGCTGAAATGTCATTTTGATCGGTTTACGTAAAGTGCAATATATTTGATGTCCTTAAATGTTAAGGATAATCGAATGCGCTTTTGTAAAGAGGTTATCATGATATTGTAGTAAAGTTTTCTTTTGAATAGTTTGACCATTTGAAAGGAAAACGAATGTATAAGAATAGATGTAATTTAAGGTACAGTTGGACTGAAGAGAATGAATACTCACTTCTGCTTCATAGAGAAACATTGGAAATATGAATTGTAATAAATAATTGATACTTAATATTGTAATAAGAAATATGATTTCTATTCTGAAATGTATTTTCATATAGAAAATTGTTTTCTATGAGATTTATTTCTTTGAGCTCAAGATATTTGATCAACGAACTCTCCACTGTAAATAGTTACAGTGTATGAAATAAACAAATTGTATTAAGTGAATGACGGATCTCCAATTTTAATACACTATTATAGTAATAGTGGAATAGTGGGAGTATACAATATAGCACTTATTAATTGCATCATAGTACGAAAATTGTTTTCGTAAAACTTACCATACATTATTTATGAAATAATGATTATTATTCGGTATCGATTGAAAAAATAGACATGGCTATATTTCAATATGAATATTATGAATATTCTTTGTGAAATAAAACTATAATGTGGTTTTTTTATAACAAAAGTGATGCATTGGAAAATACAAAAGTATCTAATATTATTTATGATTGTTTTGGAATTATAGACTAAGCTGTAGTTTTGAGAAATAATTTTATTGTATGATTTTGAATCACATGATACTTGTTAATTATATCTCAAACAATAAAGGGCTATGCACCCATTCAGTGGGAGTATCATAAGAGTTGATGAACTCTTTGGATTGATACATATAGATGTATGCAATCATAATTCTATAAATACTAATAATGTTCCTTGTACTTCGTCATATTCACTTATGAGTAATCGTCGACATGGACATGTGTATTTGATAGACATGTAGTATGTCTATGGTAAACTCATAGAGTATAAAATAGAAGTAGATAAAATAACATGCAATAGAAATGATTCGATTTGATCGAATGAGTGAGTATATTGGAAAAAGGTCTGAATGTACCTTAAAATGAATAAAAATTTAATCTCAAAAGTCACTCCTCCATGTGATGCATAATGATGCATCGAAAAGGGGTAATTGAACTTTGTTGAACAATATGCGATTAATTGTGAGTGGAGTTGAGTTAGTTTCTTTCTAAAAGGTCATGTACTTAAGAGTAGTACACAAGGTTAATATTATTTCATCTAAATAACGGTTCACAAAGTCACACAAGATAAGGGTTTATAAGAAACTCTAACATATCCTAGGCCAATGAGTTGGCAGGTTGTGCGAGTCGAAAGATTGCACGTAATAATTGTTCATGAAGGATCATGTATGAATCTTCCCAAAAAGATTTTGAAAAGACTGTCATTGGATGACCTATTTATGTTTCGAACATAACTTTTGTAAATTAAAACCAAATCAGTTTAATGAATAAGGAAATTCATGAAATGTTTATGAATACCTATTCTATTAGCTGAGAAACATTTCAAGAAATACCAACTTCATTGTGAAGGAATCTCCTTGCAAAATTATTGGTAGTAAAAAGGATTTGGATACAATCCAAAGATAGAATTGATTAGATGAGATGAAATAAAATCGACTAACCTAAACGAACACATTGCATTAGAATGTCTAATAAGTATTCTCACTCATTGAAGAGAAAATATGAGTTTCTTGTCAATGTCAAAAATATATAACCCTTGATTGTTTAATTGAACCATTAAGAGTGTTGACTCTATCATATGGTATGATGTGCAAATATGAAAGAATTCCAAGTAAGCTATCCAAATATGATTTTGGTAGTCGTAACATAATGTAACGACCTGCCATTTTTGACCATTCAAGTCGACAAAGCTGACACCCATGCCGACTCAAACAATCCAAAATACAGATAGTTATTGGGGTTAAATAAGAAAAGGAAAGAAAGAACATAAGCAAACTCAGAATCTTGCAGCGGAAGGAACAAGATATAATAATAAAATAACAGTTCATGAAGCTGTTAAATAAATAAATTTGATTATTATTATACATCATAAATCAGAGTTACATACATATCAGAGATAATACAATAATGCAGCGGAAAAATAATACAGTAGTAGAATACAAATGATGTAATACCAAACTCCGTCTTCGTCCTCCAGAATAGATCTTCAACCTTATCTGAAATGCTTAGGCTGACCTGAGCGTAATGAAAAGACAAAACACTCGAGTCAGGACTAAAATATCTCATGTAAGTTAAATCGAATAAGAAAATATGAGTGTGACGGCGTCAGAGGTGTTTACGGGGTTCGACATCTCCTATTTAGTGTCAACGTGAGTGCAATAACTTAAGAGATGTTACAGGATTTTCCATCTCTCAAGGATCTATTAAACTATCTACTATGTAGTACAATACGCTATTATAATATGTCTACATTAAAGTAAAAGTATTAAAATAGCGTTAAGCCATGGCCCATTCCACCCTTAACACATTTTTATTCCCAAGAGCATATACAAGACCGTAGTTTCCCCAAAACCGAAAGTCACCAGAGGGCAATCCATATACTAAAGGTACAAACCAAAATGTAGTGGTCGCGAATAGGATAATCAGTATGACAAGGTACATGAGGCGATACCAACTAGGATACTAGTAGTTGCGTCATCCGGACTAATGTTGGGCATAGCAGCTACTACCCCAACACCGCGAAACAACACTCCCATAATCGAGGGGTGCACCCAAATCGAATCACAAAAGTAATAGATATGGTAACGAAGAAGTGTGTCCGCTAGAGGTGGCGAACCTCAATGGCCCGGCAGGGCTCCTGTTTTAGTCATGTCAGGAGTCATCCAAAATCGTTCTGTTTCTTCAGTCAACGCGTTCACCAAAACCATCCACTTCATTCTGGATCAACACTCCGCGTGTATTAGTTATTAAAGTGGTTTTCGGTATCGATAGAGAGTATGTCCATATCCGATCCCGGTCTCTTTAATAACTACGTATTATTACACCGGTGGCTCTTTTACATTTCAAATCGATTCATAATTGATATCAAAATATCATATTCGCTTCAAAATCAAATCCATTCAAATATCATCATATCTATTCAAGATGTAAGATTCCGTTTCAAAATCATTTTTCGCCTCAATATCTCATTTCGATTTCAAAATCATTTTCGCCTCAATATCTCATTTCGATTTCAAAATCATTTTCGCCTCAATATCTCATTTCGATTTCAAAATCATTAATTTCAACTCGATTTAGCTTCTCAATAAACCATTTCAAATTATCAATTTCAAATACATATTTGAACCACAAAATAAAGAATTTCACTTTCAATATATTTCGAAACTTTAAATATTTCACATTTCAAAACAGCTCATATATTTATATAAGAATATAAGATTCGCTTTAAAACCATTTCGTATTCAAATTAGAATATACTTCAAATTAAACATCTGTATTAAGTAGTTTACTTAATTTCTGGAACAATTCCAATTCAATAACTTAGATTAACATTCGGATTTCAAGAATTCATTTAAGTATTACATTCCAAATCAATTTTAGTTCAAATCCTATTCAAGTCAATTTTATCTTCAAATTTAATTCAACAGTTTCAATTTAGTCCAATTCACAAATTTCTTTGAATTTCAATTAAATTCCAAATTAATTAAATCTCAATTTCAAATCAATTTTCAATTCCAAACTCAAACTTGAAATATCATTTCATATAAATTTTCTTAGAAATATTCAGAGTTCGATTAAAAGTCCAATCTTTTAAAACAAATCAACTTTCGAAAATTTACGCCGTATTTCATTTTTTTCTTAAAAATCTAAGATTCGAATAATTAAACAATTTCATTTACCAAGTTTAAATTTCAACATCTCGAGCTTCAATTCGAAATAATTCAATTTCCATAAATTGGATTCTATTCTTAAAATCAATTCATTTAAATAATTTCAAACAACTTTTAAAATCATTAATTTAACCAATCCGGTGTCTGTATATAATTTTATATCCTATGGCCAAGTGATTAATTATTTCAATTTTAATTTCAAGGATGGATATATATCATTTCAATCCAAATAGATGTCATAGGTATATCGTTTCAACCTATTCCTTAATTTATTCGAAATGATTCAGTTTACAGTTTTATATGCAATAAACAATATACATGATGATAGCATGATATATCAAAATAAATAAACAACCAATATCGACCAATAGCATCCATCACAACCAATCAACCATAAAGCCAACAACATTCACAACAATTTTATAATTATCAATATCGAATAATATACTGCCAATTTAAATTTAAATTTATTTTAACGGTCAATTTAAATTCTATCAATTAATTCATATATCAAGACAGATGATAATTAAACCTACCAAACAACAGCCAATAAATTTCATATCACTTCAGAATATAAATTTAACTAACAAAAATTATTTTAGTCAATTGTGAGCGTATAAACACTCACTTTGATTTTCTGTTGTCGCCGAGACGTTCCAGTTTGAAACTGAAACTGGACGACGCCCAACTTTAGCCCAAATTTCCACCGTCTCCAAATCAATCCAAACCAGTTTCATTTCGAAGCTCTCGTCATTACGATCGCAACGCAAAAAGTTTCGTTCCAATCGGACCTCGTATGAAAAAGTTATGCTATTTTAAACATTTGCGAATTTAAATATATATATATAAATATATACACATATTTTTTTCAAACCCTACTTTCAATCTCAGCCCTCCATTTTCTCTACTGCAGATCTGGGCCCTTCCTTCCATCTTCTCCAAAACGTGAAAAGCACGTACAATCTCAACCCATTCCTTCCAACCTTTGACCAACAATTTCTCCACCATCCCTCGACGAGAAGTTGATCGGAGACCCACGTTAGAAGCGCCTACGCAAGAGCTACCCACGGCCAGGAGGTGGTTGAACTCGGCTCCCCCCATCACCTCGATTTGCATGAAAAACGCAGCGACTTCGAGCTCGATTTCCCGTTGATTCGTTCCTCCGTTTTCGATCATCTCTGTATGGATTTGAAGCTCTCGTCGTCCTCTACAACTTTGTAGTTGACGACTTTTGCTAATTGTTGATGGATTGAGAGGAAAATGAGGAAGAAGTTTCGAAATTTTCTGGCCATTGAATTAAAAGTGGCGGCTAAGGGCTGAAACCCTAGGGTTTTTGGAAAATAGAGAAAGTGAGGGGCTTTTATAGAAAAATACGCGACACTATTCATCCCGGATTTTCCGAACTCCAAACGAAGCGTGTCGGCTGACGTTTCTATGGTTTACCCCGCGTTCCGAACGCAATGGAACATGTTTCGGAGGCTAATTCGGTCATCTGTGCGAGTTATGGCAATAAACGATCGATTTAAAATTAAATCGGTTAATCAAATTTCTGTGCGTTTGGGCTCGCCCCGGACAAACGGTAAATCCGATTGACATGAAATTTGAAATCCTACAATAATATGACATTACGGATCCGATGAAACTGGTTTCGTCGAAATCCGAGGCTTTTTGAAAAATGACTATTTTCTCTCGCCGAATTAATATTAAGAACAATTCGATGCGTTTCGAGCTGCCACGGTCAAACGATAACTCCGATTGGTACGAAAATTGAAATCCGACAATAACAAACTATTACGGATCCAATGGAATGAGTTTCGTTCAATTCTGAGACTGCTCGAAAAATGGCTATTTTTCAGTCGATAATTAAATATTAAAATATTCAATTTTCACAAATTAACTTTAAATTCAATTTTAAAAGTTCTATAACATTACTATAACTCCAATATGATAAGATAAAATTTTACAAATCATTTTCAATCATATTCAACTCGATTTTCAATTATTTCTGAAATTTAACTTACTAAATTATCGATTTAATTGTCTAATTAAATCCAATATTCGAAAAATAAATTATTCGACTGTTTAATTTCAATATAAAATTCCCAATTTTAAATTATTAACTTTAAAATCAAATTTCAATTGTCCACAAATTCCATTTTTAATTTCACAGTAATTAACAATCTTTTACAATGCAATTTTCCATTATAAATCCAATATAAAAGATTATATTAGATTCCACGTTCAATTATATTGTAATTCAAATTCAAGTTATTTAATTCCAAATGAATTCTTTTATTTCGATTTACACTTTCATTATTGAATCAACCTTTTACTTATACATTATTATCAATAGTTTATAATTCATTTACTTTCATTTTCTTCAGCTATCATCTTATTTAAATTCACAGTAATATTAAATTACATTCATTTACGTTGATTTCCATATTATAACTTCAATATTAAATGTAACATTTTATTTATTCTTGTTTACAATCATAACCAATTTGGTTTACAACTTGAAATTCACATTTAACAACACAAAATTTTATTTCCTTCGGATTTTTATCCAAAATTTTAATTTTAATTCGTATTTTTAAAGTGTTAAAAATACGGGTCGTTACATTCTCCCCCACTTAAAACTTTTCGTCCTCGAAAAGGAACGGAGAAGGGGAAACCATCATTTAGATATAATTCATTCAGAATATTCTACTTATTTGCAAAATTTAGTTATAGGATTTTTTTTTTCACAAAATTTTCTAACTCTCGGATTTTTGAAAAATTTCGGCAGCACCTCCTTTGCGCGGCTAGGACCGAAAAATTTCACAGTGGTAATAATTGCATGATATACATCTCATTACAAGAATGAGGCATCCCAAAACATGGGAAACACAATAATATACCACAACATAAACTGTAATCCGAGAACATACATTTTATTAAGCGGTTATTAGCATTTTAATTTACATTTTGCATTTAGCGCAGAAGCGAGCTCCACAAGCGAAGCACAACCCCTTTGCTACCTACTAAAATGCTCAACAACCAAGTTAGAACCATGTATATAAAGATAGATCGATATACTTATCATAAACAACACACATATAACATGTTTAGCTTCAAAACTGAAATTCCAATTCCAGGACAGCAAAAGAATCTCAGTTTTTGGTCACATAAACTATAAAATTTGGCAATAGAATCTAAACAAAAGTTGTTGCATTCGTTTCAGGCTTTCCGGAATGTCCAAAATCATTGAATTCGGACCTTCCGTTCAAAAGTTACGACCATTTTACTAAATAGATACGCGCAATGAATTGCGCAGGTCAGCGACGTTTGGTCATGTTTTTGACCTTCTAAACGACAGCAAAATACCAAATGCTTAAAACAAAAGTATTAGCTTAAGTTCTAAGCTTTCCAGAAAGTGCAAGATCATCAAAATCCGATACACCAGTAAAAAGTTATGGCAAAAATACTAAGAGTATATGCTACTGATTTTGCTTCCCGTTTACACGGGCCAGCAAGAAGATTCAAATTTTCAACTAAGTATATGAAGGAATTTCTCAAGACAGTCTAAACAAAAGTCATGCTACAGTTTCTAAGCTTTCCGAAAAGTCTAATATCGTTGAATTTCGTCCAGCCATTTAAAAGTTATGGTTGTTTTCGTTCCAGCATATATTGGACAATTTTGGATTTTTTTTCCCCACATTTGCTTTTATTATTTCAAAGCACAAACCATCAAACTTCAAATTTTCTAAAGAAACAATCATAAACACAAAGTCGTCTATTTTCTTATATATCCGTGAAATAAGTTTACATTCAATTTGTTTCCGATTTATTCAAGTTTGTTTCATTCATAATTTAAATTCAAGTCAATTTGCTTCAATTTAAATTGGATTCAATTATATTTAATTTCACTTTGCTTCAAATTTGAATTTAATTATTTTAAAATTTTATTCCGTTTATTCAATTCCATTAACACTAATGAATTCTACTAAATCAATTACCATCTATCCAGAATCTACACTAAATCAATTATACATTTCCAAGTCAATTTTTTTTTTATTTCATACACTTCCAAGTTTATTGACATTTAGTTATATTCAACTTTTAATTAGTTTCCATTTACTAATTTTATATTTAATTAATTTTAAATTTAATTCATTTTACAACTTAAATTTCCTTTATATTTACAACTATCAATAGATCTTCACATTTTATTATTCGCAATCACACTTGTATATTATTCATTTACTTATCCTTATTAGCATTTTAAACTTTTTAAGTATTTGGTAAGTTATAGTTATGCAAATAGAATGTAGTTAAACAACATATAACCTCTTTTCATTCAAAGTTGAATTTTCAATTAATTAATTCTTAAGTCATTACTTAAATTTCACTATAATTTAATTTCACATTTACATTCACATATAGTATTTCCATTTTATATTAACATAATGGTGAATCACCTTTAAATGATAATTTAAATTCCAATTATTTACTAACAATTTTATTTATATTTGCAAACCATTAATTAAATGCATATTTCATTATTCAAACCTATACTTGTATATTATCCAATTAACAATTATATAACATTTTTGAACTTCTTAAATATTTTGGTAAGTTATATCTATGCTATAGAATGAAATTTAATACTATGCGAGTTTTACAGTTTCAATTTTATTTTAAATTCATAATTTCCTAATTCTAAGGATTTCTACTTCAATTGATATTTCAATTAGCTCTTAGGTTCATTTCTCATTTCGCAATTCAGAAGTTCCGTAATGATTCAAGTATTAATTCATTTCAACCATTAAAAGAAAAATCATTAATTATTAAAGAACTCAAGAATTTCAATCCCGGTTTCATTTCAAATCAAGTTTTGAAATAATATATATTTATATAATTTATATATCAAATCATACTATAGAGAATACAAAATAAAATTCAATTTTAATCAAAACAAGGTTTAGAAAAACTATTAAGTGATCTCCCCCACTTGGACTCTCGAAAATAAAGTCGATGATGCGTGCACTCATCACTGGAATCATTTTCTAGTGTCAAGAGGGGAGTATAACACTTACTTCATTTGAAAATCCTTTGAAAACAATTTCTAATCGAATATACTATCATACAATACTTATATTATACATTTCAAATTTTTGATAATAAATTTTCAAAACACCAGAAATTTAATTCTCAAATCCAAAATTATATTTATTTAATTTCATTATCAACTATATTCACAGAGTTTCATTTTTTTTCATTCAATAGTCAATAGTTTAGAAATATTGACTAATCAACCAATGGACGATGATAATCTAATATTATCATCTCCTAACAACCAATACAATCAAAATTTATAAATTTTCAAGATAAGTCTTTTATATATAGAATATAATCCAAAACAATATTATGTCAATCTGTCCTATTCGAGTGTTTAGAAATTCCTATCGATGCCTTGGCGTCCCAAGTACCAACCAGAATTCATAAATACTCAACAGAACAAATTAACACAATATAAAATCATTTTTATATCAAAATTACAAATACGCTCTCTCATATACACTCAACTCATTCATATAGTTTACCTCTATTTCAATGAGTTATTCCCCACTAGAGCCAAGGTAATCTAAACCAAAGCTCTGATACCAACTGTAACGACCCGCCATTTTTGACCATTCAAGTCAACAAAGCTGAAACCCATGCCGACTCAAACAATCCAAAATACAGATAGTTATTGGGGTTAAATAAGAAAAGGAAAGAAAGAACATAAGCAAACTCAGAATCTTGCAGCGGAAGGAACAAGATATAATAATAAAATAACAGTTCATGAAGCTGTTAAATAAATAAATTTGATTATTATTATACATCATAAATCAGAGTTACATACATATCAGAGATAATACAATAATGCAGCGGAAAAATAATACAGTAGTAGAATACAAATGATGTAATACCAAACTCCGTCTTCGTCCTCCAGAATAGATCTTCAACCTTATCTGAAATGCTTAGGCTGACCCGAGCGTAATGAAAAGACAAAATACTCGAGTCAGGACTAAAATATCTCATGTAAGTTAAATCAAATAAGAAAATATGAGTGTGACGGCGTCAGAGGTGTTTACGGGGTTTGACATCTCCTATTCAGTGTCAACGTGAGTGCAATAACTTAAGAGATGTTACGGGATTTTCCATCTCTCAAGGATCCGTTAAACTATCTACTATGTAGTACAATACGCTATTATAATATGTCTACATTAAAGTAAAAGTATTAAAATAGCGTTAAGCCATGGCCCATTCCACCCTTAACACATTTTTATTCCCAAGAGCATATACAAGACCGTAGTTTCCCCAAAACCGAAAGTCACCAGAGGGCAATCCATATACTAAAGGTACAAACCAAAATGTAGTGGTCGCGAATAGGATAATCAGTATGACAAGGTACATGAGGCGATACCAACTAGGATACTAGTAGTTGCATCATCCGGACTAATGTTGGGCATAGCAGCTACTACCCCAACACCGCGAAACAACACTCCCATAATCGAGGGGTGCACCCAAATCGAATCACAAAAGTAATAGATATGGTAACGAAGAAGTGTGTCCGCTAGAGGTGGCGAACCTCAATGGCCCGGCAGGGCTCCTGTTTTAGTCATGTCAGGGGTCATCCAAAATCGTTCTGTTTCTTCAGTCAACGCGTTCACCAAAACCATCCACTTCATTCTGGATCAACACTCCGCGTGTATTAGTTATTAAAGTGGTTTTCGGTATCGACAGAGAGTATGTCCATATCCGATCCTGGTCTCTTTAATAACTACGTATTATTACACCGGTGGCGCTTTTACATTTCAAATCGATTCATAATTGATATCAAAACATCATATTCGCTTCAAAATCAAATCCATTCAAATATCATCATATCTATTCAAGATGTAAGATTCCGTTTCAAAATCATTTTTCGCCTCAATATCTCATTTCGATTTCAAAATCATTTTCGCCTCAATATCTCATTTCGATTTCAAAATCATTAATTTCAACTCGATTTAGCTTCTCAATAAACCATTTCAAATTATCAATTTCAAATACATATTTGAACCACAAAATAAAGAATTTCACTTTCAATATATTTCGAAACTTTAAATATTTCACATTTCAAAACAGCTCATATATTTATATAAGAATATAAGATTCGCTTTAAAACCATTTCGTATTCAAATTAGAATATACTTCAAATTAAACATCTGTATTAAGTAGTTTACTTAATTTCTGGAACAATTCCAATTCAATAACTTAGATTAACATTCGGATTTCAAGAATTCATTTAAGTATTACATTCCAAATCAATTTTAGTTCAAATCCTATTCAAATCAATTTTATCTTCAAATTTAATTCAACAGTTTCAATTTAGTCCAATTCACAAATTTCTTTGAATTTCAATTAAATTCCAAATTAATTAAATCTCAATTTCAAATCAATTTTCAATTCCAAACTCAAACTTGAAATATCATTTCATATAAATTTTCTTAGAAATATTCAGAGTTCGATTAAAAGTCCAATCTTTTAAAACAAATCAACTTTCGAAAATTTACGCCGTATTTCATTTTTTTCTTAAAAATCTAAGCTTCGAATAATTAAACAATTTCATTTACCAAGTTTAAATTTCAACATCTCGAGCTTCAATTCGAAATAATTTAATTTCCATAAATTGGATTCTATTCTTAAAATCAATTCATTTAAATAATTTCAAACAACTTTTAAAATCATTAATTTAACCAATCCGGTGTCTGTATATAATTTTATATCCTATGGCCAAGTGATTAATTATTTCAATTTTAATTTCAAGGATGGATATATATCATTTCAATCCAAATAGATGTCATAGGTATATCGTTTCAACCTATTCCTTAATTTATTCGAAATGATTCAGTTTACAGTTTTATATGCAATAAACAATATACATGATGATAGCATGATATATCAAAATAAATAAACAACCAATATCGACCAATAGCATCCATCACAACCAATCAACCATAAAGCCAACAACATTCACAACAATTTTATAATTATCAATATCGAATAATATACTGCCAATTTAAATTTAAATTTATTTTAACGGTCAATTTAAATTCTATCAATTAATTCATATATCAAGACAGATGATAATTAAACCTACCAAACAACAGCCAATAAATTTCATATCACTTCAGAATATAAATTTAACTAACAAAAATTATTTTAGTCAATTGTGAGCGTATAAACACTCACTTTGATTTTCTGTTGTCGTCGAGACGTTCCAGTTTGAAACTGAAACTGGACGACGCCCAACTTTAGCCCAAATTTCCACCGTCTCCAAATCAATCCAAACTAGTTTCATTTCGAAGCTCTCGTCATTACGATCGCAACGCAAAAAGTTTCGTTCCAATCGGACCTCGTATGAAAAAGTTATGCTATTTTAAACATTTGCGAATTTAAATATATATATAAATATATACACATATTTTTTTCAAACCCTACTTTCAATCTCAGCCCTCCATTTTCTCTACTGCAGATCTGGGCCCTTCCTTCAATCTTCTCCAAAATGTGAAAAGCACGTACAATCTCAACCCATTCCTTCCAACCTTTGACCGACAATTTCTCCACCATCCCTCGACGAGAAGTTGATCGGAGACCCACGTTAGAAGCGCCTACGCAAGAGCTACCCACGGCCAGGAGGTGGTTGAACTCGGCTCCCCCCATCACCTCGATTTGCGTGAAAAATGCAGCGACTTCAAGCTCGATTTTCCGTTGATTCGTTTCTCCGTTTTCGATCATCTCTGTATGGATTTGAAGCTCTCGTCGTCCTCTACAACTTTGTAGTTGACGACTTTTGCTAATTGTTGATGGATTGAGAGGAAAATGAGGAAGAAGTTTCGAAATTTTCTGGCCATTGAATTAAAAGTGGCGGCTAAGGGCTGAAACCCTAGGGTTTTTGGAAAATAGAGAAAGTGAGGGGCTTTTATAGAAAAATACACGACACTATTCATCCCGGATTTTCCGAACTCCAAACGAAGCGTGCCGGCTGACGTTTCTAAGGTTTACCCCACGTTCCGAACGCAATGGAACATGTTTCGGAGGCTAATTCGGTCATCTGTGCGAGTTACGGCAATAAACGATCGATTTAAAATTAAATCGGTTAATCAAATTTCTGTGCGTTTGGGCTCGCCCCGGACAAACGGTAAATCCGATTGACACGAAATTTGAAATCCTACAATAATATGACATTACGGATCCGATGAAACTGGTTTCGTCGAAATCCGAGGCTTTTTGAAAAATGACTATTTTCTCTCGCCGAATTAATATTAAGAACAATTCGATTCGTTTCGAGCTGCCACGGTCAAACGATAACTCCGATTGGTACGAAAATTGAAATCCGACAATAACAAACTATTACGGATCCAATGGAATGAGTTTCGTTCAATTCTGAGACTGCTCGAAAAATGGCTATTTTTCAGTCGATAATTAAATATTAAAATATTCAATTTTCACAAATTAACTTTAAATTCAATTTTAAAAGTTCTATAACATTACTATAACTCCAATATGATAAGATAAAATTTTACAAATCATTTTCAATCATATTCAACTCGATTTTCAATTATTTCTGAAATTTAACTTATTAAATTATCGATTTAATTGTCTAATTAAATCCAATATTCGAAAAATAAATTATTCGACTGTTTAATTTCAATATAAAATTCCCAATTTTAAATTATTAACTTTTAAATCAAATTTCAATTGTCCACAAATTCCATTTTTAATTTCACAGTAATTAACAATCTTTTACAATGCAATTTTCCATTATAAATCCAATATAAAAGATTATATTAGATTCCACGTTCAATTATATTGTAATTCAAATTCAAGTTATTTAATTCCAAATGAATTCTTTTATTTCGATTTACACTTTCATTATTGAATCAACCTTTTACTTATATATTATTATCAATAGTTAATAATTCATTTACTTTCATTTTCTTCAGCTATCATCTTATTTAAATTCACAGTAATATTAAATTACATTCATTTACGTTGATTTCCATATTATAACTTCAATATTAAATGTAACATTTTATTTATTCTTGTTTACAATCATAACCAATTTGGTTTACAACTTGAAATTCACATTTAACAACACAAAATTTTATTTCCTTCGGATTTTTATCCAAAATTTTCATTTTAATTCGTATTTTTAAAGTGTTAAAAATACGAGTCGTTACACATAAGGGATGTGATCCATCGGCCGTGATTGTGTCTTTTTGAGCAAGACTAATGTAGTTGGAATTAAATGAGCAACGTTGATGAGAATAATATCACAAATTTGAATTGTTGGAATTAGTGTAATAGATTCGGTATTCAACGTGCTCAAGTTAATTCGGATTTATTCACAAAATTAACACTTGATATGACTTTATGTTTGGTACATATGTATTGAAATAGAAAATGCTAAATAATGATTTAGAGTAAACTATTTACATATAATAACCAAAATGTACCGAAGTCGGTGGGAGAGATACTAAGTTTGTGAGTCTTTGGATTTGATCCAAGAAATGATACGAAAGTATCATTTTGTAAGCATCAAGATTGAATAAGTACTTTGATAGGAATATCAAATAGCTTGATTTTCAATCAAAGTGCAGAGGAAGCATATGTTCATAAGAAAGAACGATAAAAGGTACATTGATATTTCTAAACTATAAGTGAACAACACGTTTTTGATTTTAACGATGTACTTGTGTCAAAATCAGCCTTAGTTGTTTTAATACTCAACATTGGATTAATAAACGATGTCTTTTATAGTAAGTATAAAAGATGTCGGGAATGTCCCAGATGATATGCAAGGACATTTTATTAAAATGTTTAATACGGAATATGTAAGATTGATTCCTTGGCATTGGCAATAGGAATTATCATACATGTTATGTTGTCTACATATCATGATTTGTTTATGTATTTGATACATGAAGAAAATATAAAATCCAAATTGATATCACTAAATGGTTGTTTGAAGTGTTCTCATATATTTATAAAATACTAGAGAATTGTTTATAGAAACAATAAATTCCTTATGAAGGAATGTTCAGGCTCAAACTTTCACAGGTAATATTGAGTATAATAAGTTAATAACAAATCTTTAAGTTGTAAATGTTCCAAATGAAAGTCTGTGGCTGATTCAACGAAAAAGGCTAGGTACATCGCCTTGAATAGCGCCACAATAAAAACAATGTATATAAAATATAAGTGCACAAATTTATAACTGAGCCGATTCCAAATGTTGAGAATCTCATGACAGAGTTATATGATAACAATGCCTTAATATAGTTCATAATAGAACTTAGATCTCACTCGAAGCCGAGAGACATACTCCAAATTGTTCCACATGATGAAATAGTTTATCACCGTTAAAGAGAGTTGATTGACAAAGTAGATAATTAAAACATAATAGCATACCCGTTCACAAAGGGACTGACCCAACTGGTTTTGATAAACCGATTGAAGAAGTTGGAATAAGATTCCATAATTGAACCCAAGTGCAAGTGGGAGATTGATAGAGTTAGGAGTATGCCATAGGGGCAATTATGTAATTTGTTACATATATCTAACTCGTTGAACAATCTTGTTCATAATAATGGTGTTTCTTTCTATTATATACTTGATATAATGTGGTTATATTAATTAATTAATTTAATTAAAGTATATTTAATAGAAAATCCATAAAGGGCATATTTTGTGATAGTAGTTACAAAGTGTTGTAACCATGAGTAATTTATCACAATAAACCAAATATACCATTTTAAATGTTCCTAGTCAAGATGCATCAAGATTGGATATCAGTGTATCTGTTGAGACTAGAGTATGTAACGCTCTTCAAATGTTGGGCAGTGTATTACTCATGACTGCTGGGGGCAGCTAGACATTATGTACTAAAAGTTATTGAATAACTATGGAACGACTCAATCGATAGTTTTCTATTGGTTAATATAACTAAGGTCAAACAGAAAATATCGATGTGACTGATTTACAGAGTTCTCTCGACTTGAGAATACTGTAGATCTTCAATATGGAAGCTCCGCTTTAATTATAGTTAAATTATGGCACGATGTCCATCAAGTGACTATAGCTGGGTCGAGTGGAAGTATTGGAAGTGAAACCTATTCAAGAGAGGATTCGTCTCCTCGAATATATGGGGTTTGTACATGGTCAACTTAAGTCAACACAAAGTCAAAATCTCTGGCCAGAGTAGTTTGATTTAATAATAATTGTTATTATTGAACCAAGGTCTTTGTGTTTGGATTATAGAGTTGAATATGGATGATATTGGATGTGACGTTTTCGATTTTTCGACGTTCGAAAGTCGACATCAATACGTCCACTGTATCGAATGTCGCACAGTCGAAGGCCGGAAAACCCAACTGTTATGGTTTAAGAAAGAAGAGGTAGAAGAAAAGATAGAAGAAGAAGAAAGAAAAGCAACTGAAACAATATCAGAATCTCACATATCACAGCGGAACAACATATAATAGATAAATGAATAATCTTTAAACAAAGAACTATATCAGTTATTACATCACATCACCTTACATTACATTATCAGAGTTTACAACAACAGAGTCAATACATCAATGGACAGTTATATAAACTTGTCCTCATACAGAATACACAGCGGAATAATACATAGTATAGGTGATACGTCTTGCTATCCAGCTCGCCGCTTAAGCTCCATAGCACTCCAATATCCAGAATAACCTGATAACCTAACTCTAAACTGCCCGTGTGGAAATTGGTGGGCACCCAGAGATTAGGAAGGGAATAATAAACTCCAGGTCAGTCATGGGACTGGTGTGAGAACTAAAACAGTTATTTATCTTTAAAACAAACAACAGAAAATTTTTAAAGTCAATTCGCAATGCTTTTGGAAAATGAAACTACCATAAGGCCTCTCGCACGCACACACAATGCAAATGCAGAATCGGAGGAGATTTCTCCTTATGATAGTCAAAGATGCTTACTACGCAAAATCAAATCCTTTTGGATATTATTATTAGTGCTTAGTGGAAAACATTTCAAAAATAGAATATAAATCTTATCCAGCATAGACATTCCGAACTATGCCTACTATAGCTACCATCTAAACAGTGGTGACCACCATAAGTAAATGGGAGGTTCTACAACTAAAACCGTACAAGGTGCATATTGGAGTTTGGATTTCCAACAAATGGTCAGGCCAAGGAACTTCCCATTGCCACACAGGTACGCCTCTGGAAAGATGACCCGAGAACATAACCTGATCTCTGCCAACACAAGGCCGGGTTACCCCTAACTGGGTAACTACTGACACGAATATGTCATCCCCCGATCGTAACCGATCTTCCCGAGGATCCTCGATTTCCAACAACCACAATGTAATAAATTTGCAGCAACAACATAGGTTAAGTATCTGGGCTTCATACCATGATACCACCTCTATCCAGAAGGAATGACATACACTAAAGGGGCGCTACCCCCTAATAACCTTCCCGCATCTTTCCTGTTTTGACCATTCTGGGGTGTGAGGTCCGACGAAGTCTCATTCACAAAGCTATGCTTTGGTACAAAGCCATGCTTTGGGTCAACAAATGATCAAAGTAATGATCAAAAAGATAAATGATCAAACAAATGATCATATCACAAATGATCAAACAATGATCATCACACAGCAACACTCAGCATGCCACGCTACCAAATTGGGAGTATATCACTAATAACCTTCAACTACATAACCTCTAAGCTCGTACGTCTCAAAGAAGGGTGTTAAGCTAAGAGAATAAATTCTCCGCCACCAACAGAAATATATTTGAAAGAAATCAGCTTTATATCTCAATTTGTAATGTCAGACATACAATCCATACAAGTCTGTTCCGAGCTCGAACAGAACCGAAGGCACTTCAAAGAAGTCCTTGCAATCCATATATTCACTAATCACGTTCGGACTTCCCGTCACCAAGGGTGATAAAACCTCTATATCGGAGATCAGCCGATGCAGAGTAACTCGACGGTAATCCTTCCGTTTTCAAAAATATCTGGTCTTCAACACCGGTCATCAAATGCAATCCATTACGACGTATCACATATTCGGAATGGGTTATACGACCCAAAGGTCCTTTCCTGGCTAACCCGAATAATGAGCGCAATATTTTGAAAATAAGTGTGGCATTCAAATTTTCAATCAATTCACAACAAATACCTATTTAAAGGTAATTATTGATAGTCAGTTATTTAACTATCAATAGGTCTGCACAGCATCATCAGATCCCAAATAATTTTCCAAATTATTTATTTTCCAAAAATATCTTTACGTTTTAAAACATCTTTAAAACAATTAACTTCATTTCATAATATCACTTCCCCAAAAACATATCCATTTATTTCATAATATATTCACTGTCCAAAATCGTGAATATACTTCTTTTAATAAGCTATAAAAATTTACTTATCAAAATAAGTCGTTTTCGGGTTTATAAAACAATGTTTATAAATTCCATTTATATTTTGTAACAACTTCAATTTATAAACCTCCTTTATTAACCAATTTCTTTTATAACCCAATTTTATACCAAAAATCTAATTAATAAGTTAATTACTTATAATCTTTTATTTTACAAAATCTATTCATTTTATAACTTCACAATTTATAAATCTATAAATTTCATCCACTTATGAAATCCATTTATACTTCGTTTTAACACTTATAAAAACTCGTTTTATAATTCCAATATTTTAATTCATAAATATAAATTTTAAAAATCTTTTATATAAACCGTTTATAATAATTCAAAAATCCCAATTTAAACCATTTTATAAATCAATCAACTATTTATTTCAAAAATCACACTTTGGTTATATTTCATAAAAAAATCATAATTTTTATAATATTAAATTTTATAACATAAATTTATTTAAAATGAACCAATTCAAAAATTTTAATAAAACGTATAATCTCAAAAATCACTTTAAAAATACCTTTAAAATTAGAAATCGTTATTTTAAAATTTTTAAAACTTCAAAATAGGGCCGATGATGCAACAGCACCAATCATCAATCACGACAATCAAACATCATACATCATCATATGATAATCAACAAATATCACAATATCTGTAATCAAATAAATATTGGTGAGGAATCCAGTTGGATACCTCCAACCTGTTTCCCTGCATCCACAGATGTTAGCACAATACCAATTCCATTCCAGTACGGAATAACGCGGTATATGAGATTTATAAAATATTATCCGCTATTATACGGCGCAATAGGGTCTCATCCACTATAAAATGTGGGAAATCAACTCCAAGTACATAAATAATACCAATTCCACTTTACGGTGAAATATTCGCGGTATATGTTTTTAATAAATAACATCCGCTTAATATACGACGTATAATGTCTATTTCAACACAACAGATAGCAATTTATCATCCAATCACACAATCAACAATTTTAAATCTAACTATTTAAAATTAACATCGAACAATTTCGATTGAGTGAGAAGTTCTCACCTTGATTTCAATTCAGTTTCAGCGTTTTATTTCGAATAAAATTAAACACGCGTTTAATTTTACTCAAAATTTTCACTAGCTCCAATTGGCTCCAAACCAGCTCCATTGCGTAGTGCTCGACAAAATGAAGCCAACGCAATTCGTTTCGTGTGAAACGGACCTCGTATGAAGAAGTTATGATATTTATAAGTTTATACGATTTATAATATATATAATTTCAATTTCTTTCTTTATTTTTTTTAACCTTTATTTAATCCCAGCCATCCCTTTCTCCAACATCAGATCTGGACCGTGATTTCATGTGTCTTCTCCCTCCCAGGTTTGCTTCGAACGGAAGAACCCACTTGACCGCCACTTTCCACCATTTATCGCGACCACTCCACTGCATTTGAAGACGATCAGGAGATGCCACATCGAAGAGCAACTCGAACACTATCATTGCCTGGAGTATGGTCAAGCTCGGTTGCACACTGGCATGGGAATTCGTGCATGAAGGTAGCACGAATGCGGCGACTTTCCCATCGATTCGCAGCTCGAAATCAAATCTTGACCGTTGGATCGCAAGATCTCGACGTTGTCTACAACTTTCGTGTTGGAAGTTTTATCTAATTGTTGATAGATTAGGAGAAATCGAGGAAGAAAGAATCGACATTTCTGGCCATAGAAATTATTAGGGCCGGCTGGAAGAAGAAGCAAGGGTTTTGAGTGCAAATGTGAATGTTGAGGTCCTTTTATAGAAAATGGCCAAAACACTATTCATCGAAAAAATTTCGAACTCCAAATCGAGCGTGCCGGCTGGCGTTTCTAAAGTTTACCCCACGTGCCGAATACAATGGAACGTGTTTCAGGAGCTAATTCGGTCATCTGTGCGAGTTACGGAATTAAACGATCAAATTTAAATTAAACCGATTTCGATGCGTTTTCGATTGCCCCGGACAAACGGTAAATCCAATTGACACAAAATTTGAAACCTTACAATAATATAACATTACGGATCCGATGAAAGTGGTTTCGTCGAAATTCGAGACTTTTTGAAAAATGACTATTTTAACTCGCCAAATTAATATTAAAACAATTTCGATGCGTTTCGAGTTGCCACGGTCAAATGAAAACTCCGATTGCTATGAAAATTGAAATCCGATAATAACAAACTATTATGGATCCAACGGAACTAGTTTCGTCCAATTCTGAGACTGTTTGAAAAATGGCTAATTTCACTAGTCGATTAAATATTAAAATATTTAATTTTCACAAATTAACTCTAAATTCAATTTTAAAAGTTCTATAACATCACTATAACTTCAACATGATTTATTATAACTTTATAAATCATTTTTTATCACATTTAATCCATATTTCAATTATTTCTGAAATTTCAATTATTAAATTATCGATTTAATTACCCAATTAAATCCAGTTATTCGAATTTTAAATTATTCGACTTATTAATTCTACTTATTAATATTTAAAATTAATTAAATACATGAATTTAAATTGACAGAAATTTTGGGTCGTTACAAACTTCCCCCCTTAAAAGAATTTCGTCCTCGAAATTACCGAGTAAGAAAAATTACATAATCCATTAACTTTCCAAAATAAACCGTTCATATTAGATTTTCAAATCCACTTAAGTGTTTAACTTTTCCAAAATTCATAGTTAAACTTCTTACAAAACTTCACTAAGTTTTCAAATCATACTTAGTTTTCAAAATTTTCAATTTTCTCAAAAATATTCTAACGCCTTAAATTTTCGGAAAATTTCGCCATAACCTCCATTGCGCGGCTCGATCTGATAAAAAATGACAGTGTATATATATCACAAATATACATCTCATCAAGTGATGAGGCATCCCGTAGGGAAAAAGTGTAAAAGTACGATATTTAATCCGAGATATGTACCTTATATATTATTAGCGAGCGTATACGGTTAATATAGCGCGAAAGCGAGCTCAAAATGCAAAGCAAGCGCCATCCGCACATACTAAACACTCAACAACAACATGAGGAACATGTATATATGAAAATAATATCGATATACAACATATACTACATATGTCAACATAGCAAATGCAACAAAAGCAACAAATGCAACCACCAAACAACTATCATCCAATAACATCTAACAAATCAATATTCTCATTAATATTTATTCATTTCTCATTAATGTTCATTGAATTGATTTTCAATTTATTCACATTTGATTCATTAACATTGGATTTTATCAATATTCATTTCTAATTCAAATCAAACTCTATTCTGTTTAAATTTACATCTACTTCAATTTGAATTCAATTACCTTAGCTTCCATTTTTGCTAATTCAATTTCATTAACACTTAATGAATTTATATACAATCAACCAACATCCATATAACAACCAATGTATATTCAACACAACCAAATTTATTCACTTTGCATTCAGTTTGGTTCAACACTTTTAATTCCAATTGGTTGATATTAAATTGACTTCTATTCAATTTATTCAATTAACTTTAATGAATTAACACTTATATCCATTATTCCATATCAATTCATTTATTAATCCAATTGCTAATCCACTTTACAAATAATGTTGAATTTCATTTATATAACTCAAGTTCATATCTATTAAATTCACTTGATTATTTTACTTCGATACAAATATCAATTTCATTCAACATCGTTTAAGTTATATTCCATTTCAAACATCATTTGTTAAACTTAACTTAAGTTTCCACTTGGATTTTATTGATTCACATATACTTACTTTAATTTATTTCCATCCTTTAAGTTAAATTTATTCTATCAGAATTTAAATTTTATAAGTTATCAACACATTTACCATTTCCATAAATATTTTAAATAGGATTCCAGAGTCTTTTCAACCTTTCAAAACCATTTTTGAAACCAATTCAAATTATCTTTTGAATTTCCAAAACCAAATCCAACATTTCCAAACCACTTTCATTTAAAATAATCAGGCAACAATTTCTCTTTTGGAAACCCGAAAATAAACACCAATGATGTTGCAATCATCATCAGAATTATTTTCCAACGACCGAAAAGAGTTTAGAGCTTTCATCTCTCCAAAACAATTTTCCAAAATTCAAATCCTTTCAAAACACTTCTCCGGAATTTTATTTCAGATTATAAATCACATTTACAAATCTTTTACTTATATAACTTCACTTTTATATATATATATATAAGATTATTTTACAATTGTATATCATATTAATTATAATTTCATACTTATAATTCATTTGCTTATACAATTTATTCTGTTAAAATTGTTGTTTTATTTAACTTATTCAACAACCAAACAATTTATTCATAAATGCTTTAATAATCTTTGAAAAATTATTTCTTTATATACAAAATATAATTGAGGTAAAATTATTTCACTTACCCAAATTTTAAAACAATATCGTGCCGAATTGTTCTGAATAAGTGTTTAGAGATCCCTATCGATAAAGTTGTTCCGACGATACCGACCAGAATCCATATACCACTCAACAAATCAATCACCACAACATAAAACAATTTTATATTCACTAACAAATACGCGCTCGTATCTATTATTACACTCAACTCATTCTAGAGTACTACTGACTCTACCTCTAATGAGTAACACCCAACAGAGCCATGGTTGTCGCTTAACCATATGCTCTGATACCAAATGTGACATTTTCGATTTTTCGACGCTCGAAAGTCGACATCAATACGTCCACTGTATCGAATGCCGCACAGTCGAAGGCCGGAAAACCAAACCGTTATGGTTTAAGAAAGAAGAGGTAGAAGAAAAGATAGAAGAAGAAGAAAGAAAAGCAATTGAAACAATATCAGAATCTCACATATCGCAGCGGAACAACATATAATAGATAAATGAATAATCTTTAAACAAAGAACTATATCAGTTATTACATCACATCACCTTACATTACATTATCAGAGTTTACAACAACAGAGTCAATACATCAATGGACAGTTATATAAACATGTCCTCATACAGAATACACAACGGAATAATACATAGTATAGGTGATACGTCTTGCTATCCAGCTCGCCGCTTGAGCTCCATAGCACCCCAATATCCAGAATAACCTGATAACCTAACTCTAGACTACCCGTGTGGAAATTGGTGGGCACCCAGAGTTTAGGAAGGGAATAATAAACTCCAGGTCAGTCATGGGACTGGTGTGAGAACTAAAACAGTTATTTATCTTTAAAACAAACAACAGAAAAATTTTAAAGTCAATTCGCAATGCTTTTGGAAAATGAAACTACCATAAGGCATCCCGCACACACACACAATGCAAACGCAGAATCGGAGGAGATTTCTCCTTATGATAGTCAAAGATGCTTACTACGCAAAATCAAATTCTTTTGGATATTATTATTAGTGCCTAGTGGAAAACATTTCAAAAATAGAATATAAATCTTAGCCAGCATAGACATTCCGAACTATGCCTACTATAGCTACCATCTAAACAGTGGTGACCACCATAAGTAAATGGCAGGTTTTACAACTAAAACCGTACAAGGTGCGTATTGGAGTTTGGATTTCCAACAAATGGTCAGGCCAAGGAACTTCTCATTGCCACATAGGTATGCCTCTGGAAAGACGACCCGAGAACCTAACCGGATCTCTGCCAACACAAGGCTGGGTTACCCCTAACTGGGTAACTACTGACACGAATATGTCATCCCCCGATCGTAACCGATCTTCCCGAGGATCCTCAATTTCCAACAACCACAATGTAATAAATTTGCAGCAACAACATAGGTTAAGTATCTGGGCTGCATACCATGATACCACCTCTATCCAGAAGGAATGACATACACTAAAGGGGCGCTACCCCCTAATAACCTTGCCGCATCTTTCCTGTTTTGACCATTCCGGGGTGTGAGGTCCGACGAAGTCTCGTCCACAAATGCTTTGGGTCAACAAATGATCAAAGTAATGATCACAAAGATAAATGATCAAACAAATGATCATATCACAAATGATCAAACAATGATCATCACACAGCAACACTCAGCATGCCACGCTACCAAATTGGAAGTATATCACTAATAACCTTCAACTACATAACCTCTAAGCTCGTACGTCTCAGAGAAGGGTGTTAAGCTAAGAGAATAAATTCTCCGCCACCAACAGAAATATATTTGAAAGAAATCAGCTTTATATCTCAATTTGTAATGTCAGACATACAATCCATATAAGTCTGTTCCGGGCTCGAACAGAACCGTAGGCACTTCAAAGAAGTCCTTGCAATCTAGATATTCACTAATCACGTTCGGACTTCCCGTCACTAAGGGTGATAAAACCTCTATATCGGAGATCAGCCGATGTAGAGTAACTCGAAGGTAATCCTTCCGTTTTCAAAAATATCTGGTCTTCAACATCGGTCATCAAATGCAATCCATTACGACGTATCACATATTCGGAATGGGTTATATGACCCAAAGGTCCTTTCCTGGCTAACCCGAATAATGAGCGCAATATTTTGAAAATAAGTGTGGCATTCAAATTTTCAATCAATTCACAACAAATACCTATTTAAAGGTAATTATTGATAGTCGGTTATTTAACTATCAATAGGTCTGCACAGCATCATCAGATCCCAAATAATTTTCCAAATAATTTATTTTCCAAAAATATCTTTACGATATATATATTTTCCCACACTTCAATCATTTGAAAACAATTTCAAATTAATTTCCACTTTTCAACCCTTTGAAAACAAATTTCAAATCTCTTTTCAATTTATCTTTAAAAGATATCATCTCAAAACATTTCACTTCATATTGGAAAAACATTGCCATACTTATTTAAAAATAAGTAATTCACAAATCTATTTATTTTCGACATTTGGAAAATATTCAATATACTTAAATCACGATTAAGTATATATTTCATTCTTTAAGGAAAACATTCTCTTAAGTACATTCGTTTGAGTCAAAACGAATGTTGCGTAAAACATCGTTACGACGACCCAAAATCACTAGTATAGGGATTCGAAATTAAGATAGATATGTAAATCCCAATACTATGCAAAACATTTCTTTTCGGAAATCATTTACTATAACAACAGTGTTATAGTCCACCATTTCCTTATTCCTCGAAACGTCTATTTCAACAATAAATGTTGAAATCTATGTATTCAATACTTAACACGTTTTAAAACATCTGTAAACAATTAACTTCATTTCATAATATCACTTCCCCAAAAACATATCCATTTATTTCATAATATATTCACTGTCCAAAATCATGAATATACTTCTTTTAATAAGCTATAAAAATTTACTTATCAAAATAAGTCGTTTTCGGGTTTATAAAACAATGTTTATAAATTCCATTTATATTTTGTAACAACTTCAATTTATAAACCTCCTTTATTAACCAATTTCTTTTATAACCCAATTTTATACCAAAAATCTAATTTATAAGTTAATTACTTATAATCTTTTATTTTACAAAATCTATTCATTTTATAACTTCACAATTTATAAATCTATAAATTTCATCCACTTATGAAATCCATTTATACTTCTTTTTAACACTTATAAAAACTCATTTTATAATTCCAATATTTTAATTCATAAATATCAATTTTATAAATCTTTTATATAAACCGTTTATAATAATTCAAAAATCCCAATTTAAACCATTTTATAAATCAATCAACTATTTATTTCAAAAATCACACTTTGGTTATATTTCATAAAAAAATCATAATTTTTATAATATTAAATTTTATAACATAAATTTATTTAAAATGAACCAATTCAAAATTTTTAATAAAACGTATAATCTCAAAAATCACTTTAAAAATACCTTTAAAATTAGAAATCGTTATTTTAAAATTTTTAAAACTTCAAAATAGGGCCGATGATGCAACAGCACCAATCATCAATCATGACAATCAAACATCATACATCATCATATGATAATCAACAAATATCACAATATCTGTAATCAAATAAATATTGGTGAGGAATCCAGTTGGATACCTCCAACCTGTTTCCCTGCATCCACAGATGTTAGCACAATACCAATTCCATTCCAGTACGGAATAACGCGGTATATGAGA
Organism: Allium fistulosum; assembly: GCA_030737815.1. Classification (NCBI taxonomy): domain Eukaryota; kingdom Viridiplantae; phylum Streptophyta; class Magnoliopsida; order Asparagales; family Amaryllidaceae; genus Allium; species Allium fistulosum. The sequence goes on from CM060908.1 coordinate 150,572,128, forward strand.
TTTATAAAATATTATCCGCTATTATACGGCGCAATAGGGTCTCATCCACTATAAAATGTGGGAAATCAACTCCAAGTACATAAATAATACCAATTCCACTTTACGGTGAAATATTCGCGGTATATGTTTTTAATAAATAACATCCGCTTAATATACGACGTATAATGTCTATTTCAACACAACAGATAGCAATTTATCATCCAATCACACAATCAACAATTTTAAATCTAACTATTTAAAATTAACATCGAACAATTTCAATTGAGTGAGAAGTTCTCACCTTGATTTCAATTCAGTTTCAGCGTTTTATTTCGAATAAAATTAAACACGCGTTTAATTTTACTCAAAATTTTCACTAGCTCCAATTGGCTCCAAACAAGCTCCATTGCGTAGTGCTTGACAAAACGAAGCCAACGCAATTCGTTTCGTGCGAAACGGACCTCGTATGAAGAAGTTATGATATTTAGAAGTTTATACGATTTATAATATATATAATTTCAATTTCTTTCTTTTTTTTTTTAACCTTTATTTAATCCCAGCCATCCCTTTCTCCAACATCAGATCTGGACCGTGATTTCATGTGCCTTCTCCCTCCCAGGTTTGCTTCGAACGGAAGAACCCACTTGACCGCCACTTTCCACCATTTATCGCGACCACTCCACTGCATTTGAAGACGATCAGGAGATGCCACATCGAAGAGCAACTCGAACACTATCATTGCCTGGAGTATGGTCAAGCTCGGTTGCACACTGGCATGGGAATTCGTGCATGAAGGTAGCACGAACGCGGCGACTTTCCCATCGATTCGCAGCTCGAAATCAAATCTTGACCGTTGGATCGCAAGATCTCGACGTTGTCTACAACTTTCGTGTTGGAAGTTTTATCTAATTGTTGATAGATTAGGAGAAATCGAGGAAGAAAGAATCGACATTTCTGGCCATAGAAATTATTAGGGCCGGCTGGAAGAAGAAGCAAGGGTTTTGAGTGCAAATGTGAATGTTGAGGTCCTTTTATAGAAAATGGCCAAAACACTATTCATCGAAAAAATTTCGAACTCCAAATCGAGCGTGCTGGCTGGCGTTTCTAAGGTTTACCCCATGTTCCGAACACAATGGAACGTGTTTCGGGAGCTAATTCGGTCATCTGTGCGAGTTACGAAATTAAACGATCAAATTTAAATTAAACCAATTTCGATGCGTTTTTGATTGCCCCGGACAAACGGTAAATCCAATTGACACAAAATTTGAAACCTTACAATAATATAACATTACGGATCTGATGAAAGTGGTTTCGTCGAAATTCGAGACTTTTTGAAAAATGACTATTTTAACTCGCCAAATTAATATTAAAACAATTTCGATGCGTTTCGAGCTGCCACGGTCAAATGACAACTCCGATTGCTACGAAAATTGAAATACGATAATAACAAACTATTATGGATCCAACAGAACTAGTTTCGTCCAATTCTGAGACTCTTCGAAAAATGGCTAATTTCACTAGTCGATTAAATATTAAAATATTTAATTTTCACAAATTAACTCTAAATTCAATTTTAAAAGTTCTATAACATCACTATAACTTCAACATGATTTATTATAACTTTATAAATCATTTTTTATCACATTTAATCAATATTTCAATTATTTCTGAAATTTCAATTATTAAATTATCGATTTAATTACCCAATTAATTCCAGTTATTCGAATTTTAAATTATTCGACTTATTAATTCTACTTATTAATATTTATAATTAATTAAATACATGAATTTAAATTGATAGAAATTCTGGGTCGGTACATTGGAATTTTGACCATAACCAAATTCAATATGTCCAAAGTGATATAGTTTTGACGAAGAGAATTGGCGTAAATAATTGTCACAAAAGGGTAACGCTTAATAAAGTGAAATTGGATTTTACCAAAGTTTAGTAAGCGATAAATTTGTCCATAATGTCACACCACCTGCTAAGTGACGTGTGAACGTGGACATTCGAATAGTTCAATGTTGATCGTTGACCGAATTTACACCCAAGAGTCACACAACCGAAATAATTAATTCTCTTTAGACCAAACGATTTAATTGATTTATAATTGTTATAAACTAATTAAATGAATTAATATTTATGAAATTTGAATACGATATGTGAATAAATTTATTGCATATATTTATAATAGTTGTAAATATATTCGATATATGATATCGATAAGAAATTGAGTTAAATAAGATTGTACATATTTAATTTGGGTTAAATGGGCCAACAACCCATGAAATTATGGAGTTGCAGACGTTGGTTATGGCTAGGGTTAGAAGTAGCTTGAACAAATGGTTAGGGTTTGGAGATGTGTGGTTAAGATCTAGTGGTTAGCTCTCTTATCTTACCATATAAATAAACAGTCTCAAAACCCTAATTTGTCATAAATCTTTCTGTTCATTTTTTATCCGCCACCCACTTTCCTTTTTCAAGGCTGAAACCCTCCTCTAAATCAATCCTAAAACTATCATATCAAATTCAAATCAAAACTAAAAGCTATTTGATAGTAATTGGTCTTAGATTCCAGATCAACAATCTAAAGAATCAAAACATTTCAAAAAAAGGGAATTGATTATTCCAGGTGGACTTTAGGGCATCTAATTTGGGTAACATTGATTTTATTTTTACCATATTATTTTGCTTTCATAATTTGTTAATCATATGAACATATGTGTATAATTAGATTGTTGTTTTGTTAGTTCGGTGAGATTTTTGTACGTATTTATGTTGTCACAATGGAGATTGGATATGTATAGAGTAATTAAAGATCTACTCAATGATTATGTTTCAGATCTAAAATTAAACATTAAAATTAATTTTAAGTTTGAAATTATTTATGTTTACACATATTTATCATATGTGTAAATCTTATATGTTAATCTTTTGTGTTAAATCTTCACATACAATTTGAATTAAGAGATATGTTTTATTATATATATTGTATATATAGATCTGAATATTTGTAAATATTTGTTTTTGTATATTATGAATTATAAGTGCTAAAAAAATTTATATTTATAAATTTTATTAGTTTTAATATTTAATGATTATCTGAACCAATAAATTAATATATAATAATAATCGTTTCCTAACTTCAGTTTAATACTTTTTAAAATTCATTCTTGATGTTTAAAGCCTTCAGGAAAAATTTCAGATTTTTTGAACTTAAAATAATAATTTTAAAAATTAATTTTATTTCAGACCTGAAAATAATTAATTGAATAAAAATATCATTTTAATTTAAAAAATTCTAGAAATTTTTATTTAGACCCAAAATATGTTATAGAAACCTCAGAAAAAGTTTCGGATTTTTATAACTTAATTTTATAATTTTAATAATTAGTTTGATTTTGGGTCTACAATAAATTATATATTTAAAATATTATTTTAACTCAGAAAATTTCAGAACTTTTTATTGAGGCCAAAAATGTGTTTATAGATTTTATAAAATTATAAAACTTATAATTTTATCTTATGGTTATTTTATGATAATTTATTATGCCTAAATCTGTTTTATTCAATATATCAAATATATATGTATATTAAATAATAAAATCTTTGGAATTCCAGATCCAGTATATTTTCTAACTGGTAATTGTAAATGAAAGGAATTTCTGATTATATATATATATACTGTTATTTATTGGTCAATATATTGTCATATAAATAAATAAATATTTTCTACAATATTTTAAAGATAAAAGTAAATTTTATGCATACATAAAATAGATATATATAATTTTTCAAAATAATTAGATGAAATTCCTAGTTATATATTTACGGACATATTTGACAACACACAATACATACAAAATGAGCTAATGTGTCCGTTGCGATGCAAATCCCAACATCTATATATGGGCATGTTATACCCTGCACGGATTGCTATGTTATACATGCACACACGTATATCTATGTATGTGATACATATATATATCCATAAATATATAAGCAAAACCAAAATTAAACAAATCTCAAACTACTATTTGTAAATTTAAATAACATACATGATTTTATTTAAATCAAATTTAGAAAAGTTCTAAATAAATTTAGACTTCATAGGCCCATTAAAGATTCAAAATGGCAAAAAATTTGAAATTCACCCATTTCTTCCGCTACGGGCTGGCCAATTCCAACAGCATACACAATCACATTGCATTTTTAGTTGAGTAGATGGTTGTGTAGATAACTTAGTCATATAACATGGTTATAAAGTGTGTATTACACTATCAGTCCCTTTAGGACTTCAGGGATGAAATCTTTTTAAAAGGAAGAATTTAACACCCTGTAAAAATTTATATGTAAGGTTTTGCAATCAGAGTTCAAACAGGAAAGTTATTGATGTTTGTCGTTTTTGAGTATAAAATATTTCGAACGAATTTAAATTTACAAATTAAATAACGTTAACTTTGAAATTAAAAAGGGTGATAAATACTTTAACGTTGATGGGAAGCCCAGGGTTTAAGAAAACGTTAAAAAAAATGTTAATGATAGTTAGTAATAAGGGAAACAAATCAAAATATAATGCAAGAAATTAATTCTTGTAATTCTTGATCAAAATAATAGGACCGGTCTACCACTTCTCTTGGGCTGGTCGACTGCTAGCGGTTTTCCTCGTAGGGAGGAGCGATCAACCGATAAGTGTGTAGCGATGAGGATTAGGTTAGGCACGAACGGTCCGAGTTTTATTATTTTAAACTGACTTAAATCCGATGGTCCAGTGGCTAGCCCTCTAGCTTTTATTCACAAAATATTTGGAACGCTAGCCAAACTCTATCGGTCTTCTTCTTGATCAACTCTATGATTTAAAATCAATTAGATTTAAAGGTAAGGGATTTTAGATATTTACATACATTTTCTAATTCTATGATTCTCTAATCTTTGATTCTGAATCTAATCTATATATGATTGAATTATTGTATATTTCATAAAGAAGAAATCTGATGGAGCGGTTAGGCAAGGGCATAAATCAGATCCAAAGGAAGCAGGAAACTATTTATGAGTGAAAATCTTAGTTTTTCACATTTTAGTAGTTTGTATAGTAAAGTTTGGATTTTTTTATGTCTTGGGGGATTTTGTATACAAAAACCATAAATCCTTAAACTCCAAAATTTTCCTAAATAAAATGTCAATTCTTGAATTTATTGGAATTTCAGTTATTTCAGGTTAATATTGTAACAACCCTGTTGTTACAAACCTAATTAATTATGGTTAATTAGTGTTAATTAATTTAAATCCGGGATTTGTGAAATTTAATTGGGGAATTTAATTTAGTTTTGGATATTGATTTAATTTATGAAAGGAAATAAGTTATCATTTCTTGAAAATGGATTTAATTTATTTGAAATATTGTTTAAATCAATTATTGGATTCTTATATTTATAATTAAGTTAGCCATCTAAAATTTAGAAATTCATAATTTAATTGGTTTCATAATTTAATTTCTCTAGTGTTAGAGTTAAGCTAAAGAAAATTTTACTTAGATTAATTTAATTGATTTGGTTTAGTGAATTATTTGTTAAAAATAATTTAATCATTTTATTAGGCTAAAATTTGATTAATTGGTTTATTTCTTTGTTGGGCTAATTTAATTAAATTTATACTAAAGAGAGTATTGTGTTATTCATTTTTTTGATTAGGCTAACTAAGGATTTAAGATAATTGAATTTAATTATCTAGTTTGGGATTTTTATTTCCAAATCTATTAACCCATTAGACTATCCTAATACTCTAATTCCATAGCCGATCGGTAAACAAAACTTCTCATTATTAATTCGCGTTCCTATCTTCCTCGGAAAATCAAAAAAAAATTCATTTCAACCCGAATTTTGATCTTAGAAAATCAACAAAAATTCTATAAATTATAAAAAAAACAAGGTATGAGTTCTATAGCCTCTTCTCTACCTAATTATACAATCAATTTGAGGTTTTGATTAGGTTTTAATTTCTTAAATTATTGGCTAGGAAAGAAATTAGGTGTTTTGAAGAAGGACGTGATTAGCTTAGCATATTTGAGAAGATTGCTTGCAATCTCTAGTGAAAGGAGAGTTGAATACTCACCTTAGTATCTTTAATTCATATGTATAGTTGATTAGTTGCTGTTTGGATTGAATTTGATGGTTTGTTGATTTAATTGCTTTTAATTTCATTGTAAATTGGTTGCTTGAATTTGATGATTTTTTATTGTTTGCTGAAAATAAATTGTGAAAATCGCTGCTGTAAAACAGTGATATCTTGGTGTGAAAGGATTCGAATTGGTTCAATATTTTTGTGCTAGAAAGATGTTTAAAAATCTATAAGTTCCCTTTTGATCATTTTTTGAAATGTTGTGTTCAAAGGGTCTAAATTAATTTTGAAACTGATGTTATAGCACAACCATATCCTATTTTCTGAGTTGATACCTGACAATAAAATGCAATAACTTTTTAGCCGTAAACCCAAATTATGTAACCTTTATTTTCATAAAAAGCTGAGACATTAAGGAACAACTTTCATGTTGTATGTTTTTGAAAATTCTATGATTTACAGGGTCAATATTGGGTTTGAAACTGATACACATGCTCTGCTCTGTCGATTTTCTGAGTTGAAACCTAAAACTAAAATAGCCATAATTTTTTAACTGTAAATCCAAATTGTGCCAAACTTCTGCTGGTGGAAATCTGAGACTTTAAGGAACAACTTTCATGTTGTAAGTTTTCAAAAGTTCTGAGGAAAAATGGGTCGAAAGGGTGTTTCAAAACTGAAAATCTATTGTGACCTATGATTTGTTGCTATGTTTGTGATGTTATTTAAATGTGCTTTGAATGTTCTTTCATGATCTTTTTGATATATATATATATACATATATATATATATATATATATATATTTCCATTGGTTTGTTAAGTTGTAAATTGTGCTTAGAGATGATATGAAAATCAAACCTTATGGAACTATTAGTCGTTACAATCTTATGATATATAATAGTGAATTTCTTGTGCTTTATGGACTTTGAATCATTTTTTATTCAAAGCTTTGGAAATTTATAAATTTGAATCTACCTATTTTGCTAATGTATATAAGTTCTTTGTTTGGTATACAAATAATTTTGCAAAGTGAGTTTATTTAAGTTCTAAATATGAAACATGTTTTCTAAAGTAGTCTAATTACATTAATAAATGATTTTACGGATTTGAAATTTCAAATTTTGGAAATATAATTGTACGGAGTTTTAACTAATTATTAGAATACTAAATTGGTTTTGAAAATGGATTTATGGATTAACAAATAAATGAATACTTTTATAAGTGGCTTTTGAAATATGGTGTGTAAACATTATAACCTTATGGAATTTAAAGAATCAATGTGATTTTGGAACATGGGAAATCTTGTTTTGTAAAATAAATACTCGTGGAACAATTTGGAATAGCGGAATATTTTGATAAGTGACGATTAAATAAATGTTTTGATAACCTTAATTCCATAATTTGGAAAGTACTAATAATCGACTTAGTGTCATCGATTGGTTTAAATGCTTTCGAATAAGACTTCTTCGAATATGTTATAACTCATTAAATAGAATGCTTGATCGGAGCATACTAGCCCATCAGCGAATACTCGAATTTCACCGGGTAGTATGGGATGCCTTGGTTAAATTCGTGTGATTGCAATTAGGAAGTAATTTACACTTTAGAGTTGTATTCTCTTCTGTTGTGCGACAAGTGGTTGCAAGATCCTTAAAAGAATGTAGTTTGGGTTTTCCAGTGGTATCCGTAATAAGTGATATTTACAAGCTTTTAGTAAATACTTGAATTTCAACATACGGTATGGGATGTATTGGTTAAATTCTAGTGATTACTGAAGGTGATAGTATTTTGCACTTTAGAGTTTACTCTCTTTTGGTGTGCGGCAAGTGGCTGCTAGATCCTTAAGAAGTTTATACCTGGATTTCTTTTCGAACATAATATTATTAAATAAATGTTGATTTATCAAGTCATGGTTTCTATGATCACCTTGATCGGTATGGACTATCCTTGAGATCATTATATGATTTTGTGTTCCCGGTCTGAGTACATGTTTTATTATGTAACATGTGAATCATAGCTCTTTGATCATCTTTGCTTTCATTTTGGGGTGTGCACATAAGGTACTTGTAATATATGCTAGCTGAAATTATAATTAGTTTATTGTTGTTAGTAAATTAGGCATATCTCATTCATCTTAAATCGGAATTAAGATTTTCTTGATGTTCTGGAAAGTTTATTCTGTAGGCTATAACTTTTATGTTTTGAGATTTGCCTAATTTTGTGGTTTGAATGGTCGAAATCACGTTTGTTTGTCGCTGACCTGACAACAAACTACAGGGTTGAGAAACTAAAAACCTGAAATTAATTTGGCCATAAGTTACTCGTTTCTTATCTAAATCTAATAATTTTGGATGTTCTAGAAAGCTTAGATTTAGAGCTAAAACTTTCATGTTTTGAGTTTCATGAAATTTCGAAGTTAATTTGGTCAAAACTGTGCATTCTTACCACTGTCCCGAGAGCACAACGACAGTGATATAAAATTTAGATCTGAGAATTGTTTTAGTCATAGAATTTTCATCTCTGGTCGGAATTTGACGATCTTGGTCATTCCGGAAAGCTTAGAAACTAAGCTACAACTTTCATTTTATTCATTTTGCCAGAATTTGAAGTTTACTATGCCAAAATTGTGGTTTTTCATCTCTGGCCAGTTAGTGCATAGCTATAGGCCTTAGTCTCTTTTCTCAAGTTGTTTTCAGCGTAGAACCCCGACTTTGCGACGCCATCCCGGGCTCGTCCTTTGTCGGATTTCATCGTTTTTGGTCTCGTTAAAATGATGAGATCGAGATCTTTAACCGTGCAAAGTTTGGTTTAGATCTGGGTGCATTAGATACTTCGTTTCTATTGCCGAAGGAGCACCCAGAAACTGTTTTACAGTAGTGATCATTTTCAGTTATCGTCGGACCAACTTTGAAACATTGTCGTTTCTTCGTTTCAATTCGAAACCGAACGATTCTTGTTGCATATCAAAGTAGGAGTACTTTACTACGCTCCTGCAAATTTTCATCAAGATCTGAGTTCATGTGACCCTTCGACCATGTCGTCGAAGTGGGACCTTTACACTGTTTTGACACAGTAAAGTTTTATGATTTTTGTCCGACTTTGAGACAACGCTGTTTCTTCGTTTCAAGTCAGAATTTCCCGATTCTTTTTGCAGTTTGGAGCAGGGATGTTGGACTATATGTCTACCAATTTTCATGCCATTCGGATTCAGTTTGCTAGTCCGAATAATTTTCCGAACTTGGGTTCGCGTCATTTTTGGACTATTTTCCAACACTTAGAATATTTTCAGTGATTTTCTGGTTTTATTGATTTCTTTGAGATTTGTCTCTACATTTCGTACACGGGTTTTATGAATTATTTTCAAAGGATTTTTCACTCCTAAATGGATTTAGAAATTATTATATAATATTATTTTTTATTATTAAATTAATTACTCCATAATAGGAGAGTTTTTCAAAAGCCGTTTTAAAGTGATTTCAAAATCAATTATAAATCCGTTTCGCACCATTATTTTCTATAATAAAAATCTCACACTCACTTTTTAGCACATCGAGCGAAGTGGAAAGGTGCTTAAACGGTTAGGAAATCTCCGGCCTATGGAACCGTGTGTATTTCCTTTCCGGTTAATCCCCGACCTATTCGATTGATCGTTTTGACCTTTGGGTCTAGTTTACCGATGATACGAGGTGGAATTTTTATTGTTTGGAGTGTGAGGTTGCTATTGGTTAGTAAACCGTTTAGTGCGAACGTGGGGTATGGGACCCATTGTTAACACTTTACGGTTTCCTCTCCAAGAAGTTAGTGACACATTAGCCTCTGGGCGGCCAGTACTGGACCTCTAGGTCACCACGCCTCTGGGCAACCGTCTCTAGACACCTGCTCTATGGAGCAGTTTATTTTTCGGCATGCGCCTCTGGGCCTTTATCCTTCTGGGAAGGATCTTGCCGTCTCGCGCGTTCCGCATCTGTGCGAGTGATTGATCACAACTCTACAGTACTTGGCAACAACGACTCTGGTCGATGCACGTGCAATATTGGTATTATTTGATGATTTTTATATCCATTCGAGTACCGCCATTCGGTGTTGGTTCTATGGAACCATACGATGTAAGTGCGATTACCTTGTGGATTCACAGTGTCTCTGGACACTGCTTTTCAGTGTTGGATTTCATTGACTTTTCAGTATATCCCCATTGCTCTTTGGAGCATCGAACTTTGCTTGGGCATTGATTACAGACTCTGGTCACTATTGGGATTATTGCCTATGGGCATCTTTTTATAGCTTTGGCTACGCCGATGATATGAGGCGATTTTATTTATTCTACACTTTGGTGTTGATTTCTCTTTGGAGATTTTTATTGTTTATTGATGATTAGGGATCGTCATTATATTCATGTGGTTCATAATATACTTCTCTTTGGATAAGTACTGTTTTATTTATGTACCGCATTATTATATATCTCAGTTATTACTGATTGTTTAGCTAGCCTGACCCGAGTGCTTTCGCTCGGGTCAGACCGAGTTGTTTCAGGTTAGGTCTCTGGACTTAGCTTCTGTGCTTCCGCTAGGACATTATCTGCTATGCTGATAGATAGCGCTTTTATTTGTCCACTATTCCGCTACTCTGTTATTATTCAGACTTTGATATGTACATATTTTTGACTCACATGTGTGAGCAGTGGCTTTGTACCCACTTATAGTATTTGGATCTGTATTGATGATGTATTGTTCTGGGATTTTATATCTGTTATGTGATTCTGTTCTGTGATGTTTTATCATTTATTATTATGCTTTGTCCTGATAGATCTTTAGCCATTTGTAATTTCGTTATAAGTATTTACCGAACATGTCGAACCACTTGAAAAAAAATATAGATACCATCCTTTCGACGTATTCAGTAGATAGTTATAGCTTGATTACAAATGGTCGCTTCCACTATACTCTATTCTCCGCTTTAACAGACAGTATTACTCTCGTAATACTCTTTGTTACAGTGGGTCTCAGAGTGGGGCGTTACATACATACATACATACATACATACATACTTATATATATATATATATATATGTACGTATATATATTCCAATGTACCCAGTTTTAGACATATTGATGTATTTTGAGATATTTTATTATGTGTAACGACTGGCCTTTTCGACCCTCAAAAGTTGACACTAATACAGCCATGGTATTCGCGTGACGAGCATATGAGTGCAGGAAAGATAAATTTGTTTGGTGAAAAAAGAAAATACAGAACATAATCTTACATCGTGACGAGTGATATATAATATACACACGGTCTTTACAAAAGAAACTGTAATATACATACATCAATCAGAGCAAACTAACCTATCACTAGCCTAGATTTTTATAACAGTCTATCCTCACAAATGCTGATAAATACAAAACAAGAAATGCAGCGGGAAATAAAATACGTGAATACGTCTTGGAGGCATCCAAGCTCGTCTCTTGAAGCTCCAATGCGTCCATAACTAAATATAAAATATACTCGATGTTGACCCAAGCATTATAAGAAAATAACACCTAGAACAATCTAGTAAACCAACATGAGAAACTTAAATCATACGACAAGATAAGGGACTACCTTCCATGCAGTACACCTCTAGATAATATGTACCAAGGCTATAAACACATCGCACCTCTACCAACATAGAACTTGCATACCCCTTCCGGGATAGTACCGAATATGATCACCACCCTGGCTGCGAACTTGACAAATGGTTTCTATGGCTACGAGCATACATAATCTGTAAATATCAATCTAGATACAAGTGATGACCATACCCTAATGGGAGCGACCCATATAGCCATGCCGCATCTACCATATTTTACTCATTTCTAGGAGTGAGGTTTGAGTTTATGTTTTACCTTTTAGAAAATCCCACTTGGAAGGCAATAACGCAATGCCAGCATTCATCCATAGAAGTTGTTCAGGGAGTGAACAAACAGAAGGCACTATTTCTACTACATACATTGTCGAATCACCCTTCGGATTAGTAGCAAGCAGCCGTTACAAATCAAAGAACCCCATCTTCGATTTTCATTGTAACGACCAGGGATTCGAACACATTTTATATGGATATTTAATCAATCTTAAAATAGAATGAAAAAAAATATCCTTTGAAAACTCGATCGAAAATCTGAAATTTACACTATTTATTTGAATGTAATATTGTTTGGATATCGTAAGTTATTTTTGAGAAAATTTCTTACCACACTTATGACAACCCCAAAATTTCATATATACATAAGAAACAGATTTGACGAGTGATTTGACACATTATATGTCTGGTATATTTCGAATATTTTTGGGTTGTTGAAATTGTCAAAATTTTGTGTATAAGCTTCAAATACTCTATGTTTATTCATCTAAAAAAATAAGAAAATATATTTACATATATATATATATATAAAGAAAAATCTAACTAAATCTTGTGATAAGAACACATAAATAATTAGGCTATGTTCAGTCAAAGGCAACATAGGTTAGGCTATGTTCAGTGAGTGACTTCAGCACATGAGGGGGTTTTACGGACCATAATTAATAGAGCAGGGATATTTTTCTGATGGGTAAAATCAAAGATGGTCTATAAATAGAACTATAGTTCATTCTCTAATCATCTTGCAATTCATTTCTCTTTTCAATTAAATTCTCTGAACAGCAGGAAGCCTTCTGGGAGCTAACTCTGAGTACTCTGTCTTCATTTCTTCTTTTCTGGAAATTCATATTTCAATAAAGTTATATGATTCATGTGTAATTGGAATTAAAATGATGGAATATGTTGTCTGAGTGTATGATATGGTGAAACCCATGTATACAGAGGAGATTGTCATTTTTTTCAACTGATACTTACAATTAAAGGGGAATTCACCTTTTTCCCTATTTCAAAAATTCATATCTCCCTTAATACTTTAAATTAGCCTCGATCGTCTAAATGAAAGTTGTTCATATTTCCTTGTAGTATTTTTAGAAACTTACGGCACTAAATTTCGTCGAGTATTGATGAAGATATCTCGAAAAAACTAAAAGTGGGTAAAATATCGTCAAAACTTTGAAAAATGATTTCTCTCAAACCAATACGAATTGTTCGACGCCGTCTGCGCCAACAGGTTCTTATCGAAGAGAAGAATTTTTCATGTAAATTTAGCGACAATCGGTGACGACGGTTTGAAATCTTCAAAACTAGGGTTGCAGTTTGTTTTTGATTCGGTCAGCGATGCTTGAATCGGAGGATGGATATGTGATCAGGGAGGAGAGAGGCACGCGTGGTGATTTTTTGTTGACTTCGGTGACAAAAATTATCGCGCGCATGTAGCTTGCCGTAAAAATGAAACCGCGATCAAGGGTTTCGATCGAGTGGCAACGAGGTGGGGAAGGATAGGCGTGAGCAGAGGAATTCGATGGTGGAGTGAGAGGTGGGTTTAGTGGAAGAACGGCATGATGTACATGCACGAAATACACAGCCATGGCCGTGTACGGGAGCGAATAAAAAAAAGAAAAGGAGGAAGAAGAAGAAAGAGGGAGGGGTAAAATAGGTGCGGTCGGGTTTTCTTTGTTTTTGGGCTCGGCCCAGTCTTTATAAAAAAAGAGTTAAGTTTTTATTTAAAACAAAAACTAAAAATATCGATAACGAGTTGTTTTAAATCCGATTAATGTGTGAATTTTTGCATTGTGCTCGTATTGACGAATACTATGCCTTTATGTGAATTATTGGTTAATTTGGACTATTAGAATTTTATGACATATTAAAACAGGATGATTTTAAATTACGTTATTTAAGTAAATAATTTCATTTAAAATTTTAAACCTTAACCTGAGATGTTTATTCGGCCAAATATAACACTGTTAAGTTAATTTGAGTTATATAGATTATTATGGACATCTATGGAGCATAACGAAACACCATACTACATGTGCTAAGTAAATTGTCAATCTGTGTACTAATTAGCATACGAATAAATCATTATGGGTTTGAGGGTAAATTAACTATGGATTGTTAATTATCTAGTGTTGAAAGTTTGGTAGCCAGACCATATTGAATAAAGCACCAATATATGAACTTGTGTGATATGAAAGAGATGGTAAATTGCTTATGGACTTTTGCAATCGCTAAGCCTCGGGCTTGATCAATGTTAATTCATTAATTTCATAATTGAAACTGGTTTAAGATTAATTATGTTATTTGAAACATTTAAATTTGATTTTTATTTTATTTACATTATTTAAAGTTAATTTTGATATTTTAACGTTAATTATTTTAAGCTATTAAATAATTATATTAAATATTTAAGTTGGGGTTAATTAATTTTATTACTAACGTTGTTTAACTTAATTTATTAAATTATTAATTCATGATTTTTAAAATTTATAAATCACTCTATTAAAAAGGTTTTTATTTAATAAACTTCTTTAATATATGGATTAAGGTTGATAATTTACATAAATCAAAGTGACTTATGTAAATTACGTGATTAATGAAGGTAAGTTAATTTGTGTTAATAAATGAAGTTAAGATTTATGAATGAAGTTAAGATTTACAAATGAAGTTAAAGTTAACAAATGAAGTTAAGTTAGTTAACCACTTAATTAGTAGCGTTTTAAATTAATTAATTATTTTATTATTAATAATTAAGAAATATTAATTAATTATTTATGATATTCGTGGTTAACTGATTTTTAATTAAGGGGGTTTAAAAATAGTTAACCATAATTAATGATGTTTAAGTCAATTACTAATTTAATTAGGTTAATTGATGAAATGACTTGTCCAAAATATTTTTAGATAATATTTTTTTCAAGTTAAAGATATAATTTGTAAAGCATATTTTATATAAAAAGAAAGGGGTTTTACATTAAATAGTAGAAGTATAACAGATTTATAAAAGGGAAATTATAAATAGGATTTATAAAGAAGATTTTAAATGGTTTTATGGGTTTATAAAGGCTTTATAAATGATTTCAGAAATGAACAAAAAGGATGTACGAGAAATTAAAAGGTATAAAGGAATTTTGTAAATAGTCTAGAAGATCGATGAAATGGGTTATAATGTTTTTAAAGAAGCATAAGGAAGTTTTATAAATGACTTTTTGAATCGAATAAAAATGGAACCTTCCTCGGTTTGTAAGTATAATTATACGCTTAAGATAAATATATGGATATTTTCTAAATGCTAAAGATATGGGAATTGATAAATATATTCTTATAAAAGTATTCTTATATAAGTAATTTACAAATGGTTTTATTTATAAAAGATTTATAAAAGGAGGCTAGAAATTGCTTATATGATGAACCAATGTTAGTTTTTCCATATGAAGTAAATTCATGATTATATGTTCGTTATTCGATAGTTAAATAACCGACTATCGAAATTGGACCGAAACGTAACTCTGGAAATATCTAGAGGAAACACGTTAGTTATATGGTACCATTACCGTCAAATGTGTTATATTGTACGTATAAACACATTTCGTTCTCCTAGGAGAATGATAAGGAAATCCGTCCATAAACGGTTAGGAGGTGAACTCCGCTCTTGTCATTTGTCTATTTATTTTCTAAAGAACAAGGGTTGAGTTTACCGAAATTATCGAACATTGTTTCGAAGAGACCGAGATCGAATATGTTATGCGAAAACCACTTCGATCCAACGAATGCATTTCGAAGTGAAGACACCTTGAAAAGCATGGAGTCGAAGATAGAGATGTGAAGTGCAAGGACTACTCACTACTAATCCTGAGGGTGATTCCAAAATGGATGTAGTAGGAGTAGTGTCTTCGGTTTCGTTCAGACCCAGAACGAACTTGTATGGATGAATGCTATTAGTACATTATCAGTGGAGGGTGATGAGAATTCTAAGTGTAACTGTTCTTAAAAGGTAAAACGTAGCCTCAAGCCTCATCAACGAGAAATGACTAAAACAGGGGATATGCAGCAGGCCTATGTGGGTCGCACCCATTAGGTTAAATCATCAACCTTTTTAATATATACACAATCATCAATGAATTTGTGTACGTAGGAGCGCTCGGTTAAAGGTTGTAAAGCAACTGGGGTGATGATAAATTCGGTACTATCTAGCAAGGGGTAGGCAGGTTCTGTGTTGGCAGGGGTCGTTAGGTACGACCTCGATCCATTTTCTAGAGGTGTACTGTGACGGGCGGTACCCTAGTAGCCCAGTCATTAGTTAGAATCCATTCTCCAATACGAACTTTACCGTTTTGGTTGTATACCAAATATGTTGAAACGTTAGATGTAAGCATTCCAGCTATTTTAATATTTTACTTTGACCCATAGACATTATGATAATATCAATGAATTTGATATAAATTGTTTTGGTTATTGTAAGGTAAAAACCCATCTGTTTTTATGTTTAGTGTGGTCTTATGAGATACCCTTTGTTTAGGAAAAAATTTCGAACATAAATCAATTTGGTTGTTACATGTTATTGAGTTTTACTCACGCTGGTTTACCAGACTGACCATGGTGTTATTCCATATAATGCTCGGGTCAGACCGAGCATGTTTTTCCCAGGTTTAGCTGGATACTATGGAATTGGGAAGGAGCTAGATGATCAGAACGTACTCATGTATATTTTTCTGCTGTTATATGGAGTTGGTATGTTTGTCAATAACAAGGATGAGTTCCTATAACTGTCCAAATTTAGGATAAGTTTGATGTACTTTGATATTACATATATGAATAAAGATGTTCCTTTTTGTAAAGTTCATTGTTATATTATATATTATTCGCTGCGTTATGAGATTCCGTGTTGTTTAGTTTTCTTATATCTTCTACCTTCTTCTTTCGCCCTAACAAATTGGTATTTTCCGACACTTGAATATTCGGCATGAGATACAGTGAACGTATTAATGTCGATTTTCGAGGGTCGGAAAACCAGTTCATTGCATTCATCGTCTTCAAGGTGTCTTCAATTTGAATGCTTGTTCGAAGTGGTTTTAGGATAATATATCTGATCCCGATCTCTCCGAACCAACAATTGATAGTTTCAAAACTGGCCAAAGTTTGATAGATAGTTATTTAACTATAAAATAAGCAAACAATACAGTCAGCGATTTAACTTTATATGGAAACTAAGCATGATTAAGCATATAAGAAACCACTAAGTCTCTTTAATTAATCCTTTCATTAATTAAAATCACTTTGTAAATACTTGTTCAAAATAATTTTACAAAGATATACATATTTATACTACTCATTCACTATTCATTTATACTCTTTTAAATACTTAGAAAAAATCCATATACTTATCTCATTGGTATAAGTATATTCAAAAAACACTACACTTTCAATACTTAGAAAATGTATCCATATACTTATCTTAATGATAAAAGTATATTCACAAAACATTAAACACGATTTCATATTTCAAAGGCATACTTAAATGGGTTAAAAACAAATGTTACTTAAAAATATTATTTACTATAAACCCAAACCACTTTACTTTTGGTGTAAGTAAATAGATTGTATGGAAAATAGACCTAATACACTTACCACCACTATCTGATTTCAAACTTGTACTATACCTCAATTAACAAAGAAGTCGGACAAGTTAGAGAACTATCCTTGCCTCGACATACATCCTTATATCTCATAGATAGAGAAGAGTTTCCCTACCTTAGAATTTGGTATTAAGTATGAAAGGAATATTTTTCATACCACCATAATTTAAAATTATGATTTATAGAAATCAAATCTCATTTTTTTTTATAAAACTCCCTTTTATAATTCTCTTTTATATCTACAGAACTCCTTTTATAAATCTCTTTTATATTTACAGAACTCTTTTTATAAATCTCCTTTCTGTTTATTAAACTTCTTTTTATAAATCTCCTTATTTTAAATCTCATATATTTATCACAAATCTTCGGTTTCAAGATAGGACTATATACTTTACATAAAACAATCATTCCATGTATCACTAGAAATTCACAAATGTGATTTATTATTCCAATTTATCAAAATGATATCATTTTCCTTTTTATAAAATCTCATTTATAAATCTATTCTTTTGTTTATAAAATACCATTTATAAATCTATCTTTCCATACAACATTTTATATAAAGCGTTTCACAAATATTTATTCTAAAATATTTCTATCTTATTAAAAAATAGAATCACTTATTATAAAAGATAAATTCCTCCTTTTTTCTTTATAATAAAAATCCATTATTATATCAATTTTTTAATAAAATAAATACTTCCCGATGGTTTTGAAACATTCCTATATAAATTAGAAGAGACTAACAAAAAAGTTGGAGTAAAATAGAGAAGCTCAAAACCCATTTCTAAATAAAATGTCATAGAAAATTCCAAAAGTCACATCTAAAATAATCCTCCGAATCAAAACCATTTTTCAAATCAAAAACAGCAATTAATAGTATTTCCAAAATACTATAATGAGGCATGGAGCTACCATAGCACTTAACAAGTGCTTTCGTTAATCTACACTAAAAGAGTTCAACTTTTTCAACATATCAAAGTCATATCCAATATGCCCAAGTTACCAAGCTTTTGGCATTCAAAAATGTAAACAATAAGCATATAAATCAAATTAAAACCAAGAGTGGTGAGGAATCCCTTAGGATGATCCCTCTACAAAATTTCGTAAGTTCCATGTATTTCATTTTATGTGTCATCCGCTTTCCAAAGCGAGAATCCAACCAAACCAACCAAATTAATCATTTAAGCACACAAAACAATAATTTATATCAACAAAAATATCACATAATGTTCACCGAAAGGTGACTTAACTCGTTAAAATCCTAGGTGATGCTTAGGCGTTCTTGCTTGATCTAAAATCGAATGGTGTTCGATTTTAGCTAAAAATTATACTTGCTCCAAACTTGACGAAATTAGCTCTAGTGCATAGGTAACACTCCTATAAGCACAACACAAAAGACCACATTCAATTTGGACCTTATGTGCAAGAGTTATGGATATTAAAAGGTTTTGGATTAAAACTATTAATTAAACAACTTAATTGCTTTAATAATTACCTAAAACTTCATCTCCCCAAAATCAACAATATTATGCACGAACGTGCACATGTTCCTTTACCTTGCGCTTTCCCTTCCTCCAACCAAGCTACGAAATATTAAAGAAGCTCCGACCACTTCCATCACAATCTACTCCAGGAGGCATGCCCGATAATGCCACCGCCACCATGAACAAACACATCTACCAAATTGTGACATGCCTCTTGTCCAAGCCTAGGAAAAAGACGTGAATCCTTATCGGTAACCGCACGCCCCTAAAGCATTACCATGCCCGATGACTTTATCCTCTGAGTCCATCCTCATGCTCCAACATGCCTAATATCACCTCTAGCTTCGTCGTAATCGAACCCTAGTTCAATGGTGACAAAATTGCACCATGAGTTCAACAAATCTGATCTCATCTACTATGTCGACCATATCCCTTGGGATCGGGGCAAAACCAAAAACCATTAGAACCTGTTTATGACATTTTGAGGGAAGGAAGAAAATGAGAGAGGAAAAGTATATGCTGAATGGGTAAATTTATATATAATAAAATTATATTATTATTTTAATTTCTCTTTTTAAATCTTTACGCATTTTGAGCTCGCACGATCACACAGCACATCCAATCACCACGAAACTCATATACGCACATTATCTCACTATTCCAGTCCCAACGACTCTGGTTTCATTAAAATATGAGATAGTGCCTTGGCTTGATAATTTCACACATTATTTAAAAAGAATTCTTGTTAAAACCAGTTTAATCACATTAAATTATTATTTAAAAGTTACCCATCATTAGTTATTACTTAAAAAGATTTTAGTAAGCTTTTGAAATCATTTTGTGCCATTAATCCAAGATTCATTATTTAAATAATTTTGAAATTAAAATATAAAGAATTTGAAATTCAAGTCTATTACATTCTCTTCCCCTTAAAAATATTTCATCCCCAAAATTTCTAAAGGAACTTCTCACACTTAGGATTTTAGAAGTCTCTTATGTTGTAGAAAATTTCGATAGCACCTCCTTTGCACGGCTAGGTCGGAGAAAATCACAACATCAATATAAGCCTATATCTGGGACTTTTCATATCTGGGGACAACACAATAATATATACATATGATTTACATTATTGATTGTGTATGTCACATAGCAAATACAGCTGTTAAGCAAACACATACCATGTTACGAGTAAGCTAACTCTGCCATGAAACGAAAAGCAACTAGCAAGCCTTTGCTTCCATGTACCCGTATTTCACTTACATAACCCAAAAGAGAGTTAAACATGACAAATGAAACAACACAACAACTTAACCATCCTATCATGAATCTAAGCTTACTAAATCATATATAGCAATCACCTCACATAAGCATGTCATATCAAACCATGTAACTTGCATTGCTAATGTAAGAAACATACAATATATTACAGTCCGTAAAATGTACGTCTATCATCCATATTCCATATCAAATCCAATCACTTGCTCGGTCGCATAAATTTCATTTCCAAACTAGTATAGGTCACTTAACCTCTCTATTGCGGACTCCGATCAAGTTCCTCGATTGGAACTTCCGTTCTCCTTACATAGCCACACTCTATGATGGAAAACTTCAAAATCATTTCATGAATCTGTACAAGTGTTCGCCATCAAGAATCGAGTGAACTATCCTTGTTCAGATTAGTGTAAATCACTTCGAAATCATGCACTTGAATCTGGATCAAGAACAGTTATGTGAATAAAATGATCTACGTACAACTTACGTATTTATCCAATTGATTAACTAACTACACCAATTACTTTTCATTTTAAATCACATTCGTTTTCTCAGAGATCGTTTCTTATTTAATAGTAAAATTCATTTATGAAGCATTTCATAAAACACTATCTTTATTTTATAAACATTCTATAAAGACTTATCTTCACTCAAAATATTTCATTAAAACAAAATTTCATTTAAAACGCTTTGGGACTTAAGCTTATATTCATGTAATACCCCAGTGCATCTGTAATGACCCACCTTTTTGGACGGTTTAAATAGATAATAAACCACACATGTCAACTCAAACCATTCAAAAGGGAGGATTGTTAATGGGGTAAATAAGAAAACCAGAGAAAAGAAGGAAAACAAATCACAGAATCTCACAGCGCAATGACAAAATATAATAATCAAATAAACAGTTCATGAAGCTGTTTTACAAATAACATTTGATTGCACTTTACCATACAATCAGAGTTATACATACAACAGGAATAAATAAATAATGCAGCGGAACAACATGATGCAGTGGAATATATATATAATTAATAGCATACAAATCTCTGTCTTCGCCTCCAGAAATAAAGTCTTCAACACTGAAAAACTCATGCTGACCCGAGCATAATGAAAAGAAAAAACACTTGAGTCGGAACTAAAAGATCTTATGTAAGTTAAATCAACATAAATAAATATGAGTGTAACGGCTTCAGAGATGTTTACGGGATTTTACATCTCCTATCTAGTGTATAACGTGCGTGCAATAACTTAAGAGATGTTCGGGATTCCATCTCCTAAGGATCCGTTAAACTATCTACATACATAAAAGAATACGCTATATATATAGTGTTTATCAGTAAAGTAAAGTATTAAAATAGCGTTAAGGCGTTACCCATATCCCCCTTAACACATTTTTATAAATGCTGTAGTCTATACAATACCGTAATTCCTCCGTAAACTGGAGTGCTATCAAAGGGCACTCCATAGTGTATGACACAAACCAAACTTGTAGTGGGCGCAATAAGGCATATGACAAGGCACGCGAGGCAATGCCCAAGGAAGGATACTACCGTTTTGCAGATCCGGACTGGTGGTAACGCATAGCACCTACTACCACCCACCTCCGAACACACTCCCATAATCAAATCGAAGGTGGCCACCAAATCAATCACAAAGTCACAGATATGGTATCGAAGAAGCATGTCCGATCGGAGGAGCGACCTCACTTGGCCCGGCGTGGCTCCTGTTTTAGTCATACCTCATACAGTAGCATTCGCTAAACCATCCGACTTCATTCTGGATTCTCCACCACGTGCATAGTTGTTAAAGTGGGTTTCGGTACTGGCAGAGAGTATGACAATATCTGATCCCAATCTCTTTAACAACCAAACGCTTATTTCATATCGGTTGGTTCTTTTACATTTCCAAAGCCGATTCATGATTGATATCAAAATATCATATTTACTTCGAAATCATATCACTTTCGAAATCATATTCACTTTTGAAATCATATTCACTTTTCGAAATCATTATTCACTTTAAATCATATTCATTTCTAAAATCATAACCACAAAATAGGTTAAACATCATATCCAAATATTCGCATTTAAATCAATTAAATCTAAATCATAACAGTTCCAACTTTAAATAGTTTGAATATTGAAAGTAGTTTATATATTGGAATAGTTGTACATTAAAAATAGTTTATAAAAAAATTATAGATTAAAGTAGTTTATATATTAGAAATAGTTTATATATTAAAAATAGGTTATATATTAAAATATATATATTAAAAGTTGTTTATAAAGTTAAAATAATATATATGTTAAAATAGTTTATAATTTAAAAAAAAGGTTATAGATTAAATATTATATATATTAGAAATAGTTTATATATTTAAATAGGATATATATTAAAAATAGTTAAAGTATTAAAAACTATTAATATATTAAAATGGTTTATATGAGAAAACAGTTTATATGTTAAAAGAGTTTGTATATTAAAAGAGTTTATATCGAAAATAGTTTCAAATTAGAATTGTTACTTCCAATTTCACAAATCAATTCAAATCAACTTTAGTTCCAAAATTTCAATTTAAATCAATCACAGTTCAACGACTTCAATTAAAAAGACTAAATATTTCAATTCAAATTCTCATTAAAAACCATTTCAACTTATATCGATTTCAAATCCATGTTTGAACTACCAATTTAAACCACTTCAAATCCAATAGGTTTCAAAGTTTAAATATTCAAATGTTTACAATAACTCAATTTTGATAAATTTCATTTATATTCCAAAATTCAACTTTAAGATTTTCAATTTAAATTCTTTAAAAAAATTCATTTAAACCAAATTTCAATTTCAACATTTTAAAGCTTGGATTTTGAAAATAATTCAGTTCATATAAATCTAATTTTATTTCATAATATCATTTAACTGGATTCAAAAATTAAGGATTTAAAATCATTAACCAATCCGGTGTCCGTATATAATTTTCTACCCTATGGTCAAGTGATACGGATATATATCATTTCAACCCACAATAATTTAAATTTACGTGTATATATCATTTCAACCGCAATCCCGAGTAAAATTCAAAATCTATAAAATCGCTCGAGTTTATCATTTCAACCCATAGTGATTTCCTAACAATAACTAAGGTAACTTGCAGTGTGATAACAATATATAATTTAACATAACATCCAATCATCCAAAATTTCAACAATTAAGCACCCATAACAATCATCATTAAAATCAACTAATAAATCACAACAAATAAACTGGTTATCATTATCGGGTATTTAACTGGCAATTAAATTTCAATATTAATTCAAATGGCAATTAAATCCAATATAATTAAAATTAAATTTAAATGTCAATTTAAATATACACTACGCTATAGATTGCATACTGCAACACCCAAGAAGTGATGCAGGAAGTGCCAAAAAATATTGTTGTAGGCTAAAAAAGGGCAAAGGTAACACTTTCTCGGTGATGCATTTTGCTGCGTTGCCCTAGAGTCAAAGGCAACATCTTTGCGGCCCTAGGGCAACATCGGTTCTGTTGTTGCCACAGGTACCAATTTACTAAAAAGTGGGCCCCACAATCTGGGCCCCAACATGTGGGCCCACATTGTGGGGCCCACTAATTCTGTGGCCCACCTTTACGGAACCCAGTTGTGGGGCCCATATTCATTAATCTATGGTAACACTTTTACCATTCAATGGCAACACTTTGCCAGTTTATTACCACATTTAACATCACATACTGCAACATTATATCATATCTATGGAAACACATTTTGCAATTTAAATTGGAAATGTACTACAACATTATACTACTGCAACATTATATCATATCTATGGCAACATTATACTGCAACATTATATCATATCTAATGGCAACATTACACTACAACAAAGAACTTTTCATTTCAGAATAACCAGCAACACAAGTTTTACTTAGTCAAGTACAAAATAACAAACATACTTAAAAACAGAGCTAGTGTATTCATAGTTACAGCCAGTACATACTAAATTCTACTTATTAACAGTACATTCATTTTTGCGAGCCTCCAGTGCTCTCCAGTGCCTCCAGTGCCATCACTGTAGACGGTCGCACAAAGATCCCCAACATCAATTTGCATGTTAGGGTTTGCTTCGCCTAATTTCTTAAGCACCCGTGTCAAGTTCTCCCGAACTATTTGGTTCACCTTTGCATCAAATTCATTTTGGACCTTCTTGTTCACCTTTGCTTCGACTTCGTCAGCTATATTTCCCCTTATCTTCGTTGCCAGCTCATGTATGTATGTGCTTGTTGTTGGGGCATATTTTGAAACTTCTGCAGAGTTTGTGTGCCGTCCTATAAGCCAAGATGGACCGTGCGACTTTCCATCAGAAATCATTTCTTGAACAACTCCATCACTTCCTCCTTCACCTATTGCTTTTTCAATCTTATCCTGCAAAATAAAGTAGTTTCAAAATGTGACATTAAATAAAATTAACAATTCTGAAACAAGTTTCTTAAACAAGAATTGTTTTGCAATATCTATTAACAGTTTTAAAATGGATTCAGAAAATATCCTGTTATAGGTTTCAACAAAACAGGATCTAATTCTACAAAAATGTCGATGCGCAAAATGAAGCATTTTTTTGACATCTGATTGAAGAGAAAATAAAATTCTTACAATTTTGTACTTCATTACTGAAGTATCAGTCTTGTACACCTTTCCTTCTTTCCGCTTGCGAGTTTTAACAAAAAGTTCTCCATTTGATTCGTTGGACTGATACAAATTAAATGAAAAAAGTTAGACAGCAAAAGGATATCAAACCAATTTTTTCAGAACATATATCACTAATCAATTCAGAAATTATACTCAAATTCAAAGCAAAACTAAGGTAAATATGATCGCCTTTACATAAAAACAAATCTCGGTTCAAATGAAGAACATAAACCACAAGTGCGCACAAGCTAAAAGTCACGAGCAACACACAGATGCAAAAATGGAGCAACAGTAAGTTCTCAAGCAGCTTACAAGTGCAAAAATAAAGAAACAACAAGTATAAAATCACAACATATGTAGCAACAATATCAGAACTTTTTCAAGCATAGTATCAAGTGATGTATCAGTTTTGCAAAATTCAAGGCTGAGCTAAGGAAAATTTGCATAGTAAATATCCCATATGTCTATGCTTTCATATTATTAACTGTAAGCACAGAGATAACAAATATCCCATGATTCATCTTAGATTCTGATGCAAAACTAAGATTACCCCGTGATTAACCCATGAGCCATGAACATATATAATACTAAAACGATTTAAGCTTAGCAAGGCAGTAAAGCCATCAACATACAGCAGACAAAAGACAGGCATCAACTTGACATCCATATGCTTAAGAGTTAAGAGTGTGTTCAATAGTTTACAAATTACTTAATTTCCACAGAGATGGGTTGGACTCATATTTAATGTTTAATATGCATCTAACTTGCAGACGTATATTGACCAAATGCGTACAAATGCATGAGCATGACGGACACTGGTTTGGAAAAGAAGAATTGAGTTTTCTATGCCAAAGGGGGCAAAGAAAGGCTCATTTATATTTTTATAGATTTTATGTACTTTTTTAGCAAATGTTATTAATAGCTATTGAGTCGTAAATTAATGTGAAAATGCAAAAATA
Organism: Allium fistulosum; assembly: GCA_030737815.1. Classification (NCBI taxonomy): domain Eukaryota; kingdom Viridiplantae; phylum Streptophyta; class Magnoliopsida; order Asparagales; family Amaryllidaceae; genus Allium; species Allium fistulosum. Next base: position 150,598,178 of record CM060908.1, read on the forward strand.
ATAAACAGATAAAATAAAAATTAATACATTAAAATTGAAATAAAAACATTTGCTGGATGATTAATGTGACAGAACATAACATATATCACTAATATTTATTTTGCTTATTTGTTTGAGTGAGGTGATATTTTATTTTGGAACATATATGTAGTTATTTTTATTTTTATTTTGGAACATATATCGCTTTGCTAAATAAGGAGAGGAATTTCAGATAAAATAAAATGCATACCTCCAGCCAACCATAAAAATAAGCAAAATACATACCATCTTATGCCAAATTTGGGAAAAGAGTTTTGGACCAGCAGTGTGTGTGTCTGTATACAATTTCCGACTTGCATAATTTGTAAGGGCCTTGGACTACAAAAACATGAAATAAAGATGTTTATCTGCCTGATTTGAATGAATAAAAATGGAAAAACATTCTGTGATAAAACTTAAAATTATACCTGAATTTTTTCATCTCCCCAATACATCAAGAGTACTCTGAAATCCGCAAGTGGAATTTCGTCCGGCCTATTTTCAAGCCTCTCTTCATCAGTTTCATAAGCCGTATAATGTGCCTTTTTAATACGACTCTTGTACCCCCTCCAAGAGTCACGGATTGACTTCAAAACCCAATATTCACATTCATCCGGAATAATATACCGTTGCTTAAATACAAATCAAACATTAAAAAGAACAGTCATGCTACTTTTGTGACAAGTTTCATATATTTAAGTAAAATTCAGCTAAGTTTGCAAATTACCTTGACATAGTTCCACAGCGTGCCTTTCAAACTTGAAGGAACATCAAACCAAGACTTGTAAGTAAGTGGAACACTCCTCTTCAGTGTTCCTAAAAAAGCACTCAGTTCAGACATTACTTGGTCATCGTCTGAAACAGGTTGGCCCCGATGATTCATTTGGATTAGAACTCTTTTGTCATATGACCTTGAATGAACTTTATCCATCTTTGTTTTTCCCCTGAACCTTCTGGTAGCTCCCACTACTGTTACAAAGTACATACAATAGTAATGAGAAGGCTAGACATAACATAAATGAGAACTTAAACTATTAAAATCAGAACTCAATTAGATAATACCTTCAGCTTCATCTTCTTCGTTTTCAATATTTGTCGAGACATTTTCGACAACAGCCTTCTTCCTTGCACTTCCACTACTGTTATTCTTCTGGCGTTCTCGCATAGCCAAATAAGCATCCATTGTTCCTATTCCTTCATTGTGTGGTAACTCAACGCTACATGGTGGATCAACAGTTTGTGTAGGAACTGGATTTTCTCCTGCCTTCAAAGTTGCATTCTTATCAATTGCAGATTCAACAATGGCCCGTGAACGAGTTGTTGGTCCAGACTGAGGCTTTGTAATCGTAACCTTTTTGGTTCTCTAAAATACACACACAAAAACAATAAAATAAAAAAAATAAGGAAGCTAGTCTATAATTACCAACATAAAATTAAATCTTCAGCTATAACGCACCTTTACTGGATTTTTTGAAGTATCATCTTCACTAGGGTCCTCTTGTTCTGGAGCATAATCTTCGTTTTTAGCTGGCATCATTGATTTTCCTTTATTTTTTTCAAATTCATTTATCAGTCCAGTAACTAATGTAGGCATCCCAAGAGCTTCAAAAACACTATTCTTCTGCGACACATGTTTAGCTCTCTCCCTTTCGTATTCTGTAAGCGGTGGAGGTGACAGAGGTGGTAGATCATCATCCTGAAAGTAATTTAACAAGACATTATTGTAAATATAAGCAAAATATGTAGAACATCATATTAGAAGATCAGATTGTAGTCTTCTTACTAGAATCTCATTTTCATCCATATTTTCCTCTTCATCTGGAGGATTATAAAAATCCAATTTACTCCTGACACTTGCTGAGTTGATATTCAAAGTTGCATCGCTGACTTCAGTTGGATTTTTCTTCTCTGGTGTCTTCGTAGAACTACTGACTTCAGTTGGATTTTTCTCTGGTAACTTCGTAGACCTACCAACTCCAGTTGACTTCTGGCTGATCACCTTTTTCATGTCCATGCATGGACTCACAGCAGCTTCGCTCACTTGTGGATTGTTTTGCCGTGCCAACTTTCTAGGACTAAAGACTTGGTCAGTCTGCGTCTCGTTGGTAAGTGGATTGTTTAGCCGTGCCGACTTTCTAGGACTACAAACTTGATCAGTCTGCGTCTCGTCGGTAAGTGGATTGTTTAGCCGTGCCGACTTTCGAATTAGAGTAAAGACTTCCGTCTGCTTCTCGTTGGTAAGTGGATTGTTTCGCCGTGCCGACTTTCTAGGACTAAAGACTTGATTAGTCTGCGTCTCGTTGGTAAGTGGATTGTTTAACCATGCCAACTTTCTAGGACTAAAGACTTGATCAGTCCGCGTCTCGTCGGTAAGTGGATTGTTTAGCCGTGCCAACTTTCTAGGACTAAAGACTTGATCAGTCTGCGTCTCGTCGGTAAGTGGATTGTTTAGCCGTGCCGACTTTCGAATCGGAGTAAAGACTTCAGTCTGCGTCTCGTCGGTAAGTGGATTGTTTAGCCGTGCCGACTTTCGAATCGGAGTAAAGACTTCAGTCTGCTTCTTGTTTTTTGCTGCCTGTTGCAGATGGTGAGTGGTGACAAATTGCCGTTTCTGTGATTTCGCAGCTGCAAACATACAACGACATAAAAGTCAAGTTTATCATGTCATAAACATAATTATTTAAACTTAATTAAAGAAATTAAGACTTGATCATGTACACTAATATTCCAGTTCCTTTATTATTCTACTAAGTGCACTAAAAATAAAACAAGTCCTAATATTCAAACAAAAATGCACAAAAAATTTATGTACACTAAAAGCAGCAAAATGAAAAACAAATTCAGCCATGCGAGAACCAAATTCATCAAAATAGTACAAATGAGAAGATATTTTTATCTTCTTCCAGTCAAAAAGCTAACTATTTACAGTTTTTATCACTTACTTTGGACGAGCTTCTGTATGATTTATTTATGAATTTTCGAATCGGATGCTCAAAATTGGATCTTGGTTTAAATTCATTTGAAAGTAATCATAAATAGGTTATTTCATCGTTAGTTTTCTTATGACCAAATTCATCAAAATAGTACAAATGAGAAGATATTTTATACCTGGAGACAGCAGATTCTTCCTTGGGCGTACGATGACATGTGGCTGCATTTGTTTCATTGGCTCAATTTTATCATTGACCACGGTGTCGACATAGAAATCAATGTAATCACCATTATTTTTTATTTGCATCAATTCCCACAGATCTACATCACTGGTCACCAATTTCCACCCACTCATTGCACCTTTCCATGAATATACTCCTCCAATTTCAGTGTACTTTAGCTCATCCCTGACATACTCCATCAGTACTGTGTAAGAAAACATATCCAGATCAACGCCCATGACAGAAGTCTCTTCTCCACCAACATATCCATTCTTCTCAAATTTTCCCTTGAGATGGAATTTAAGATTTGCCTCCATCCTACACAAAATGAAGGAATTAACATTAGAATGACATAATTACAAATTAAAATAAACCAACTGCATTATAAAATAAAACAACCACTTCACTAAAATGTAATAAAGGCAGAAACACTAAAAAAGAGACAAAAAAAGCCACAAATATGATACATCGGTTACAACATTTAATCAAGACAGAAACAACATTTTCTTACTTAAATTTGGTACATTAGTTACTTAATTAAATATGATAGTGGTACACAGAAATTAAGAAGCATTTTCTTTCACTCTGCTAGGTGGAAGGCGGATTCGTCTTATTGGGACATCATCTCTACACCAACGAACATCAAAATCTTGATTTCCCATTCCATAAGCAGGCTGGATATCATTCAAATCTTCATTTGCATCTTCGCTTTCGATTTCACACCAGTCTCTCGGCAATTTCTTGATAACATTGTGGCACATCTTATCAATTGGATCTTCTATATAAAACACATGTTGTACTTGTGAAGCCATAACATAAGGATCAGATTTCTGGCACAATCGATTAAAATTGACAAGAGTCAGCCCATATAAATCTTTCTCTTCTTGGTACCAACAACACTTAAATAAAACCACACTAAATTCTCCCCAATAATCTAGTTCTAATATTTCCTCAATTGATCCATAGTAATTAACTTCATCAACCAATGGATTTTGATCTTTCGAACTTGCAAAGCTAGTAGTCAAGGCTGTCAAAAATACACCATTGTTTTGTGTTGTACATTTGGCATCTCTGAACCTTGTATAAAATCTGTATCCATTGATAACATATCCAGAAAACCTCTTAGCTGTTGGAAGAGGGCCCATTGCAAGCAGTTGTACTTCTTTTGAAATTTCCTCCTTTTTCCCAACCTCTTCCTCTAACCACTTCCAAAATTCTTCACTGTGTTCTCTCTCTCTTTTATATTTTTTTGATAATGCATGACCATTAATTAAAGCTCGATGTTCCCTAGAATAAAGACCTGGTTAATAAAAGATAGAAACAAATTTTCTAATTCTTCAATAATTACTAAAATAAAAATAAAACTTAAAAACTTACTCAAGTAAACTCTCTATTTCCTTGTTACCACAATTGAATAGAATGTAACGGTGACATGCCGTCCATTGAGAATCTTTAAGATGAATACCTTTTCCATCTTTGTTTCTTCTTGTGCCAATAGGATATTCCAGATTCTGTGGACAAGTTTCAAATTTCATTTTTCCTGCTCCATCGCCACCTAAGAACCTTGAACAGAATATCAAACATTCTTCTGCAAGATAACCTTCGGCAATGGACGCCTCAGGTTTACTTTTGTTGCAAACATCTGATTTCAGTTTACAAAGATAACGCTCAATAGGAAACATACAACGAAGATGTGCAGGTCCACCATATTCAATTTCCTTGCATAAATGAACTAGCAAGTGCACCATTATATCGAAGAAAGCATTTGGGAATATCATCTCAAATTGACAAAGAATTTCCACAATTTCCTTTTGTAGCCTCTTGAGATCAGCCAAATTGATAATTTTACTCCAAAGACTTCTTAGAAATGCACCTAATCTTATCGTAGGTAATGCAACTTTAGGTTTTACAGATTTCTTCACAGCAAATTGCAGCAAGTAGTGGAGAAGAAAATGAGCATCGTGGCTCTTATACCCTGCAATTTTCCTCTCTTTCTTGTTTACATACCGGCTGATATTAGCTGCACAACCATAAGGCAGTTTAGCATTCTCAAACACTGAGCAAAATATTTCTTTCTCCTTGTTCGTCATTGCAAATATGGCAGACCTGATCTTAAGGTAATTCCCATCAGCTGATAGAACCGGATGAAGGACCTCCCTGATGCCTATCTCTTGTAAATCATACTGAGCACTTAAATGGTCTTTCGACTTCCCATCAATATTTAGTAAAGTACCAAGTATGTTATCACAAATGTTTTTCTCTATGTGCATAACATCAAGGTTATGTCGACATACATTGTGCCTCCAATATGGTAAATTAAAAAATATTGACTTCTTTTTAAAAGGGGATTCATTTTTATGCTTGTTGACCTCTTTCTGCCCAAAAATATTTTCATAACCAGCCAACAATTCTTCAATGTCTATCCCAGATAAAATTCCCGGAGATGTTCCCATTTCAATTTCACCATTGAACCTTTTCTTATCAAACCTCCACTTGTGTTCCGGATCTAAAAATTTCCTATGATTCATGTAGCACATTTTTTTTACTATGTTTCAAGTAAGTTGAAGAAGTCTCGAAATGGCATACGGGACAAGCTAAATAACCCTTTGTGCTCCAGTCGGATAACATTGCATAGCCCGGAAAGTCGCTGATCGTCCATAACACGCTTGCACGTAACGTGAAATTAGCACCAGTTAAGGCATCATAAGTTTGTATGCCAAGACCCCATAATTCTTTCAATTCTGCGATAAGAGGTTGCATGTAGACATCAATGCTATTCTTAGGAGACTGTGGAACAGGGATAAGGGTTGAAAGTATCAAATTTTCTGGCTTCATGCATAACCAAGGTGGAAGGTTATAATTTACCAATATGATTGGCCATGTGCTGTGAGCTGTAGTCATTGTACGAAAAGGACTGAATCCATCAGCTGCTACTCCTAACCTGATATTTTTGTTTTCAGATGAAAAATGAGGATATTTGGCATCCATTGTCTTCCAAACCTCGCCATCAGCTGGATGTCGAAGTCTGCCATCATTTTTTTGTCCCACTACATGCCATATCATAAGTTCTGCATACTCCTTGGACATGAACATCCTTTGCAGCCATGGTTTTAGTGGAAAATAACGTATCACTTTTGCTGGTACTTTGTGAATCCGCTGCTCCGGATCATTGTCAACACCCGCTTTCTTTTCCGGTATAGCCCACCTTGAAAAACCACAAGTTTTGCAGTTATTTTCCTTTTCATTTTCTGCCCAATATAACATGCAGTCATTTGGACATGCATGTATTCTTTGGTAATCGAGGCCTAAATCTTTAATGATATTTTTGGTAGTATTGAAAGATAGAGGGATGTGGGCTTGTGGAAAAGCTTCTTTTAGAAACTCTAATAAATCAGTAAATGCAGACTCGGTGATTCCATGTAGGCATTTTAAAGAATAAAGCCTGACGATGAAACTTAATCGCGAAAATTTAGTACACCCGGGATATAATGGCTGCTTTCCCTCTTCAACACGATGTTGAAATTTTCTAGCATCGACATCTACTCCATTTGCTCCATCAGAAGATCCACCTTCATTGTTCTGCATATTTCCACAAGTACGATGCAACATCTCATCGAGATTACCTCCAAAATTTATTCCCGCTTCACGATCCATATCATTATCGCTCCTTTCAGGATCTAGACAGGAAACCTCACAAATCCATTTCACGTACAATTCAGATGGACCATTCCAAATCAAATGGTCATAGACTACCTCTTGACGATGCCACTTGTGATTATGACACTTTTTGCAAGGGCATGTAATTTCATCACCTACCGCGAATCTAGAAAAAGTATTTTGGATAAAACGTTTCACTCCACTGATATATCCTTCAATGAACTTAGGAAGTTCTGGCCATATTTTTTCCTCGTCCTTCATCACTAAATTACACACAAATAACATACAAAGACAAACACAATAATAAAATCAGAAATATGATTACACCTGAACTCATAAGTAAATCAGTAAATTAGGCAACACAACAATCAAATCAGGAAAAACTTGAAATATACATAGAGTGATACCTTAAGCAGCAGATTAAATCGAAGCCCTAACTGAAATTCGAAACCCAAATGAACCCCAATTGAAGACCTAATTGAAACACCGAAGCCATAATTGAACTTGAACTCGAACTTGCCGTAATCAAACCCCAATTAAGCTTGTAAACTTAGAACTTTTAGCCCTAATTGAAATCGCAGAGTGTTTGAGTGTTTGAGAGGTTGAGCGGCGGAGTACGTATTTTGTTAAGTGTTTGAGTGAAACCCTTCAATATTTTGTTAACTTTTGCCGCTTTGTTTTTGCTTCCCACGTTAAAAATTATTTCAGCCCACTTTTTTTCACCCTACACTCATTTTTTATAATATTTTTATAAGTCTATAGCTACTGCAACATAGTGTTGATATCTATGCTAACATCCTGAAGCTAATGTTGTAGTAGACAAAAATCAGCATAGCTAACGTTACATTGTAGCTAGCAACATCTTGTATTTTCGTTGCAATAGGCCATCTATGGCGTAGTGATACCAAACAGCAATCAATAAATTTCTAATCACATCACAAATTCAATTTAACCAACATAAGATGATTTAGTATTTGTGAGTGGGTTAAAACACTCATCTCTGATTTTCGATCGATTTAAAATCCAATTAAAGCCCAAAATTCCAAAAGTCTCAGAATGCAGCCAAACTAGTTCTATGTCGTCCGGAATTTCGATACGATCGCAATGGAGAAAACCGTGCGTGAATCCGAGCTCGTATGCAAAAGATATTAAGATTAGAAGTTATATGATTTATAATATAAAATGAATAAAATAATAAAATAAAATAAACACGTCACCTCTTAGGAAACCCTAACTGCTAATAACGCACATGAATAGTAGCCTTAGCTGCCACGAGAGATCACCAAATGCCAATACCATGTCCATCTCCGATCAGATCAGACCACACCTCCCTCTCGCCCAGGCCGAACCGCACCTGCCAACACCAACGTTGACCACTCTGGCCGCCTCCTTGATCCGCCGCCATGAGCCAAACACGCCCATTCCTTCGTCGATTGTGGCAAATTTCGGCCAAGCTACGACAAACGACGATGATGTGCACGTAAATGTGCATATTTTTACCACCAATTTAATCTATTTAAAGTAAATAAACGATCATATTTGGTATTTTAACTTCTTTAAACCAAAAAATCAAATTATTTTCAAATTTTCACATATTCATCTTCATATAGGGGCAAAATGGTCATTTTTATGCATTTATTAAATTGTGAAAATTTACTTGGAATTTTCTATGTTGTTTTGTAGGAAATTTAGTGAATTTTACAAGTGGTTTCATGATGATATATGCACGCACAAGAGTGAAGAGAACAGATGAAGATGGAAATAATTCAAAGTGATGATCATGGAAGACCTAACTTACCCACCTACCTTAATGTACACTTAGAAGCTAATACACGTGCTAAAAGGCCATTAAATCTTCATGCTCACTTAATGGATGATTAGTGGATGCTAATGGTTACTTGGCCATCACACTTCCTAAGGGGTATTTTGGGCATTACCCAAAAAAATGAATTAGGGTTTCTAACTTGTATAAATACCCCATATCTTCATGTAACATCATTTTCCTCTTAGTTAGTTTTAGCCTCAAAATAAAAGGACAAGCTCTCTTTCTCTTTTCATGGCTACTTAGCCATTTTTATCTTATGTAATTTTTCTTTTTTTTTATGCAATGTTAATTATTGTTTCCTTTTATTTACATGTTAATTTCCTTTCATGCTTCTCTTTTTATGTAATAGTGTAGATCTCTTTTATGTTACGCAAGTAGAATAGTTCTTCTTTCCTTTTGCTCTTGTTTTTCCTCTTGTTTTTCTTTAATGTTGCGTGCTACAAGTGTTGATATGATAACACAAATGAGAGACTAAACCCCTTCAATTTAGGGGTAATGAAGCTCTCTAATTATGTAGTTTTAACATTTTTATATTATTTCTCTCTTTTTATGCTTAATGACAATGCTTGAAGTGGTTTAATTTGTTGTTTTTGCTTTGAATTTGATAGCCTATATTGTTGACACCAAATAGGCTATGCTTAAATAATCACTAATTACAAATTACCCCTTCATCTATATATGATTATGGTAATGAAGTGAATGTTGAAATTAAAATTTGATGGTCTATATTTTTAATTAATAGTTAATAGGTCATACTTAAAATAGATTTCTTTTTCAACTTTGTTGTCATTTTCATGAGAGTTAGTAAGTGGTTTAAGGGGTGTGTTATAGTTTGATGGCTTAAGTTGAGCTAATTAATAGCACAAATAAGTCATACTTATGATAAGCACATCATTTAAACTCACTAATGACCAAGAAAAGAGAGTTCATAATTTCATTTTTGTTGAACTATGTGATCTAGAGAGTGGATTCATCTCTAAATTTTCTTTCTACTCTCGTATTTTCATCACTTTGTTTTTGTTAATTTGTTAGTTTTTCATTTTTTAGCTAATCACTCTCAACTTTGGTTTAATTTGATTGAATAGGGATTTAAAATCTAACAATTCTCTGCGGATCGACCCATACTCGCCACGTACTACGATAGTACGTCGTGCGCTTGCGGTTAAAATTTTAATTGAAAATTTTTCGGCGATTTTCTAATCCAATAGAAATTTTGTCGTTAAACAAGTTTTTGGCGTCGTTGCCAGGGAGTTTGTTTTGATTTTGATTTTCTATTCTTTGAATTGTTGTTGTTTGATTTTATTATGTGTTTGTTTTGTGTGTTTCTCTTTTAAAAAAAATGTTGTGTGATTTGTGCTTGCATTTGTTAGTTGCTTGTTGCCATTTCTATTTGCATTTGCATATACATTTCTATTTGAAAAAAAGGAGCATACACAATTTCAAAACAACAAAAAAAAATTATTTCTTTTTTCATTTGCATTTTCCATTGACATTTTACATTTTTTTGTACATTGTTTTAAAAAAGAAAAAGAAAAAAACTGTCATACTGTGCACATTTCTGCCTCATCACTTCTTTGCATTTGCACTTCATCATTCATCCACTCCATTGACAGCCGGAACCCCACACTCCAAACAAGACAACACCGAACTCCACAAACTTCCTGCCAGTGAGCATCACTCCTCACCTCCACATATCAGAACCACCACATACAAAACTGCTGCATGCATATACTTTTTCCTTTAAACTTCTGACCACCACACTGTCATACCATATCCAATTCCTCTGCCCATCATTGTCTTCTCACCATCAACTACACTACAATATCTCGACCACCAATCCCTCAAATACACTGTCACCTCTCTGAACCATATTCCTGAACCACTGACTCTACTCTATAGTCAACAACAATGCTTCCTAACTGCCTACACTTCTCAACTACCATCACCTTCTTCAACACCGCTACCTCCTCTGTCATCTCCCCTTACCATTCAAAACAACCACTGACAGCAGTTCACCAGCCACTAACCTCGGCAACAAATACTTCTGCTCTATCCACATATACAACCCCGCGTATCCTTCACTCACTTCACTTCTCAAAATAGCAGCAGCCACCAACAGTTCAACTTCATCCACTCAAACATCGAACTCCCCTATACATCACAATTACATCTCTATTTAGCCTCTCATCTCCTCACTTTCCACTGTGCAAAACATCTCACCGAACTCCATAACATCCTGCATAACATAACAAAACTGCACCAACAACCATCACTCGTCACTTCCTCAACAATCTGCTTATCACTCCAACAATCCACCCTCTCCATTCACAAGCCTCTGTGCAACACTACAGTCACAATTCCAAAGCCATTTATCACCGCGACCATCCAAACAACCACTGTCAGTGTGCAGCTGCCAAATACCATCCTACATCACCAAACTTCTCCTAACTGACCATCTTCCACTTCCATCAGAAAACCAATTGTTGCCACTGATACAAGCATTCAACCACCATTCATTACTTCACCATAACAAAACACTGCCTCCTACTCACAATCAAACAACTAGACCACCAAGCTGTAGCAACTACCCACCACATACAACCTGAAAACAGTTAACACCTCCTTCAAACTACAAGCCCTTCCCTTCACTCAATTCACCACCATCTGCCTGTTCATCTAGTACATCAACCACTATAGTTCCCATTTCTACCATAACTTACTTCATCATCAACCATCGCTGCTTTCAACCCACTACAGTTCCTCCATTTCCCACTGATCACAACATCCCCTACTATCTGACCACCACTCTTCTCAACCACCATCATGCACCCTACCAATGCACATACCACAAAAGACCGCACATCATTGTCATACAAACTCAACCCACATACCCACATAACTCAAACCACACACTACAGACTGCTTGCTCAAACCACTCACACCAGCATACACATACCCATCAAACTGTGTAGCCACACCATCAATCACTGCATTCACACAACCCTGAACTACTCCACCAAAAAACACAACTCCATACATCACATTTTCTTGCTTTCAGCCTAAACCACTTCACTACTTGCTGTCACCAGCCTTGACATCAACCTTTTCCTTGACATATCCAGTACAACAGAATATCAACAAAACAACTACAGCAACTTTCTACACCCTGCTACCATATCACATAACCTAACTGCAGTACCATACCCATCTTCTTCTAGCCACTCAAACATTTCAACATCACACAAATATCTGCTCCCTATCATACAAAGCAGTTAAAACTGTCTTTGTGCCACAACCAAAATACCGCTGTCATTCACTTCATATCATCACACCACATTCAAAACATACACAATCTTCCCCTGTCACCAGTTCCTTACTTCACAACTTCTTTCAAATCACCTCTGCCATCTCATTCTTACAGCAAGCCGAAGCCACCCCTGCCTTTCTACCTGAACACTACTACAAATACCCAGTGACTACAAACCAAACCAAAGCACAAACGAACTCACTTATGTATACTTAATATTGTTACCTGTCACTGCCTCCACGAAAACCACCTCTGTCGAATAGTTCTTCCATCAACAAACATACCACAATACCCCCTTCTCTTTACCAAACAAAGCTTCGACCCACAGCAGTTCACATCACAGCAACAATTTCCACAGCACCTTCGAACTCCCTGCATACCACATCACCAATAACCATCCCATCTGCCTTACTTGCAACAGTCACCATATCAACTTCTGCTGCATCACAAATTCCTTCATCTACTGACCATACCCCCCAGCAAACACCTACTACTTCCCATTGCCTTATCAACAACAACCACTTCCTAATACACTTGAACCACCCCTAGAACAATCGCGGCCACCATAGAGCACATGCTGCCATCAACCACCGACCTCCACTTCTTCACCTCGCACTACACCCAACACCGCCCCCCTCAATCACAAATCAAAATCGCGACCCACGAAACCAAAATACGAACAACTGCAGTCTTATAATCGCGAACACCCTCTGCAATCCCCAACCCGAATACCCAAACTTGAAACGCCTCTGACCAACATACAGACCACACCCAAAATCGCCTGCACCAAACCACCACTGCGAGTTGATTTTTACTGCGAGTTGTTTTTAATTCAATTCGAGTACTTTGTGTTATAACATGAAAGTTTAGAAGGAGCGAATGAGAATTCTGAGATAATTTGATTTTCTTTCTTGTTTCTTCTGTGATTTTTTAGGAGCAAAGAGATTTGAACGGGCAGGTTTTAGGAACGAGGAAGTGTGGGTTTTCAATTCTTTTTGGGCCGGGCTTTTTTTTATTTTAGTTTTCATTTTGAATTGTTAATTTTTTTAATTTATTTCGTTTTCAACCCTTTTAAGTTCCATATTCACCAAAAAAAAGTTCTTTTCCTTTTCCTTTTGTTCCCACTTGAATAAATTTTTTTCTTTTGTTTTCTTTTTAATCTTATAAAAAAATTATTATTGTTCACTTTGTTTTACTTTCAATTTGATTTATTTTCATTTATTTTGTTTTGGTTTGGTTTGTTTTACTTTGTCTTTGATAAAAAAAATATTGTATATATCTTTGTTTTACTTGCAGATTGCCAAAGCAGAAATTCGAAAAAGGAAGAAGTGCTTGCCAAAAAAAAGGAAAAAAATTGCTTGCTTGTTTTAAAAAAAATTATAGCTTTTATCCCCACCTCTAGTTTTATTTGAATTGCATTGTTGGTTGCTTTCATTTGCATTTCATTTAAAAAAAATCAAAATTCAAAAACAAAAAAAATCCATTCGTAGTTGCATTATTAATACACGTTTAATTTTGCTTTGCATTTCATTCTAGATTATTGATTAATAATAACGGTTAGACATCGATAACACTTAATTGTATATTGACAATTTGTCTTCTTTGAACAATTTAATTTCTTGGTGTCTAGGCTACGGCAGAGCAATAACCATTTATAAATATTACGGTGATTCGTAAATATTATAGTGGTTGTTTCTCTGAAGGTACTTAAACCTTCGGCTGCATTGCTATGGTGATTCGTGGTGCACCGATAAATCTTGCCCGTTACCTGGCCGAGAATTATCTTGTTGATTTAAGACAGAGTGTGATTACACAATTTTGGGTTAACTTAGGATAAATCATTTGTAATTAACCCCTGCATTCATTTAGTTGCATTAGTTCATGCATATTTAAAAAAAAAATCCAAAACTAAAAAAAACTGTATATATTCCTTTTCCTTTGAATTTTTTTTAAATCCTTTCTCTTTGAAATTTCAAAAATCCAAAAAATTTTAGAAAAACCAAAATACAAAAAAAATTATAAAACCTTTTCAAAAACAAAGAAAAAATTTTGAAACAACCAAAAAACAAAACAAAAATCAATTTCCCTTATGAAAAATAAATTTTATTTGTAAATATTTTTCCTTTATAAAAAAAACCAAAAGCATTCTTGAAAATGCCCGAATTTCCATATTCACATGAATTTTAAGATAGTTGTGAAAATCAATATAATCCATATAATTTCACTCCAAATTCGTATGGATATTTTGACGACAACTTTTGTATAAACAAGTCGAATTTCGAAAACCAAAATTTTCAAAACAATGATCAACCCTCGAATCTCAAAAATAGCATTGAAATGATTTCATCTCTACTTAAACTTTCTACACAACAAAATCAAATGATAAATGAGTTGTGTAATTCATATTTGTGTGATAACTCAAATCCAAATTTTCAAAATAATCAAGATTTGAATTCACTTCAAAATTCAAACGATTTCGAGTATAACCCATGCCAATTCAATGAATTTCAAAATCAAAACGAAAATGTGATCCACTTTTCACATAATTTTGGCAATGGTAATAATCTCGACTACGATACGAGTCAAAATTTTTGTTCTCAACAAATCCAAATCGGAAATTCTCAAGTTAATAATTATAAACTGGATTTTGTTGAACAAATGAACGAAATCTACAATGATCACATGGATTTGTTGTTCGAAACATATATGAAACAACGTGATAAAAAAAATCAAGTCCTAATGTATGATGAGTCAAGTGATAATCCAACTTTTACCCAATTTGATGATTTTCAAATAACAACTTTTGAAATAGAAAACGACAATCTTAATGAAGTTGTTGAAAATATGGCAATTGAATTGGATTTCGATTCTTTTGAGGGCGAGAAACTCGATTTGAAATTCGATCTTCTTTTCTCCGATTTTGAAAATTTGAAAACAACAACTTTGGATTTTGAAATTGATATATGCAATGAAGTTGTTGATAATCCAACAAAGGAAGACGGATTTAATGAACATAATTTCTTTGGACTTTTCGAAGACGAGTTGTTGAATTTTGAAGGGGAAGATTTAAATTACCATTTTGATTTTGAAATCCATAATTCCGAAGAAGTTTTCAATGATATATTTGAATTTCAAATTGGTGAAAATAAATTTGAATGTCAATCAATTGTTTTATCAACTTGGAAAATAATCAAAAACAAAACAACTCGTACAATTTTCAATAAATCGACATTCGTTTTTCCAAATCAACATTCAATTTTGAAATCTTTTACGATTTGGTTTTCCAAGCTTAAGCTGTGCCTCGCATACTTGACGAGACAAATGAATCGGTCTTTGGAAGACCGGTTCATTTACTTTTTAACGATATACTTTTTGAGGCCGTGTAAATACATTTCATTTTCATGTAAATAATAATAAACGTTCCTTTCACTTGGGTTAACTGTGGGGACACAGTCAAAATCAAGTGTGGGGGAGACTCATCATCATTTTCGATTTTTCATGGTTTATTTTTTCTTTCCAAAATTAAAAAAAATCTCAAAAAAACAAAAAAAAACAAATGTTTTTTTAAGCATTTTGATTTATTCTTAAAAGAAACACTATAAGATAAATATAAGGTTTCGGTTTATTGAAATTTTTAAAAATTTATTCGTCTTAACAAAAATAAAAATGAAGTTTGATTACAAATAACAATGGTTTAACTAGTATATAGGAAGATTCATACGTGTTAATTATGAAATACATCCCAATTGAAAATCTTTGTTTTAAAAAGTGGTTGATTTAAAGTAAAGATATAACATTTTTTTGTCTTCTAAGTTAAATGTTGCTAAGATGATAGTGCGAAACTCTCTCTTCTAAAAAACAAAAAAATATATGTCTTCTATATATGTATTTATTTTTCTTAATAAACACCTAGAGTCATCTGTCCACACTCGTGTGTTCACTCGCCGTGCTCTATAGCCTTCTCACGTAAGCCCAAAAGGCAGTGCACGATCGGTATATCTGGCCTCAGTTTATCTGAGTTAGGTGTGTGTATATAAAAATTATTTTACTAATAACGTCTACAGTCAATAAGTGTTCACACTTGTGTATTCACTCGCCACGCTCTGTATTCCCCTCACATCAGTCTGCAAGGCAGTGCATAGGTAATATATCTGGCCTCAGTTTATCTGAGTTAGGCATAAGTAAATATTGTTAATATAAATAAAATTTTCAAATAAAAATTAGAGAGAGTAAGCAATTGAAATCCAAGCACAATTTTAACTTGTTTGATTTGACTTGTTATTAAAAGAAATGAAAATACCACTTTGATAAACTTTGATAATCAACTAAGGATCCATTTCATAGTACTCTGTATTATCGACCGAAACAACGAGTTAAACTATAGGCCATTTGTTACGATAACTTTGTTTTTATTGGAAATTTTGATGAGTAAATGACTTAAATTTCAAGATAATGACCAAAGCCTATATTTCACTTATTCGTGTTAATTTGAAAGTAAATCCTTCATTTGTAAATACTTTTAAAAACTTGCATTCATCTTTTTGTAAATAAATCTTGCATTTTGTAAATATTTCCATCCTGCATTTGGATTTTGTGGGTAGTATCCACTGAAAACCCTCATGAGACTACACTCGTCCTACTGGGCACACCTAGAGGTTTAACGGCTTGTTGCATACGCTCAATGCAATCGTGCTCCCTACGAAAATGGATTTATCTTAGTTTTTCTTTATTCGATGACGAATAAAAAGATAAGTGTTGGGGTATTTGATGTGCACGTAAATGTGCATATTTTTACCACCATATTTAATCTATTTAAATTAAATAAACGATCATATTGGGTATTTTAACTTGTTTAAACCAAAAAATCAAATTATTTTCAAATTGTCGCATATCCATCTTCATATAGGGGCAAAATGGTCATTTTTATGCATTTATTAAATTGTAAAAATTTACTTGGAATTTTCTATGTTGTTTTGTAGGAAATTTAGTGAATTTTACAAGTGGTTTCATGAGGATATATGCATGCACAAGAGTGAAGAGAACAAATGAAGATGGAAATAATTCAAAGTGATGATCATGGAGGACCCCACTTAACCACCTACCTTAATGTACACTTAGGAGCTAATACACATGCTAAAAGGCCATTAAATCTTCATGCACACTTAATGGATGATTTGTGTATGCTAATGGTTACTTGGCCACCACACTTCCTAAGGGGTATTCTGGGCATTCCCCAAAAAAATGAATTAGGGTTTCTAACTTGTATAAATACCTCATATCTTCATGTAACCTCCTCTTCCTCTTAGTTAGATTTAGCCTCAAAATAAAACGACAAGCTCTCATTCTCTTTTCATGGCTACATAGCCATTTTTATCTTATGTAATTTTTTTATTTTTTTATACAATGTTAATTATTGTTTCCTTTTATTTACATGTTAATTTCCTTTCATGCTTATCTTTTTATGTAATAGTGTAGATCTCTTTTATGTTATGCAAGTAGAATAGTTCTTCTTTCCTTTTGCTCTTGTTTTCCCTCTTGTTTTTCTTTAATGTTGCATGCTACAAGTGTTGATATGATAACACAAATGAGAGGCTAAACCCCTTCAATTTAGGGGTAATGAAGCTCTCTAATTATGTAGTTTCAACATTTTTATATTATTGCTCTCTTTTTGTGCTTAATGACAATGCTTGAAGTGGTTTATTTATTGGTTTTGCTTTGAATTTGATAGCCTATATTGTTGACACCAAATAGGCTATGCTTAAACAATCACTAATTACAAATTACCTCTTCATCTATATATGATTATGGTAATGAAGTGAATGTTGAAATTAAAATTTGATGGTCTATATTTCTAATTAATAGTTAATAGGACATACTTAAAATAGATTTCATTTTCAACTTTGTTGTCATTTTCATGAGAGTTAGTAAGTGGTTTAAGGGGTGTGTTATAGTTTGATGGCTTAAGTTGAGCTAATTAATAGCACAAATAAGTTATGATAAGCACATCATTTAAACTCACTAATGACCAAGAAAAGAGAGATCATAATTTCATTTTTGTTAAACTATGTGATCTAGAGAGTGGATTCTTCTTTAAATTGTCTTTCTACTCTCATATTTTCATCACTTTGTTTTTGTTAGTTTGTTAGTTTTTTCATTTTTTTAGCTAATCACTCTCAACTTTGGTTAAATTTGATTGAATAGGGATTTAAAATCTAACAATTCTTTGTGGATCGACCCGTACTCGCCACGTACTACGATAGTACATCGTGCGCTTGCGGTTAAAATTTTAATTCAAAATTTTTCGGTGATTTTCTAATCCAATAGAAATTTTGTCGTTAAATTGATGACCACCATAAGACCTTCTCAACCTCCTCTACAAGTCAACGCCTTCCGATCGTCGTATAGTCGACGATCCACCGTTGGATCGGAAACCTAGAAATGGACGGTTGAGAAAGATCGCCAATTTCTGGTCAAACGGTGAATCGAATTGAAAAATGAACAACAACAGTAGTTTGTGCTCATCGAGAGCTTTCCAACGATATATAATTTGCTATGGTTTGAGGAGTTTGAATTTTGAAATCGATTTGAATTTGAATATGCAATTGGGAATTTAGGGTTTCTGCCATTAGGAAGGAAGGAAGGAGCAGATGGAAATGTACGTACAAATATAAGAAAAAGGCTGCTAGGGTTTCAGAAAAGAAATCTATTTATATGGGCAAAGCTAGATAAGAAAGAATGGACAATATCGAATTGGTTCGAAACGATAACACGACCCGAAACGCCCGTTCCATTTTTGAAACAAAAGTAGGTCATCCAATATATCAAAATATAGGTTTTTCGATATTTTTAAACTCAATGGAACTAGTTTCAAACCATAATTCCATTGTATACAGAAGTTAGCTTTCAAAATCAAATTATATTCATTTAAATTCTTTTAATTGATTTCTACGCGTTTCGAGCTCGCACGATCAAACGATAAGTCCGATCGCTACGAAACTTGAAATCCTATAATAATTCACTGTTACGAATCCGATGAAACTAGTTTCGTCAGAATCCGAGACAGAGGCCAAAATGGCTAATTTCCAAGTTAATTAATAAATTATTATTAAATTAATTTAATCACTTTCAAACTCTAATTTAAAAGTTAACAACTTTATCATTTCTTGATTACATAGAAATTAATAACCAATTAAAATAAAATTTCCATGTTAAATCCACTATTTAAATATTACATCAATTTCAGAGTTCAATTGAAATTGTAATAAAATTCTAGTTAATTATATTTTAAATTCAATCAAATTCTTATATTTTGATTTTCACTTTTATTATTAAATCATAAAATATCATATGAATATAATTAACATTAATCTACACTTTATTACATTCTTATTCTACAGTTATCATCTTTTACCATTTCAATTATAATATTTCAATTTCATTAATTCCATTAATTACCAATTTAATTCCATATTTACAATTACAACCAAATTAACTGTACAATTATTCAAATTGATTGGGATTGCATTAATATAGTTGTCAATAACATTCAAACAACATTATTAAATTAAATTCTAATTATTTTTCTTATTAATAAATCATAAATTTTAATTTATCACAATATTAAATTTCAAAATCTTATTTAATTTAATATTTTTATTTATCGAAAAATATGGGTCGTTGTAGCATCCTAAGAGTATATATACAATATCAAATCAGTTTTACTTAATCAAGATGTTCAAAAAATTTAAAACTCTTTTCAACTTACTATCTTTCCATTCCAGAACTACAAAACACTACTTTTGTATTTTCATAAACAATTTGCTTCAAGTTCTCATCTAATTCGAAAGTTTTCGACTGTCCAAAATCACCGAAAATTCCATTTCATTTCAATAAATGAAAACTACCAAACAACATGTTACAATGAGATGCACAAACCAAACTACTATAATGCATAACATACATGCATCCAAAAAATAATTTAGCAGAAAACTTAAGAACTTAACACCAGGTTTTATTTAAAATCATTTTAAAACAATATATACATGTGTGTGTATCCTTTTGTATACCAAATCATAGTTTCAGTATTAAATCAAAATCTATTTCACCAAAAAAACTCTGTGGCAAATTACTATAGTAGCATCCCCCATTTAGAAAGTCGAAAATGAATGTCGATGATGTTATAGTCATCACCAGAATATTTTCCAGCAACAAAAGCGAGTTCAGTACTTTCTATCTCCTTTAAAATCCCTGTAAAATATTTCTATTCATTAACACTTTAAAATAATACTATTATTATTTTCCTCAAAACTTTGAAAAACAAGTTTCAAAAACACCGGGATTTATGTTCTCAAATTCTCAGCATAAATCCTTCTTATTTATAAACAATACTTATATAATTTCACTTTCTTATATAAAATAATTTTACAAATGTATATCTTTGTTTATATTATAATAAACAACTTTTATTAGAATTAAATTTTAACCCAACATTATCACTTAACGTCTTATAGTCAAACTGTGAAACTTAATTCACATAGTTTTTATTTTAATATTCCCACAATTACTATGTACCTAACCCATGTAGTGAAATAGTGAAACTTCCCATAAACTAGTTGAGCACAATTCAAAAATCAATAAACAATAGTCAATGCTCAAAAACTGATCGAGCACAACTGATCAAATAACAAATGATAATAATTAAATATTATCGTTTCCTAACAAACAAACACATAATTAATAACTATATCGGTTTTTTTAATTATTATTTTTATATATAAAATATAATCCTAGGTAAAATTATTTAATTTACCAAGTTTTAAAAATAATACTGTATCGGTTTTCCTTATCCAAGTGCTTAGAAATCCCAATCGATATAGTTGTACCTTCTATATAGACCAAAATTTATAGACCACCACTCAACAGATCAGTCAACACTATATAAAACATTTTTATAGCACTAACAAATATGTACCCTCATATATACACACACTCAAACTCATTATAGGGTTTACTAACCCTATCTCTAATGAGCCTACCCCACCAATGCCTAGGTGTTCACTTAACCAATGCTCTGATTCCATATTGTAACGACTGGCCTTTTGACCCTTAAAAGTCAACACTGATACATCCATGGTATTCACGCGCTAAGCATCTGAGTGTCGGAAAGACAGATTGTTAGGTTGAAAAAAAGAAAAGACGGAATAAAATCTTACATCATGATGAGTGATATATATTATACGCATGGTCTTTACAAAAGAAACTGTAATATACATACATCAATTAAAGTAAACTAACATATCATCATCTTGGTCGGTTATAACAGCCTATCCTCACAAGTTCCGATAAATATAAAACAAGAAATGCAGTGGGAAATAAAATACGTGAATATGTTTTAGAGGCTTCCAACTCGTCTCCTGAAGCTCCAAAGCATCCATTTCTAAATCTGAAATATACTCGGGGCTGACTAAACCATTATAATGAACTAATGCCTAGATTAGTCTGGTAAACCAGCATGAGAAAATCAAATCATATTGAATTTTAATGTTATCAAACCTTTCAAAAATAAAGATCTCTCGTAAGAACATGCTGCACACAAACACGGACAGGTTTTTACCATATGATAACCAAACCATTTTATTCAAAAATCTAGTAATATTATAATAATGTCTAGGGTTAAAATAAATATTTAACATGGCCGAAATGATTACATTAATTACATTCAACAACATATATATTTAGTATATAACTAAGTCCTTAAGGCACGTATGGAAAATGGATTCCAACAATGACATGGCAAGGGACTACCTTCCGATAGCACACCTATAGATAAAATACCGAAGCTACAAACACATTGCACCTCTACCAATGCAGAGCTGGCCTACCCCTTCTTGAATAGTACTAAATATGATCACTACCCCAGCTGCCGCAACTTGAAAAACTCTTTCCATGGCCACACACATACATAATCCATGAATATCGATCTAGATACAATTGATGATCATACCCTAATATGAGCGACCAACATAGCGATGCCGCATCTACTATGTTTTAGTCATTTTTAGGTGTGAGGCTTGAGTTTACATTTTACATTTTAGCAAATCCCCCTTAGAATGATAACACTGCCCTCTAGGCAATAATGCAATGCCAGCCTTCATCCATACAAGTTGTTCCAGGATTGAACAAACCGAAGGCACTACTTCTACTACATCCATTTTGGAAACACCCTCAGGATTAGTAGCAAGTATCCCTTGCACTTCAAAGAACTCCATCTTCGATTTGCATCCTCTTTAAGATGTCTTCAATTCATATGCTTTTGTCAGTTCAAAGTGGTTTTCAAATAATATACCCAATTCGATCTCTCCGAACCAATAATTGATAGTTTCAAAATTGACTAAGATATGATAATCTGCTATTTAACTATAAAATAAGAAAACAATCCAATCGGAAATTTAATTTCATATAGAAACCAAGCATGATTAAGCACATAAGCAACCACCAAGCCTCTTTAATTAATCTTTTCATTAATTAAAATCACTTTTTAAGTACTTATATCAAAATACTTTACAAAGATATACATATATATATATATATATATATACTACTCATTCACTATTCATTTATACTCTTTAATGCTTGGAAAAATATCCATATACTTATCTCATCGGTATAAGTATATTCACAAGACACTACATTTTCAATACTTAGAAAATGTATCCATATATTTATTTCAGCGGTATAAGTATATTCATAAAACGCTACACTTGCAATACTTTGAAAATATATCGATATACTTATCTCGATGGTATAAGTATATTCACAAAACATTATAAAAGATTTCATATTTCAAAAGCTTACTTAAATGGGTCGAAAACAAATGTCACTTAAAAACATTGTTTACTATAAACACAAACCACTTTTCTTTTGGTGTCAGCAGATAGATCGTATGGAAATTAGAACAATATATTTACCACTACTTTTCGATTTCAAGCTTATACCATCCCTCGATTAGCAATGAACTCGGACAAGTTAGAGAACTATCCTTTCCTCGACATACATTCTTAATTCTCACATATAGAGACGAGTTTCTCTACCTCGGAATTTGGTGTTAAGTATGAAAGGAATACTTTCCATACCACCATAATATAAAATGATGATTTATTGAAATCAAATCTATAACGATCCGCCATTTCTTACTTCGAAAGACGAGTCATTGGGGTAAAGAAAAAGAAAGACAAGAAGAAAGTAAACAACATATAATCTCACAAAGCAAGGAAATAATATATAATAGTCAACATAAGATCATACATAGTCACTTCCATAAAAATACATAAGATTCATAATAGTACAAATTCAACCAGGGACAATTAAAACTACCTGTCTCATATTTCTAATACAAAATACATATATACACAGCGGAACAAAATAAATAACTAGCTATCGATGAAGCTACTTGCTCCAAGCTCCTCCAAAGTTCATCCATGAGAAACCTCGACTACTTGGCTACTCATACAAATTTGAGTACCCAAGAGTTTTAGGGAAATAAAATAAAACTCTGGATCACACATGAGTCTGGTGTGAGTAAACTCCAAGCAAGTGAATTATTATTTTAAAAACTCTTTAAAATCAAAGGTATCTCATAAGACCACGCCGCATATAAAAACAGATAGTTTTTTACATTACGATAACCAAACGCTTTTATAGAAAATTCAGTGATATTATAATAATGTCTAGGGGTTTAAAATAAATATAGAATATAGCCGAAATTTTTATTTTAATTAAATTTCAGCATATTAGGTATACAACTAAGTTCGAAGGCACTTACTGAAAATTGGGTTTCCATACAATGACAAGGCTACTAGGGTACCGCTTGCTATAGTACACCTCTAGATAAAGTATACCGAGGGCCTCACATGTATCTCCGCTAACACAGAACTGACCTACCCCATACGGATAGTAACGAATATATCACCACCTTGGTTGTGATCAACAACCCTACCCGGGTCAGTAGCATAAAAAGTCTGAGAATATTGATCCAGATCGAGTGATTACTATACCCTAATGGGAGTGACCCATATAGCCCTACTACATCTCCCATGTTCTAGTAATTCCCGGTGGATGAGGCTTGAGGCTACATTTTAACTTTCTTTAACAATTCCTACTTGGAATGCTACCACTGCCTTCTAGGAGACAACACACTGTTAGCATTCTTCCATATAATTCATTCAAGATATGAACGGACCGAAGGTACTACTTTTAGTATATCCATTTTGGAATCACCCTCAAGATTAGTAGCAAGTAGCCATAGCACTTCAGAGTCTTCTTCTTGGGTTACGACTCCAAATATATCCAATTCGAACGCCTATGTTGGTTCGAAGTGGTTTTTGGATAACTCATGCTTTCTGATCTCGGTCTCTTCAAAACAACATTCGATAATTTTAAAAGAAGTCAACTTATTGATAGTGGACAACTCCACTATCTGGGGTGTAAATATATGCATATGGAAATATCTTCCATATACTTAATTTACCATGACCCGCATATCAAAATTGACTCCCTTGTATTTATCACGTTTCCGACATTCAACAATTGTGCTAAATAGAAGACGACTTACTCCCAATAAAACATGTCAACGTTTTAGTATAACTACTCTTATTTGTTTGGCTACTTAATGACACAGACAAAAGATCCTTTGTTTAAAATCAATTTACTTATAAAAGAAAGCTGCCTTAAAATAGAACTGATAGAGTCTAAAATAAACCTTTATTTTATAATAATTAAATCTTAATTTAATTACTAATTAAATCATAATTAACTCTAAATTAAATCTTAATTAAAATTAATTAAATCTATACTATTATATTATTGCTGAGTTATATTTTTCCCTTTTCATACGACATCTCCGCTTCCTCCTACATCTATCAGGTATGATCACAACGGTCAGGGATTTTTCATGTCTGCTCGCTGAATCTTCTTCTTTCACCACCTAAAAAATTATTCCAACCACTAAGAATTGAAAAGCTGCAGTTTAAAAGCGATTCATTCACACGGTTTCTCTCCTACCAGCTTTATGATATAAAAGGATCCACTATCAATAAATCAATCAAAGTGTTCTCAGATGTTGTATTCGATTCCATTGACCTATCATTCTTCTCCTCCTCTTTTGAGCAACGACAATAGGTATAATATCTTTTTTATTTTCCATTTTCTAACAGCAAAGCGTCTACTTTCAACTGCATGGAGCTCGAATTCTTTCGCATTCTTTTAGATGTCAATTATTTTCATTAAGTGGATCCGAGTTAATGAGAGAATAGTTCTATTAGGTTTGGTTATGAGGTCAGAGCAAAAATTTGAAAATGAGCACTGACTCATTTTATCATAATTTGGAGGAAAGGTATTCTAGAGCCTTTAAATCTAAAAGAATTCATATTTAGCACTGTTGAAAGTCAGTAACCTCTTGCAATTGGTACATTTGCGATCTGGACTACATCGTTATTCATTATACATTCGGCACTCAGGTAAGTCAAATATGTCGAGTCCAACTAATTTGTGAATGGCGACTCAGTACCGATTCTATGGTCATTGATTGAAGTCGGTTGGAAATTATTATGTATTAATATTGAATAATTTAGCTTAAGATATGAAAAATCATGTTGGGTAAGTAATAATATGGTTTTAGAGAATACTGTACTATATTATAAACTTTAGTTATTCTCAGGTATGATTCGTCTGTATACAATTTTATACTTGACCGTGACATTGATGAGGGAGAGTTATAACAGAATATAGAAGATTTGATGATGAAACCGCACTATCATGGTGAAAATTGTAGCTAATAAAACAGTGTTAACTTTTTCTTGGAAAAGAGAACCGAGACAATTGGATCTCTTGGTTAAGAAATTTAAGAATTCATTCTGGGAAAATGCTTCGTTACATATAAGTCTTTTCAATAAGAAGTGGTAAGTGGGCTATATGAGGCTTGATGAATGACAGGTTTGGGATTGCTCTTAAAAGGCAAAGAAAAGTGGAGAAGCCTTATATTACATAAGAGAAATGGAAATTTAACTGTAGATCTTTGTGATAGAAAGGTTGAGCTAAGTAAGTAGACGACTTTTTGTAGCTAAGTAGGAAAGCATTACGGTGTTAAATTACTATTTTTTTATTTAATTTTTTCACAGTAGCTAGGTGAATGATTTGTTTTGTCCATGATTACTTAGTTTTGTCAGGTTATACTGATATCGTTTATTTTATTGCTTTGACTTGATTATTTATATATATATATATTCTAATATATTGATATTCTCACAAAGTTGTGTCAAAATATACAGATATTAATATAAAAAATTGTATTCAATTTTGTTGTTTTGGTCGAAATAATTCAAAAAAAAATATATGAAGATACCTGTTTCTAATAACATTCTGCAAAACATCTTCAATATTTTGCATGCTCCTTGGACTGACCATGTTTAACAATACTTCATGAAACTTTATGGCTAAGAAAAGGTAAGGGCTTGGCACTCATTTGTCCTATTAGAAACATATTGGAACGTTCGTACATTTATTCCACTAAAGTGGAAACAAGAGTTCATTTTTCATCTTATTCCTATATCCAATTATGTGCTGAAGTTCATTTTTACTTTCCAAAAGTATAATGTTTTGCACATTCAATGGTTCCTTAGGTCAAAGCTATTAAAATATCGCAGTCGCACTTCCTGTTTATTGATCTTTATATATGTGACTAGGAAAATGCTACCCTTCTTTCTTCAAGAAAGCTATCATAGTTTAAATATTCAGGTTGAGTGCATTAGTCTATAGAAATATATAAAAGGCATTGGTCTCATGATATTAGACATGAAGGCATAATTCTTATGCATTGCTTCAAAGAAAGAAACACAAAATTGCCAATTTATTTAGCATCAGTACCTATCTTGACACTCACACTGAAACACTCTATAATATGTGCACACATTTCTTTTTCTGATAATTCATTGGCCCTATATAGCTATAACTCATAAGTTGGCAGTCATTTCAATCTTTACAAATCAACATGGTAGAGAAAATTTGTGAATTCCATGTGCGTATGTATGGGATAAGTGAAGTATGGGTGTTGCTTACAATATTTTGTTCTAAATAAATTATATATAATTAGTTAATGGTAATTCTTTCTTGATGGGATTTTGAAAGTTATACTCTTCTAAAATGAGACAAAATATTCAATACAACTACGAAGAGTTTCATGTTCAATTAAATAAGATATAGCCAAATTTATAATCAGGTATTTATAATTAGAGTTGCAGGTTGACATACTTTATGTACCATACATTACTGCTTCCCTGTATATTTCACTATACTTCTTTTCATTATCAATACATCATGTATATCCTTCAGGAAAATTTTACTTTTCTATATTAAGTATGCAATACGCTGAACACAAGGGAACTAATATAAACAAAATATGGTACTTATCAGGCGATCTACGTCTCTGATATTTATATTTTTGACATGGTACAAATTTTCTTAATTCTTTGCTTTTGCAAAACAACACAATGTGTAAAACCATAGAAGCATGTTATGGTTAAGGTAAACTCATTTAATTTGTATTAAATTTAAAATAATTGGTCTGCAAGTTTTAGGAAAAGGTAAATAATTTAAATACAATTATTAAGAATGGAAAGAAAATTAAAATACATCATGTTACATTTAAAAATTCGTTGCAACACATTTTCTTTTAAAAATCAATTATTATATTATATATAAATCAATTTTTGAAACAACCCGTGTGCAAAAATATAGATTTACTCAAAATACAATATTATAGTACTATGTGACTGTCTGTCTTTTCCCTTATATTTTTTTAACTTTATAATGCGACGCATTTATAAATATCATATATATTATTTTAACCAGGTAAGCAAGGTATGAATGGTGAACATTCTACGTGAAATTAGATGCACAGTTGGTGTTGTGCATGGTTTTAGATTGATGTATGAGAAGTAGGTTTATCTTCCTAGGCACCATTACTATATACATATGCAAATAATACTACCATAGGAATCGTTGACCACTTAAAACTATTCTTTTTTTATAAGTGTGTTTATCTTTCTTAAAATTTAAAAATAAGTTTGGTCAGGGTTACTTCCTTTTATGGTCATACTGCAAAAAATTTGTTATTATCATTGGACCATGAAGAAGTTGCAGCTTTTTCAAGGAGATATAAATTTTCTACAAGTGAGTAAATTATAGATAAATTGTAGTTTATTGTAGCTCATAATATAAAACTTAATGCACCAAGGAGAGATCAAATTTTTTAAATTATGTTAGCATGACTATTATTTTCAAGTCCATAAACAATCAAAGGACGATTCAGAACAACGGATTCAAAATAAATTTTCTACATATTTATGTATACTAATATGATAAGGTACACTGAAGTTTGACACATTGCACAGAAAAGGAGAAAAAATGGCTTATTATATTAAACATGTAACGATGATGGTCGAGTTATAGTGTGCTATTCTTTGGTTCTTGGTTCATTTTTTTATAGGAAACATGGAACGTACAATGGCAATGTTTAATTTTACCTTCCTTACTATTCTCATTTCAAATTCTCACTGACATATGTAACTTTGAGACTTACTTTCTCATTTTAATATTGTCAATTCAAATGATTATCAAATGTATGTTTCAACTGATCTGAGAAAATTAGGGTGACAACTTAATTTCCTCGCATGCTAACAAATCATATGCATATAATATACTATTTGCCGACAAGCACCATTGTCCCAGTGGTTAAGTGATTCGAAATTTGGTACGAGAGGTCACAAGTTCGAAACTTGCATAGCGTGGTTCACACATACACACACACACACAATTTGCCACATAAACATAAATTTAACATGAACATTAGTTTGTTATTCCTACATTTAATTCAATTTCCTTCGATTTTGTAAACATTTAATCCTATAGTCACTTTGATTTATATTTATTTACGACATGATTTTTATGCACCATTTCTTTGAGCTTTTGACTTTAGCAGAGTTCGTTAGAGGTGCACTACGTTTCAAGCCTCTGTTCAAAACAATAAAACTTTACTTTTCATGATACATATGATCCATCCTCTATTCAAAACAATAAAACTTTACTTTGCATGATACAGATGATCCATCAATAGAGTTCTAACCAATCCAAGGTACATGAAAATGATTTAGCATGATGGCCAACATTATGTTGCTGCTAAAAAATTTCACATTTGGGTAAATACCATCTTCATATTATGTCTCCATTTCACACAACATATGTACAATCCGATGGAAAAGCTTATAAATACATTATTCTTTAATTGGTATTATTTGACTAATTTGAATCTCATTATCTCGGACTTCCTAATAATTTATTGATCCATATTTCTTCACGTAAAGATTCGTGTTTAGGTTGAAAATATATTTTTATATATGCTAGGAACGATGCAAAACAATAAGGTCCACGGTTTTTTTACATGCACATGTAATGCAATTAAAATATTGGTTGCATTCCAGTTTAAATGAGAAGATGTTACCAACAACTTACTGTCACATAAGAAGATGCTCAACTCTTTCATTATTCATAAGTTCAAGCAAACCTTTCCTTTTTAATCTTTATTAGGACATGAAACCTTATTCTTCTATAATCTGTTAGATTTTTCGTCTTCTTGTATTAACTTCCAGTTTGAATAAGTAATGCAAAAATATGTGTGAACCTTTGTTCTGGTTTTGATGGAAGAAATGTCTTTTTCATCAGTAATTCATTGTTCATTTTTGTTCCAACTTAAAAGCGTCAATTGGTTTTATTATTTTTCAACTTTCAGTTCCAACTGTAATCGATTTGCACTGTTTTGAAAGTTTCATGAAAAAATTTAACCAGCTTACAAGTTTAAAGAAATACAAGAATATTTGAATGGAGAAGCATTCTAATAGAAATCCACAACATATTTAGTTTTTGATCAAGTGGAACTTCCATAGCTATTTGTTTCAAGAGTTCAGGGGTGGTAGTCATAGATTTTGCACGTACAATAATATATTCTGGATCTTTTAAACCGAGCCTTGCTAAATCTTTTACTTTGTTTTTATTGCAAAAATAGTAATGTTTGTCTTCGTTTTGGAAAGTGAGATATAATTGCATCAAGTTGTGCTTTAAATCCTGCATCAAGAATTTGATCGGCCTCATCCGAAACAAAAATCTGGTTTCCAATGAAGAGGTGCAGTAATCAAGAATTATGCTTCTGTATTATGTAGAACTTCAGGTAACAACTATATGCAGTAGGATTTTAATTTTTTTCTTTTCGGAGATGATAGTTAAAACTCGATATTTATCCACATTTCCAAATCCATCCAGTTTCAAATCAAGATAAATTGTATACTTGATGTTTTAGTTATAACCCATATTTCAAATATCAGTTTCCATATAGTTTTTGGGATTAGAGATCCAAAATTGAGACCTTCAATATGGTCATCAGTTCAAGGTTTTAAAACATCAAACCAAAGCAAAAAAAAAATCATAGCAATTTCAAATAAAAATCTACCAAAACTAATCTGAGACTGAAATTTCCAAGCCTAGGTGGAACCTTAAATTTAACAGCATATATCAAGTCAAGTTGAAAATACTGAGCCTGACGTATAAAATAACATTTCTAATCTTTTATTCCCTCAAAACTTTGATTATACCTTAAATTGAGAGCAGTCGAAAAATTGAGTTTCATCCATATGTTGAAGGGGCATACCAGGTGTTCAAACCAAAATGTTAAGTGTGTTCAACCCTTCTTTTTCTTCATCTACATCTTTCCGACCACCAAACAACAAGCCAGCGCTTAGACTATGTAATTTTCCACCATGTTTCAGCACCTTAAGTAATTTTCGACCAAAATATTTAACGTTTTTTTACCTTACTTTTTCATTTTTTATTCATTTTATTTTCATATTCTTTGCACTCTAATATGTACTCACTCTTAACTAATAAATTTCATCTTGCTCTGGTTTCATACAAGTGGACAACAGTTTGCTTACTGAAGTATTTGCATTGTGGTTATACCAGGTGTTCAAACCAAAATGTTAAGTGTGTTCAACCCTTCTTTTTCTTCATCTACATCTTTCCGACCACCAAACAACAAGCCAGCGCTTAGACTATGTAATTTTCCACCATGTTTCAGCACCTTAAGTAATTTTCGACCAAAATATTTAACTTTTTTTACCTTACTTTTTCATTTTTTATTCATTTTATTTTCATATTCTTTGCACTCTAATATGTACTCACTCTTAACTAATAAATTTCATCTTGCTCTGGTTTCATACAAGTGGACAACAGTTTGCTTACTGAAGTATTTGCATTGTGGTTATTCGAGTTACATTATGTATCTATGGTCACATGGTGATCCAAGAATTTTTTGTAAAATAGCTTTTTTCATGCTTTTACAACCATTTCTTATGTCAAACTATCCAACTAAAAAAATATAAGACTAAAATATCAGATTATGTTAACCAAAAAATTAGTATCCAATCATTGAATCTCTTAACTATACAAATCATTAATTATAGATTACTGGAAAATAAGAACATTCACAAACAGGGAGTCAAATATTATTTCATTAGGATTATAATCAATGTTGATGAAGTCTTTGGTTGGAAGTACTTATCCTGTAAAAGGTGCAAGGAAGTCATGATAAAGAGTGGTGATAAATTTGGTGCAAAATATATGCATCCAATATATGAAATCACACTGACTGGTACAAACATCATTTAACTTATTACATATTCAAATTATTTTGTGCCATCCAAAATTATTTACCTATCCATATAGGTTGGCTGGATTAACGTTTTTGAGCCAAACTTGATTTGTCCCTTTATTTTTCTCCAGCATTTAATATTCATACTTACATCAAAATAAAGTTAAACTCCCATTATTTTTCAAACTTACTCCACTTAGAAAAGGTAACTATGTATTAACAAAAACAAATTTATGACAATAACTCTTTTCCTGCATCGATAGGATGAATGAATCACAAACGGTAATATTATAAAAAAATACGATAACATAATTCATATAGGTTTTAGTGCAAAATAGGAGACGACCAATGAAAATATATTGGACTATTGCTTCATTTTGAAATAAAATAAGGTAGAATAATCTTCTCTCCTAGGTTTTTGAATACATTGTTAAATTAAGGTTAAACTAAGGTTCATATGACAAGAGTCAATATATGAGTTTTATTTCTAAACGTGTGACATATATTTGCATATATGCATATAATTAAGCATATTAGCTCACTTTACTACTTGGAAATACAACTACATTACTAATAAATTAAGGATAAAATGTGTAAAATAGAAGTATAACAAAATGATTTAGAAGTCAAATTTTCTTCTTATAAAAATTTATAAATAATAGGGTTCAAATACCACTATTTTCAATTTTTTCCGATGAAAGAGTGGTTTCAACTAGAGGAAAGAACTCATATTTATTTATTATATAATTAACTAAGGTTGGTGGTCGAGAATAAAAATCATAGAAAACTAGATCATCCATGAGTTGATTAGATTACAAAATTAGTAGATGTATGTTATATATAACAACTGTAACAATTATTTATATGAATAATTAAATTATAACTTCTAGCTGCAATTTAATAGGCTTACTGGCTGCTACTTCTAACTGTAGTTTATATGATGATGCAATTTGAACTGTGCAATAGAGCAGTTACCACAACTGAAAATGGGCATGGTGCTTGTGATTTGATGCCATGGTGAATCAACTTGGTCGCCCAATGAGTACACGTGGATGCACGTGCAATTTTTACCTGATATATACTTGATATAGAAGAGTGAATGAGGTGAAACACCAGGCTGAGTCGATGACTACTTATATGCCTATGCCTATAGTGGATGCTGACATGAATGTGTAAGCAGAAGCATCAATGAGAGTGGGTGTTGATAAGGAAGTGGGTGCTGACATGAAGTATTGCACGAGCTAGCTACAGTTGATCATTGCAGAGGCATTTTACTAAAGTTGGAACTAGATGAACTTCATATAATAATTCTATTAATAAGAGGAATAACATGGAAGAGTTATTATGACATGAATCGCAACTTGGTTGATGATGATTGTTTTCATTTTTTTAATCTTAGTTATGTTTTATTTAGCATGAATTTCCATGATGCAGTCCTATGTTCATTGTATTATCATCTCATAGGGTTTTTTTATTCAATTTTCCTACTCAGGTATCAATATATTATTACTTTGGCAATTTTTGTGATAACCGTAGCATTGGCTATAAGTAATTTGCACCTATAATTAAGTACCTTCTTACACCTTTATGAGTATGAGATACTGCCATAAACCATATACACAGCAAAACTGAAAGTGCTAAAGAAGACAACAAACTCATTTTTTATTTCCAAGTCTACTACATCTCCATGCATGTTTCCATCATGGTATTGTTCCAATTAATGACCTACAACATACAAATTTTATAGTACCATTTCTAACATATTTTTCATCTGTCCCTTGCGGGAACAAGAAGAGAACAAGGAATTGAATAAAGAGTTTGGATTTGTAGCCATGTGGAATAATGCAAACTAGCCAACATCATTGATATATTACAAGCACCAACCTACATGCATTTTAAACTAAGGTTATTCATTTGTTTTCCCAACTTTTCAATTAGTTAGTAAATGCCATGTATATATTCAAATAGTCTAATTGTTATGTAAAAAAATTAAAGTCTCCTGTTATGTATATATCAAGTCTGCTTATCTGTTACTACTTAGTTCTTTAACAACTATCCTCTGAATAATATAATCTCATCAATATTTTATACCTTTATATGAAACTAATTTTCAGTAAATTCAAATGGAATTAATAGTTTGCCACAATCGTATACATATGTTATTTATACCAATGGCTATAGTCTCTGAAAATACAATGTAGTCGGGTTTTTCTTCGCTATTTATACATGTCAAAATATTATTAATGTTAATATGCGAACAACAACGTAAGAGTCTTTCAAGGGACAGGGCTATGATACAATATCAATTAATACATTTCACAACTCTGGCTATTCACAAATGAAGTATAAGCTGCACACATCTTTTAAGGAACTATATTATACAAAGAGCCCATCCTTATTCATGTTATCATTAAACTAAAATAATAGTGCAATGTTAATTAATTGTTTGACAAAAGTCCATGTGCGGGTTCACACTAGTCTTAATTAAATCTAAATAGATTAACTAATTAAACCGACCAATTAGTAATTAATTAATAATTAATCCTAATTAAATAATAATTAATTAAATAATTAAACTTAGGAAATAAAACTTAGTGTTGAATTAGCTCTTTACTTAATTAATCATTAATTAAAACTCTCTTAATTAATTAATTATAATTAACTTAATTAATTCTTAAGTACTAATTGCCTTTTCTTTATTACTTCTTAACTACTAATTATCTTTAGTTACTCATTAAGTAATTAATTATTAAACTCGTACTTAATCAAATAATAATTACCCTTTTTTACTTAATTAATGATTTGAAAAGTTTTTAAAAATATTTAAAAAGAAAACACTTAAATCTGGAAAAGCATTTGATTTTTCGAACTGTATCCATAGCAAATATCGCTATGGATGCCATAACTTAGAGTTAGTTTCTAAATAAACTTTTCAAACTTTAACTTTCAAAACTTTATTTACTTTATAAAACAGAAGTAAGAGGTTTTGAAAACTAAATAAAGTTAGAATTTGAAATTGTTTTTAGTAAATTTAAAACTAGTAGAAACATGATTTCGTACAAGGGATTTCATGTCACTTAAACAAGGCAAGATGCTAACTTTTTTAGCATACAACACATATTAATGATCATAACATGCATATTTATACCAAAACCACAAACATAAGAAAGATCTCAACTTAGTATTATTTACAACAATTTTAGACTTTAAATTCAAGTCTAATTCTTTCCCACATCCAAGCTTTCACATGTATACGTCCAACAACATAAATGATCAATACAACAAGAAATTTCACATATCAATACTAGCCAGAACATAAAGATATTATTTCCCAAAAATAAAAAGTTTTTAGTCACCAAACTATGCAAGCTTAACCAAAATTTCCCTAAACTTAAAAAGAGCCTTAGATCTAAACTTTCCTTAGCAATACTTGCTTTTTGGCCTAGAGAGATGGATGGTGGACTCGGCATAGGGTTTATAGGCTCGGCCAAGGGTGTAGAAGGTGGGTGTGGACTTGTTTTAGGAGGAAGAAGTTGTAAGAAGAATAAAGAAATGATTTTTAAGTGTTTTTAAGAGCTAAAAGGAAGAAAAGAAGTGATTTTTAAATCTTTGAAAATATTTGGAAGCCATTAAAAGTATTGAAGGCTTAAAGAAGAAGATGTAAAATTTTAAAAAGTGGAAAATAAAATGAGGAAGGAGAGAGAGAAATTTGGAATTAGTTGTATGGAAAAATAATTTAGGAAATTACCAAAATGCCATTAAGTTCGATGCCCTCCACTCATTTTTGGACACATGACCATATCCACCTTCCTCACCATGTTGCACACGCAACATTCGTGAAGCACTCATTTATCCAACATGTTAAGCTCTTCTTTGTACTTATGATAGTGAGTGATAAGGTGACATTTACTTATTTTTTTAAATCTTTTGAAATATATTTACCCCATAATATTACTAACGATACTTATATTATAATTATAAGTGTATGTTTGTATATTAAGGTGATCACAACATCTTAAACAGGTTTTAGATGATGAAGAATTGAAAATTTTGAAAAAGCTTTTTGGTCACATTTTCTATTCTCTTTTGAACTAATTATTTTTGTAAACACATTTTGGAAATAACTTCACCATCACTAGTTATTATAAAAAGAGTTTTATTTGAGTTATAAATTTCATAAATTAATTTTTAAAGACTACATTAAATATCCATATTTAAAGTGATTAAATTTTGGATTGTTACATTCTCCTCCCTTAAAAGAATTTCGTCCTTAAATTAGCACACAAGAACATAACATAACTCAAAAGCACATATATATTATATCATGAAACTTATACAAAAGGCATACACTAAGCAACCATATCACAAACAGCGCATACATAAGCCATACAAATAACAAACAACTATCCTAGAATCAACTCAGGATAAGCTTTCCTCAAACGATCCTCTGCCTTCCAAGTACAATCTCTGGGATCTTCACTCAACTGAACCTTAACCAAACTTACTACCTTATTGTGTAGTCTCTTCACATCCCGATCTATAGTACGAATTGGATGTCTGATCACCCTCAAGTTTGGTTCTACCTCCAAATCCTCTTGCACAAACTGCTCCACAATCAATGATGGGTCATGCACGTATTTCCTCAGATGGGATAAATGGAACACACTATGGACCCCCGACAACCTCTTCGGTAACTCAACTCTATAAGTAAGAGGCCTAATCCTCTCAAGAATACGAAAAAGTCCAACATACTTGGTGCTAACTTTCCAGATTTCCCAAATCTAACAGCTCCTCTAATCGGTGAAATCTTTATGAACACAAAGTTTTCAACAGAAAATTCCAAGTTCCTTCGCCTCTTATCCACGTGATTCTTTTATCCATCTTGGGGTTCCTTCAAATTTTTCTTAATCACTACAACCTTTTTAGTAGTTTTCCGAATCATATTTGGTCCAAGCACTAGACGATCCCCAGTCTCCACCCAACATGTTGGTGCCCTGCACTGCCATCCATACAGAGCTTCATAAGGCGTCATGCCAATGCTAGCTTTGTAACTGTTATTGTGGAAAATTCCACCAAACACAGATGATCCTCCCAAGATCCACTAAACTCCAAGATGCAGGCTCTCAACAAATCCTTCAAGATTCGGTTCACACTCTTAGTTTGACCGTCGGTTTGAGGGTAGTAGGCAATGTTTATATATATATATATGTTTAGTTATTTTTAACATTAAATAAATGTGTGTGTGTTTATTTTATATTAAACTTTAAAATTAAGTTAATATGTATATAAGACTATATGTATATGTAATTTTCAAAAAAAAACCTAAAATTCTTCCAATATCAAAAATAATATATATATATATATATAATTAATAAATCATTCTGAGCTTGAAATTAGTAGATATTTTATGTAAATCTGGATCTGAAAAATTCAAAATTTGAATCTATATTCTGGATTATATGTATATTAATATTTATGGTTTTTTTATACTATATTATATATATGCACACGTATACAAATATTTATATTTCACAAATATAATTTTATATTGTATAAAACTATATACATGCACACAGATATATATATATATATGTAGATACACACACACACACACAACATATATGTATATGGAGGAGCTAATATATCCATTGCGGTGTAATTCTAGCACTAATACATAGGCATGTTAAACTATGTACACTATATACGTTGTACGTGCACGTAGACAAATGTGTATATGCTACACATGTTATGTTATGTTATGTACATATAACATTAAAACAAAATATTATATACAAATAAAATAAAATATCAATTTTATCTAAAATTATTTAGATCGGATCTAAATAAATTTAGACTTCATAGGTCCAGTAAGATCCAAATAGAATTTTTTATATTTAAATTTACTCATTTACCACCCCCCTCCCCCATGGTGGTCCAATTCCAATAAATACATCTTTAACACATCAACCATACGGTAGGCATGTCCATCACATCAATCATAACATAATAATACAAAATGGATAATTATGTGCCTTGACACGTGCACACAAACAAAAGTAATCAAATCCTTATTTCTACCAATGTTAATAAAAGTGTCAACCAATCATTAATATCCATTCATAAAAGTGACTATATAAATCCATAAATAATAATCACAATATGGACACATCAAACAGGAATAACGACCATCGGTGATACTAATAAAAAATGATATCGGTGTTAAACATTATCAACTATGTACACTACGGTCGAGTACATACCACCGAATAGATCATACGAAAATAGTAATCACCATTTAAACAGCATGTCCACAAATGGTAAACATTGTGTCCCGAATAGATCGTTCTATTATAATTTATAAATTCTTTTTAAGTATATTATTATTACCCTTATAACAATAGCAATAAAGATAATAATATTTTACATTATAAACTAAAGTTTATATTACTATTAATTTCTTTCCAAAGACATTAAGTAACCTTAAAGTTTATTTATTGATTCTTGGAATTTAGGACCGATAATTAGAACCACAAATCCGAACCAAACCGACCCGATATGACCCGAACCCTATGGGTCTCGGGTCGGGTTTAGGTGATGAAAAATACTATAATGACCCAATCAAACCCGACTCGACCTACTTGGAAGATTCAACCAAAAATATTGAAATATATGCATTTTTATTGTTATCACATGAACCGAACCTCGGGTTGGTTCGGGTCTAGATTTTAAAATGTATATTTTGAACATGACAAACCCCAATCCACCTAGAACCGAGACCTACCGGGTCGAAACCGGGTCCGGTCCATCGAGTCGAGTCTAATTGCCACCCCTATTGGAATCGTTTATTATAATAAATATTTATTTAACTTGCTTAAATGTATTTTACTATTATGTATTAAAGTAAATTGTTTTCTTCTCTTATATAACCATTTTAAAGTACTATTTTGTTACTTAGATTTAAACAACTTTTTAACATAAAACATTAATTTATACACAATATTAATTTATAATTATTACTTATGAATTTTCCTAGAAATTCATAAATGATTTTCTAAATTAAGTTAACTATATAATATGTAAAGATTTATCCAACTGATATAACAATTAAATAAATAACCAACATAGTTAAATCCAACCCAATCATATTTTGCAAGCAAAAATATTAAAATATGCAAACAATTATTCATTACAATTACGTATTAATGGATATACATATACATGTGTGTGTGTCTATTTAATATTTTAAAATGTGACTACCTAGGACCTTCGAATCCTACTAAGAGACTTTCACCAACAATCCCAAAAGACACCAAACCATATGATAAATTGTCCAAAATATCGCAACAAACCCAACGCAAGAAACCACATGTGAAACAGATGTTATATGCAAAATTATAGCGATTAGTAGTCATATGGTTTAAATTGTAATTGCTAAAAGTACAAGGATTATTTATAAATTTACCATTCCATAAAAAAACTCAATCGTGCACTTGAACCTAGCTTCTGCCTTTGATACTTCATCGCCGCCGCCATCATTCTCCAACGGTCGATTGATAACTGTCGTCAAACTCCACACGCCACCTCCTTCTTGGTCAAAACCACCATAGATCCTACGCTACCGCCATTTGACGGCCACCAGCGCCAAGTTTTCACACGTTTTCCAAACTTCCGACCACCTCATCATGATCTGTGACGATCGTCCACCGCATACGTGCTCTGCTCGTTGTCTTTTACACAATGGTACCCTCTCGCACACCCTATCCCTAAAATCATCACCTAGTCATTATTTCACCATTTAATCACAAT
Organism: Allium fistulosum; assembly: GCA_030737815.1. NCBI lineage: Eukaryota > Viridiplantae > Streptophyta > Magnoliopsida > Asparagales > Amaryllidaceae > Allium > Allium fistulosum. The sequence continues at coordinate 150,637,693 of CM060908.1, forward strand.
TGAACGCCATGGAAAGTTAAGAATGTTTCACCAATTTTTGATCAACATGAGCACCAAACTAAAAAAACGAACTAAACATGTTTCTTCATATTGTTGAGAGTTTCGATTTGATAAATCATATGCTTGATTCTGATCTCGTTCAACGCTTGGAGATGTTTGTTAGGAAGATTAATTACCATTAGTGCCTGGTATTTTATTTTTTATTAACTATCATTTTCTCAAGTGGAGGCCACCCTTGGGATTTTCTAAATTCATTTGTTTTGGTAGTTAAGCAGATTTGACAATTTACAATCGTTCGGCTCAAAGCGGTTATGTACCTTAATATGATATTGTAAAGTCTTTATTTCATGAATCATAACGTTAAATTTATCAATTTATATTCTAAACCGATCTGCTTGAAAAGTTCTACGCGGTGATTATAAATACAACACCTAAATTATTATCTCGTCAAAATTCCATTTTAATTAATTAATACTAATTGTGTTAAATTTTGGGTTATTGCATAACCAAGACAAGCCTTAGGGTAAAGCGAGCAAGATAATTGCCTAAGACAACCCCGTGAAGAGCAACCAACCCCCGGAATTCAATATATATAATAAGTTCACATAGTTTAAGGGAGCAACTAGACGTTTAGTTGTTATAATTTTGCATTTTGATAGAAGTTCAAATCTAATTAGATTCATTTTATTTGTCACTACCTATATTTGTTTTAGTATGATCATTATTTTCTTCGATGAGAGACAACATAATTATACTTTGTTAGGAGCGATTCAAATGATAGGACCGGCACTGTACATAACTAATTCATTCACCGTGTTTCGGATGTTTATTTCCATTTGATACATAGGTATATATTATAGAGTATTACAAATTCGATTTTGGCACATGAAGATGGGCTTTGGTGCTTCTTGAGGAGGTTGTGGAGGAAAGAAAATGTATTCTAGAACATGATTCCATCATCGTTAGAGGTAATCTTTTCATGGTTACTCAATGGAGTCCCATTGTGGATCTAGCTAGATGGCAAGTGCTCTCTAATACGATGTTGGTTTGTTTTTGTAGAGTCTCCTCTATGTTATGAACTTTACTTGGTATTAATTGCTTATCGAATTGGAGATTTTATTTGTTATATGGCGAATCCAACTAAGTAATCAAACCATTCTAAGTATAGTAAGGCATTGACTGAGGTCGAGCCGAACTAACCATTACCGTTAAAATTAAGGTCTAGTACAATGTTCACAACGTTTTGTTACTTGCAGTTGGAAACCTAATATTTTGATATCTTCTCTCTCTGTTAGTCATTTTACTGCAGTAGCATCCATTCCCTTACTGTCAAGTCCACGGCTTTAGGAAACGTCCTCGGTACTCCCATCCTTGTAACAGGATTCCGCATTCAAAGTCTGACTTTTCAACATTGGATAACTAGAACTCTTGTTCTTATGCCTTCGGCATCAATAGTTGTGACTGTTTTATCTTCAATCCCTAAGGAGTAGTATACCGAACTAATGTTTGTCCGTCAGTCTTCGCATTATCCATTATTGATCGTTACTACCATAGCATACATCGAGGAGACGAAACGAGTGAAGAACATCAATAAACAAAGAACCATCGACAAAACAGCAGGCATCGGACTAGTTAAACTAAGAAATCATTCAATTAAACATGTGCACAACAACAAAACCACAGTAGTTAAAGCAGGAAACATCAACAATAAACCATCTTCTAATGCAGGAAACCAGTAATACTTGAGAAACATCACTCTTTTAAATCACAATGCCCCAAATACTGGAGGATCTTCTTCCATCTTTGCTCTCTTCGTCTTATTTTCATCTATGCTATCTTGGCTACCATTGCTATCTTCTTCACTTTCTTCAGAACTAGGATAGTTTTCCTGGAAAGTCTCAATCCCGCAAGCAGGGCTACCAGGACAAACGCATAAGCCTGGATATAAAACGAGACGGCCATGTAACAGATATTTACACAATTATTATTGCATACATACATAAATACATGCGCGCCGTGTGTGTATTGTGTAAACATGCATGTGGATTTCAGTAGGAAGTTGTCTTTAGAAGACGTTCCTTTTTCTCCATTAATAGTCTGAAGTTATTAGCGCTGGTTTTGATTGATAACCAGCTCTAAAATAGTGCATGGATTTAGCGTGTACAATATAACAGACCTTTGGATCTCCCTTCATTTATCATAATCAAGTGCTAAATTCACATGTATTAACATCAAAAGACAGACATAGGAACTAACTGTTTGAGAGAATATCCTGAGTTGTATTTGAAGCAAAATAGACCACAATGTACCATGAGTTTGAGACAAACATTAGACCCTAATTTTCTCAAATAGAACAACATTGAAACATCTTAACCTTTAACAGCCATGAAACTGTTGGCCAAGCAAGAGAAGCAAACTAAGTGTTTAATACTGCTATGCAATTGATTTAGCATAGCTCGACACTAATCTGTAAAGCTATGTTGTCGAACAGGATGTGTTAACATGTTTGCACATGCAAAGTTCGGTTCTGGTAAGATTATTATTGTTTTCTATTCTAAGTATTATTTGGCAGCAATAGTTAGAAAGCTTAGTATGCACTAAATTCAACTATCAAATTAGAACATGTTCGTCAAATTATGAGCGTTGTCTCTTGGTTTTGACGCTTAAAAGCAAGCCTAAGTGCTGAATTGACCAATCAATCAGTGTGAGCGTCATACATATATCAAAATAAAGTGACCTGCCATGGTTATCAATTTATTACATAGCATAAATAACTATTGCAGCTTACTTTATTTAAACTATTCACTTATCTCAAATGAGTGTTCCGTCTAACCCCTTCAAAAGGGATAACAACAATGCTCCCACAGATCATACTATAATTTCTTCAAAAGGGATAACATTTTCTGTGGTTTAACATTTATGCTCTGATACCAAAAATAGGGGGGTGTTGGAAGAAAAGACAGCCTTTAGTTATATGCTGCCGGGAGATGTTTTTTTTTTTTTTTTTTTTTTTTTTTTTTATAGATTGTTAAACCACATATTAATTAAATGTGATGTAAAAACTTGTAAGTAATATCCCAGAGCATAACATGCTATAAATATTACAGTGTAGTTTATTATTTCGAATAATATGTAATATTCCTGTTCTTGTTTCTTCATTTTTTGTAACTACCTTGCTGGCAGCTTGAAAGCATAATGCCCAAGGGTGCAGCAAGTAGGAGTATTTGAACTAGGAATTAGGAACCTTCTCATCCTTCGTTCAAAGTCTTCTAATTTTTTGTTCAAATCCTTGTAGTTTCCCTCTTTAATATGGATCATCTTCATACCAATATTCTGTATCTATGTGATTTGTCCATGTTAGGTCTAGGGGTTTATTTAACCATTCTCTGTTTTCTTTAATCATTTCTTGTCTAATCTGTTCATAATGTTCTTCAACAAAAAGATCCAACATCCTGTTGGTAATCTTCATTTTCGGATTTTTAGTATTAAAGACAAAATAGGTACTTCTAAGACTTTTTACTATTTTCTTTTTGTTTATTTTAGGTTCATCATCGAGGTTGATGAGGTTTTCTGTATAGTTATGTCTAAATATCTTTGCAATATTATATTGTTGGTTTTCGTTTAGTTCTGTTTGTTTTAGAATAATCAAGAGTTTAGTCATAAATGTTTGTTCTAAATAATTCTGTAGAGATTCTACATTTTTAATTTCTGAAAATCCGTTCATTTTTATTTTTTATTTTTTATAGTTCTGTGTTTTCCCAATTATTTTTTTCTGTTATGTTGTAATCTGCTTTATTTTTGGTTTCTAAGTAATTTTGCCATTCTCTATAGAATTCTTTAACAAATCTAGGTGTTAGAACTATGTTTCCAGGTTCTCTCCAGATGTTAAAATTATTATATATTTCGGTTAAACTTGTTTCACAGTCATAAATACTGATCAATTCATGTGAATATTTTTGTTTGAAAATACTTATTATTTGGTGTTTTTGGTTTTCTGTAAGGTCTGTATTGTTTTTCATAATGTTTATTATATTTAACATAAATTTATTTTCTAAATATTGCTGTAATTTTTCCATTGTAATTGTTTCTTCTTTTTATGCAAGATTGGTTGTTTATGTTAGAGAAAATAGTCAAAGCTTTTGGAAATACTAAGATACAATTCTGCTTATTATGTATTTCTTATGTTGCCAAACCGATTTATCATTAATATTATTTTCAGGTTTGTTTAAAACAACCATGAACCTTTTTAAAACCTTTACCAGAAACCTATATCTTAAATCATTTTTCCTCACCTTGTCATCATAAGCGTCTACTCTTTCCCTCACACGGTACTTCTTTCGACTAGCGGATTTACGTCTATTGGAATTACTTATTAAGCTTATAGCAACTGGTGTCAATTGTTTTTTAAAGGATCATTGTCATTCAAACATAGTGAGCATAATATGAACGAATAATCTGTGGTAAAACAAGAAAACTTACATAGCTGAAGCAGTTTTGTATCCTTTCTTTCCTCAGCTCTGACTGAAAGTTTAGTTACCCATAAGTTTTGAAGAAGAAGAAGAAGAAAGGTTGGAGCAGGTAGCCATTAACAACAGATAGCTTCTAATTTTACAATAATATTACAATACTTGGTAATTGATATCCTTACAGGCACACTAAGAGACTCATTATATAGGCTGAGCCAATCAAGCTAAGGACATACAGCTGTCCATTATGACTTACAGATGAAGGTGGAAAGATACCTTCCACTCAAAAAAGGAAAAAGCAAAAGTATTTACATTTGTAAAAAGTAGGCATAATATATCACATCTGTGGATTCTTTATGATTTTTTATTTCATAATGGGAATCCCATTATAAAAAGGTAGATGACGTTTTTATCTTTACGTCACATCTTCAGTCTTCAGTGGACATTGTATTGGAGCCTGTGTCTTCTTTGTCTTCTGTGTCTTTATTCAATCTTCTGGATTTTTCTTTTTTGTAGCTTTTAATCATTGAAGGTTTAGGATGATATATATCAAAACCTCTGTAATTTAGTCTGTGATCTTCAAGAAATCTTGTGATGAATATTTTTTGGACTGGAGTTTCTGCATATAAGAACAAAGTACTGTTTTCCCAGTCTTGGTCCTGAGCTATTTTGTATGCTCTATACCTTTCATAGCTTTGTTCATTTAATTTGATATTGCTTATTTTGTCTATATTAAGATTGTCATTCCAATCTTCGTAATCTGGATCTAGGAATTTAGCTTTGATTTGGATTATGTGTTTTGTTGGTTCAAATACATTTTTCCCAAAATGAGGAGGAGTTGATTTGAAATCCATGTATACTTCTGTGGCTAGTATGTTTGTCAATTGTTCTGCGATGCTTCCTATGGGTTCAGGCAAGTCTTCTTGGACCCATTCGTCAAAGTATATTCTCTTGATTAATCCATAATTTATAAGGGTGGTTGGATCATATGTGACATTATCATGGATAAGGTATTTGTATTTGGTTAGGTTTAGGTTTATTTGGGGAACTGCACATATTATTGTGCATTGGCAGTTTGTGGATTTGTTGAGGCGGTCTTCATTCTGCTTTGTACAAGGAATGTTGGTATTCCTCAAGATCTCCCAGTTAATTTGTATCCCTTCAACTTTTGTTCGAGAAATTTCCGTGAAGAATTTGCAAACTTTGTTGAAGTTTGCAGGGTTGAGGTCTGAAGAGTGTTGTAGGAAGTAAAGTTCCCTGGTTAATTGTTCTGGAAAGTTTTGTGGACATGTTATTTTAGGATTTGGATTTGGTGGGTTTGAGAAAATTTGTCTAGGGGTTCCAAGGCTGGTATATTTGTTTGGTTCTGTGGTTTTGATAATATGAGCAAAAGAGGGGGTTTGTGGTCTGAAATTTGAGGCTGAAGATGCCTCAGGTAGCTCAGTTTTAATCTTTTTCCCTAGGGTTATTTGTTGGATACTTGTTATGTCTTCAGAAATGACATAGTCCTTTCCAAATATTTTTTGTAATTCGTTTGTAGCAGCTTCAAAAGAATTAAAGCCTTTGTATAGAGGTTTCCCATATCTAGGATTTTGTTCTAGAAATTTGATCTTAGAGATCATTTGTTCCCAAGTGGTATAAATACCGGCGTCAGGACCATTAAAAAGGCCATAGTAGAGATAGTTTGTTTTTTTCTCATTTGTAAATATTGCAACTAAGGTGTATAACACGCTTAGTTTTTGTTTGTTAGACTCTTGGGGAGTCTTCATGTTCCATATGTTGTCTAGAACAAGTTGTTGTTCTTCTGTGACTTTTGCCTTTGTAACGAAATGGTTTGTTTTGTATGTCTTCAAATGTTTAGCTGGATTTAATTCTTCCATATCCATATCTGCAGACTATGTGTTAGTAAAATAAAAATATTCATCTCAATAATCTGGATAATTGGTCTGGTAGGAAATTGTTTTTCCCTTTTATATGTTCCCAACAAATATTGGTTCCACAATTTGAGACAGCATGCTTAAATTTCAGCCATCTATTGTTTATAGTTCCTTTTTCTTTTTTATTATCTGTGTATTTTACTATGGATTCACAGTCTGTTCTTAATGTTATTTCCTTTTGGGATATTATAAATAATTTAAATGATTCTAGGACATAAATTATAGCTAATATTTCGTAATCCAAGGATGTCATATATCCCTTTTCTTTGTATACACCTGAAGTGTACCTACATATTTTTTCAGTAGATTTGTTTTCATATTTATTATTTTTACTTAGTAAAATTCCTCCCCATCCTATAGAGGATCCATCTGTTTCAATTATTATATAATCTGTCTGTAATGGTAGACTTAAGGGCTTCAGATTTTGGGCCAGCTCTTTTATTTTTTGGACTTGTTTTATGTCTTCTGTATTGAAATCCCTATTTCCCTTTGGGCTTGCTTTGTTATATAAAGGGCCAGTGTATTTTGAAAGATCTTTTATATAGGGCCTTGCATAATTTACGAGTCCTAAAAAGGCTTGTAATTGTTTTAGATTATCCAGTTTATCAGGAAATTCTAGGATCTTTCTGGTTATATGGGATTGTAATTCTATGACTCCCTTACCTATTTTAGCTCCCAGAAATTCTATGTTGTTTTTAATTAATTCTATCTTTTTCTTGGATATAATCAATCCGTGTGCTTCTATAAGTTTTAACACAGTATATAGGTGTGATATGTGCTCTTGCTTAGTTCTAGAAAATACGAGAATATCATCTATATACACACAAGTGTACTTGTTGCAGTTTTGGAAAACATTATCCATTTTTCTTTGGAATATTTGTGGTGCATTTTTTAGGCCGAACGGCATTACTAACCATTCATAATGTCCTTCACTGCATGTAAATGCAGTCCAAGGTATGGATTCAGGATGCATTTTTACTTGCCAAAATCCTGATTTTAAATCAAATTTGGAGAACCAGTTTGCTCCTTGTATTTTATTTATCAACACATCTTTATTAGGAATACAATATCCATCTTCATGGGTATTGTCATTTAGTCTAGTGTAGTTCATAACCATTCTAGACTGACCCCGTTTTCTTTCAGATTCTTTTTGGACAATAAAGGCTGCTGTTCTATGCCTTGAGTCTGTTTTCCTAATAATATTTAAGTTTGTCAGAATTTTTATATGCATCTTGAATTCTTCCATGATCCAAGTATCATATTTTGGAGATCCTGTTTTTATAGTTAAATCTGGGTTGATTATATCTAATTTGCATTGTATAGAGTCTTTGTTCCAGTATCTTAACGGTTTTTCTCCTATAATTTCTATTTTTTCTAGTTTAGAGATTAATTGATCTATGTCGTCTATGGTTAATAATAGTTTGCTTATGTCTCTTGGATTTATAAGTTGGACATCTTTAGTAAATCCTTTTCTTTTATATTCATACTGGTTAGAAGTTTCATATAAAATTTCTTCATTTTCTTGTTCTGTTAGTATATTTTCGTTGTTTTTGCATTGTCCTGGAGTGGGACAATTACATTTGTCTTTTTCATTTTCTCTTTTATGTTCTGTATTCCCACCACGCTTCTCAAGCGCATATTCTGATAGTATTGGGGTTAGTGTAGTCTTTTTTGAAATTTGTATATAATCTTTATTAAATGCAAAACTCCCGTTGTCATTTAACAAGAAATCTAATCCTAGGATTAGTTTTATTCCTTCAAGGTTTAATTCTAAAACCCATAATTGTTTTATGTTGTAATAAGGAGACCATTCTCCACATGTATTGGTAAAACTTATGTTTATATTTTTCACAATATTTGTAATAATATTAGTAGTTCCATCAAATTGGATACTTTGTTTTGGCCTATCTGCTTTTGTTACATATTTGTAAGGAATAAGGCTAGAACATATAGTCGAACTAGTAGCCCCAGTATCGATAAATGCTAACATCTGGATTTCTAATCCTTTGATATTCAGCTTTGTTGGGATACGTAATTCCTTTAGGTTTCCTGAGTTACATATCAGTGGGATTTGTATTGGTTTGTCAATGTTATTTAAATTGTTATTATTTTCATATGATGTTGATACATCATGAGTAACCTCTCTCTTTTTTTCTGAGGTTATAATTTTTTCTCTTATTTCTTCTAGTTCTAGTTCAATATTATTTGTTCTTTCTTCAAGTACCTTAATTCTATCTTCATTTATCTTATTTTTATCTGTGTAAGTAGGTTTATTTTCTCTGGGTAAATCTATATCGAATTTATTCTTTGCACAAATATGGCACATTTCCATTGTGCATTCTATACATTTAAATCTTTTATTAAAAGCAGGGTACCAAGGACAGAACTCACATTTCGTGGTATCTGTTCCCATTTTATGTTTGAAATTATGTTCACATAATTCTTTGTTTACAATATTTAGTAGATATTCATGTGGTATATTTTCTTGAAAATCTGTTAATTCATCAATTAAGGTGTATTTTGATGTTTGTATTTGTTCCTGTTCTTGTAATCCTTCTAAGGATATTATAGAATATATTGTAGAAGTTTCTGAAACATCAGAAGCAATTTCAATCAAATCTTCTTTGACTGAATCTATAAGGTTAGATTCCCTAGTAAATAAGTTATGTCTTTTTGGACATGAGGAAGATAAATGTCCTTTTTCATTACAGGCAAAACATGTGATTGTATTTGCATATGTTTTTCTTGGATTATATTTTCTAACATGTTTTTCTTTGTTAAGATATGGTTTTATTGCATTTGATTTTCTTAAGTAGTATTTTTTTGTATATCTCTTTTTAAACTTAGGTTTTCTATCTATGTTGTAATTTCTTGATCCATATTGTTGTGGAGTATATATCTATCCACAAAATCCATAATTTTTTTGTTTTAATTCTCTTTGGATTTGTATATAGGTACATTTCTTTTTTAGTTCAGAAATAATATGTGTTATTCTTATTCCAATGTTATCATATCCTTTAGGGATGTTTGCAGTATTATTTTGGTAATGTTCTATCCAAGATTTATATATCTCTTTTCCTAAGTCTCCTGGTAGTTTAGAAAAGAGTCTATTTCCTATTTCAGCACTGTAATAATTTCCTGAAATAGTTGCATAATGTAAAAATTCTTTTAAGAATTTTATTATGTATTTCCAATCTAGCAATTGGATTTGTTCTAAATCTCTCATGGCTTCTTGTTGTCTTATGGTTACTCCTGTGTTTACATCTCTTCCTGTTATTATTCTGTGCATGGTGTAAGCAAAGTTGTAAATATTACTTCCTTGTACTATTAAGTTGTTTATTTCTTCAGGGAAACTTTGTTTATAGGCTTCCCATATGGCTTTAGCTATATCTCCTAAATAGTTTTCAGCAATTCTGATCATTTCTTCACCAGAATTTATGTTTGTATGCCTTGCTGCATAATCTCTTGCTATGGCAGCAGTCCATTGTTCTAGATATGTATCTAGTAACTGGGGATGGCATTCTGTGACATTTAGTATTACTGAATTGTCTTTAAAGAAAGTTGTTTCATTAGGTAATCTTTTGCCTATTGTTCTTAGGTTTTATTTTCATTTGTATATGGTTCAACTGGTTGTCTAGGGGGTTGTCCTAATGTGTAAGGCATTGTTTCTTGGGTTTTATTAGGATATGAGATCCCTGAGCTCCCACTTTCCTCATGGTCAGCCAAGTCTACGTGTTCTGTGAATTCTGATATTATATCATTTATCAAACCTTGTTGTTGTATTTCATTATCCGTTTCCTGGGAATCTTCCAAGAAGTCGTCTAGATTATAGACTTCCCTTGTTCTTACATTATTTTCATCATCTATGTAAACAAAAGTATTTTCATTTATTTGGTGTGTTAGCCTTAGGGTTTGTTCTAGTTCATAAATTTCTGATGGTTCGAGGACCATTCCAAGTTCCTTTGGATATATAATTTTATCCATTAATTCGTTTATTTAATTCTTCAGCTTCTTCATCTGTTTCTATTTCTTGTTGGTTTGATGGTCCATAATCTCTAAACCTTATGGACATAGATTTGTTTAGGTTGTTGTATGTCACAGCATTGTTTGGTTTTAATGTTGCTGTTGTATTATTTGGGTTTTCTATATTCCATTCATGGCCAGCAAGAATAGAAGAATCTATTTCCATTGGTTTTATGAAACTTATGCCAGTTGAATTTAAGGCTTCTATGACTTTGTCTAATTTTATTTTTATTTTGGGAGTATATTTGGACATACATTTTCCTAGGAATGTAATGTCTAGTAGAATATTTTTTCCTATAAAGTTTTCAAATCCTTTTGTTTGTATTATAATTTTTATGTGTTTGTAAAAATCATTTAATGTCATTGTAAAATTTGGAGCTATATAAACAATACCTATGTTATTGTTCATATCTACTTCCATCATTCCAAATATGGCTTTATCCATATCTTGGTGTCTATCGTCTATAAGTAGTAATAATAATTTAGTTCCAATTTTTTGCCTTACTAATCCTCTTATGCCTATGACGATAAGTCCTAGATGCATCAGTTTGTATTTCTGGATTTTTAATTGTTTTACGGCTTCTTGTGACATTAAACTTATTATTTGTTGGCTTCCATCCGGAATGGAAAGTATTTCTTCCCTATGGTGTCTATACAATCCTATTACCGTTGTAAATAGCCCCGTTCTATATATTTCTCTAGGGTTTAAAGAATCTAGTTGGTTATTTGAAAATATTTCTATATCCCTTTCCAAATTTATTATTTCTTCTAGCTGGTTTTGTGTATTATTAGATCTTCTTAATAGATTATCAACCCATCCCATGGATGATAAGCTATTTGATTCTGTTGGTCTCTCTGTTAAGGTTCTAGATGGACCTGTAAAAGATAATCTTCTACTGTTCATATTTGATAAAGTTTCTTATACATTAGAAAATTGATTTTAGTCTTTTTACTCGTTATTTGTGTAGTAGGATCATTAGATCCTAAATTCATTTTTTGTAAACTTTCTGTAAATTCATTATGAACAGATTAGACAAGAAATGATTAAAGAAAACAGAGAATGGTTAAATAAACCCCTAGACCTAACATGGAAAAATCACATAGATACAGAATATTGGTATGAAGATGATCCATATTAAAGAGGGAAACTACAAGGATTTGAACAAAAAATTAGAAGACTTTGAACGAAGGATGAGAAGGTTCCTAATTCCTAGTTCAAATACTCCTACTTGCTGCACCCTTGGGCATTATGCTTTCAAGCTGCCAGCAAGGTAGTTACAAAAAATGAAGAAACAAGAACAGGAATATTACATATTATTCGAAATAATAAACTACACTGTAATATTTATAGCATGTTATGCTCTGGGATATTACTTACAAGTTTTTACATCACATTTAATTAATATGTGGTTTAACAATCTATAAAAAAAAAAAAAAAAAAAAAAAAAAACATCTCCCGGCAGCATATAACTAAACGTTGTCTTTTCTTCCAACACCCCCCTATTTTCCACAGATCATACTATAATTTTTCTCCTAGCCCTTGTGCAGTGAATATGAGGTTGAGACAGATATTGATTATTTTTAAACATGATCCGCCATGTCAAATGAAACCAAGCATGTGGAAAATTTTATTTATTAATGTTAAGCGAGGTAGTCAATAACAAATAGCCCAAAATAGAGCAAGGCTTGGGCTATTTTGTTCACCACAGTAAATTTTGCATTTATATATATATATATATATATATATATATATATATATATATATATATATACATACATACTAAATTAGACTAAAGCAGTCATGGTCCATGTTTACACAAATATCAACTCATTCATTTATGACTATCATTATTATTTTATTAAACTTTGCACTGTAATGTAATTGTGGATTGGAATTTTCAAGGCAAATTGTTAGTTAGTGTCTCCTGTTCAAATTCATAACCCTAGAACCACACTTTATAATTGTTAACACCATATCGTAAATTAAATCCATCTAACAATTTATTTGTTACTTCTAGGGATTTATCATCATCGCCGTCCTTATTTTTTCCTAATGGAGATTGATTATTTAAATTGTTATCTTTCATAAATTTCTATGTTGAACCGTAATTCTGTTAAATTCAATGCATCTTTAGATTATTTTTAATATATTTTTCGATGTTGATTTCAAAATTCTTTTTTTTTAATGTAAATTTTGATTCCATTTATTTCAAGATTTTTAGCATTATATAAATTATACTTATCAAAACAAGCTTCGTAGTTGTTTAGTAAATGAAAATGATGTGATATAATATCAAAACATATGTATATTTTAGATGCTTATAAACGAAAAGAGATGATATTGTATTCTAACTGTTAACTCTTTCATCTAGTTAAGTTGGTATGACAACAGGACTTGAGTCATATATGAATCTACACAATAGCATCTAATATTTAAAAAGTAGATCATAAATTAAAACATTTGTTACTCGGTTCAATGACTAATTTTTCATCGAAAACAAAGTAGATAATAATGTCATTGATTATGCGTCAAAATTTGATATCTTGTACCGAATAATTTGCTTTCTTATACCATCAAAATAAACCAGCCCATAATGTCATTTTCAAAGTATTTGTTAAGTAGCACTTTTAATGTATGAGAGATGAAATTTTACAACGTTTTATCAAATTAAAAAAATTGCTCTTAAAATGTTATTCAACAAAATTTAAAAGGAAAGGATGTCCAACTTTAACATATATTTTTTTCAACATTAAAACGATAGAGAGAGATAACAAAGTCTAATATTGCAAACTAATAAGTTTCATGAAGTATAAAAAAATTAGAAAAAAAGCATTAAATGAGGTAAATAACATAATTAGCAAATTTAACATGAATTCTTAAGGTTATAAAGTTTCTACCCATTAATATTATAGCTAGAGAAAAACAAATTTTGATTTTTTTTCCACATGTACATTTTGAGTATAGTACGTCTACCAAGCACCTATATTCAATTTTTTTAAGAATAATGGCCGTTCTCCGATAAACGATTTTGATTTATTACTGAAGACATATGATTGGTTAGTGTACCCATTAGGGATGGCAATGGGGCGGGTCTAGGGTCCAAAACCGGTTGACCCGCCCCTGTTTTGGCCCGCCCAGACCCGCCCCATTGGGTCATCGGGGCGGGTAGACCCGTGACCCGTTCTTGATAGCTCCGGGTCTAGGGTCAGGTCGGGGCTTGGCTGACCCGCCCCAACCCGACCCGCACTTCTAAGATCTCATGAAATCGCTTTAGTATTATAACGATGATTTGTTAATCTTTATATATATATATATATGTGTGTGTGTGTGTGTATGTTTGATTATGACATGGATATTATAATGTTACAATCAATAAGCTATAAAAAGTTTATAGTATTAAGCTGCATCATTGATATTTATAAAATAACATATGCATATTTTTTTGAATTATTTTGTACACCACATTTTTATTATCTTCCTTTATAATTGTAAACACATTGTTATTTGTATTTAAAGTATCATTTAGTGACAACAAATATAAATACATGTACATTAGCACACAATTTTGAATCAATATAAAAACCTTCACCGGGTCTCGGGGCGGGGCGGGGCGGGTCTACCCTGACCCGTACGGGTCTTGGGTTGGGGCAAAATTCTGGACCCGCACCAGGTCTACGGGGCGGGTCTGGGGCGGGGTCTAAAAACCCCGGGGCGGGCCTGGGGCACAAGAAACCCGCCCCAACCCGCCCCATTGCCATTCCTAGTACCCATATCTTAGTTCGTGTCATTCAATTTTATATGAGCTTTTTTCAACATACATACCTAAAATAAATAAACAAACAAAATAGCATGTTACTTTGGGTTATTCGCTTTTTGCGCATTGACAAAATAATGGTCTATTTTGCGCTATAGATGACACGTGTTGTATTATAGGCTAAATAGCGGACACCTAGCACTATGGACAATTTTGCACTATAGCACACGCTACGATAACTCTGATGTTAAGAATGCACTATTTAAGATTGTAATATTGGTGTCCACATACATAGCTAGGAACTACTGAATATTAAATTTGATGTAACTATATGGATTGACTAATATACGAATACTATTATTTTTCTCCTAGCCCTTATGCAGTGAATATATGGTTGAGATAGATATTGATTATTTTTAAACATGAAAATGGTATTGAGTAATCCCTGCCAAGTATCCTAGATGTTGTTTTTAACAATAGTTTAAAACTGAGAAAGTATGTTATAAATCCGACCATGCAAATATCGTAGAAGTTGTTATTTTCTTTCTTCCCCTCAATAATAGTAGACTGAAAAGAGGAAGTGAATCAGAATATTTACACATAAAAGCACTAAATGGCCTTATTCTGACAGACAACATTGATATTTTGAGTGCATAAGCTTATTATGAGGGAAATATCACCCTCCCGCATTTATAGTCTATAGCATATTTTCTCGAACTTCCATTAGATTAACTATTCACCTAAGTTATTATGGTGTCTTTAGTACACATTACATAAAATACTTAAATCTTATTTTCACTAGCACAGCTTAGTGAACACTAACAGCACTTTGAACTTTTTTGCAAGTGTAGAAAAACATATGTGATATGGGTAGTTTTTTGAATATGCGCTATCAAATGAATTTGAAGAGCCCATGTAAAAAAGGCATGTGTGTTAACATAGAACTAATAAGGTCAAACCTGAGTAGATAATCATTGGTGCAGTCAAATAGTTACTCTGTGTGTGTATCATAGATGATATTTATGAACATTTGGCCTTTGTAACAAAGTTGTGTAATCGGTATAACTCTAAATTGGGTTAAGATCCTGTGTCCCTGATTTACATATTTTCATGTGCCCAATATAACCCAAAAAATTCATTATTTGTATATATTAAAAAAAGAAAAAAAATTAATACGGGCCACATTGATAACGAATGGTGCGGATTTCGGGGGCGCACACCTGGATTATGGATAGAGAAATTGGTGCACTTTAACTTCCTAACCAGCGGGTCAAACATTTAATTCGCTCACTATTGGAATATACAAGGTGAGATTCATTGGTGTATACAAGGTTACGAAGAGTATACAAGGTAAGATTCCTTGGTATATGCTATTTGCTGATGGTGTTGTGCTAATTGATGAAAGTAGGATTGGAGTTGATAGACAACTGGAGCTGTGAAGGCAGACTTTAGAATCAAAAGGATTTAGGCTTAACAGAATTAAAACAGAGTATATGAAGTGCGAATGTCAGGTCAGAGAATGGAGAAGTCACTCTGGCCGGATAAATAGTTCCCAAGAAAGAATCCTTTCGATATTTAGGATCAATGTTGCGGTATGATGTAAGATTGATGAAGATGTTAGTTTTAGATTTCGAGCGGGATAGATGAAATGGCGACAAACGTCTGGCATTCTCTGTGACAGGAAAGTCCCACAAAAGTTTAAAGGAAAGTCCTACAGAACGGCAATCAGGCCTGCGATTTTGTATGGTGCAGAATGTTGGTCTACTAAAAGCCAACATGTCCAGAAGATAAGTGTAGCAGAGATGTGTATGCTGCGCTGGAGCTACGGTCATACAAGAAGGGATCGAATTAGAAATGATGATATACGTGATAAACTTAGAGTAACACCAATTGAGGAGAAGCTAAATGAACATCATTTAAGATGGTTTGGACATCATCAACGAAGACCGCCCGAGGCACCTGTGCGTGTTGGAATTATAGGCCCCGTTGAATACTTAAAGAGAGGCAGAGATCGACTAAGATTGACATGGAAGGAAATGGTAAAAAATGACTTGAAGGATTGGTGTATATCCGAAGAGCTGGTTACGGACCGGAGCATGTGAAAGTTAGTGATTCACGTACCAGAACCATGAGCTGAGTTTTATAAGTTTTAGATTATAGGACAATAGAACATGAGCCTAAGACGTAGGTTTGGTCGTTGACCAACATTACTATTAGTACCATTATCGCTATTAGTATTATTATTATTACCATTTCTTTTTTTTATATACATATATATTTTTATCTTTATCTTTATTTTACTTAGTTATTATTATTATTAATTTATTTATTTGACTTTATTTTATTATTAGGAGATAAGGGGACATGATCATTCTAGTCAAGCTGGTAGTGGACGGTATGATTCTGAACGTCATTAGTGCTTATGCCCAACAATTAGGTCTAAGTGAAGTCGTAAAGAGGAATTTTTAGGAAGAGCTAGATATTATGGTTAGAGATGTGCCTAGTAGCGAAAAACTTTTCATAAGAGAAGATTTCAACGGGCATGTTGGTACAGCTAATGGTGGGTTTGAGAAAGTGCATAGTGATTTTGGATACGGCGATAGAAACCAAGAAGAAAAAGAAATACTGAATTTCGCTATTGCTTATGACCTCATGATAGCTGATACCATGATTTGAGGTACCGGACGGTACTGTGAAATTTCGGTGGTACCGTACCGGTACCGATGGTCGATGATCCGAAACCGACCAAAAAAATCGGTTTCGGTAACTATGTAAACAAAAAAATGAAATCAAATTAACGATTGAAATAAAGTGTAAATTACAGCAAAAACAGATGGAAGATCAAAATCCAAATCCAAATTACCTGAGCTGCTTTGGTCGAGGGTCGAAAACCCTAGCTTTGGCGGGAGTCGAAGGTCGAGTCGACAGTAAACTAGCTGCGCGTTTTTCTTTTCTTTAGCAGTGCTTTTTTTTGCCCTAGCTGTTCAAGCTGACTACTGTAGTCAAAATTTGGTGAAGTTATATTGGGTTGTGTGGCTTTTTACAGTGGGCTGTTATTAAATGGGCTGTTATTAAAGTTATGGGCTGAAATTATATTATTTAGTTTAGTACGTTGTTGTGTAGCTTTTGTTTAAGTGGTAATGAAATTATATAATTTGGTTTAGTGATATTGGATTGAACTTAAACTTTTGTTGTAAAGCTTTTGAGTGTAATAAAGTTATATGCAACTTCAAGAATTAATTTTTAAATGTAATAAATTTACAATGTTGCATTTTAATTTATTATAGACTATATTTTATATTTATCGACAAAGATAATTATTCATTTCTCTTAACAAACCATTAAAAATCGAAATCAAGACCGAAACCAAAACCAAAATCGAAACCTCCGAAATTTCCAAAATCATCCGAAACTAACAAAATTTTCAATGATCGAAACCGAGAACGAAACCGAGTTCTCGAACCTTGGCTGATACCTTCTTTAGAAAGAGACAGTCACACTTAGTTACTTTTAGTAGTGGTCAACACTTTATCCAGATTGACTTTGTCCTTAGTAGAAGAGATGACAAACAAGCTCGAATAGATTGCAAAGTCGGACATAGAGAATGTGTCCTCTCACAACGTCAGCTTATGACATCCGAGTTTCGTCTTCGGATACGTGTTCGATAGGATAAAAGAGCCAGGATTAGTTGGACGAAATGGTGGAAGCTCAAAGGAGATGCTTCACGGGCGTTTAAGGATAGGGTGATAGGAGAAGGGGCATGGAATGTGGAAGGAGAAACAAATCACATTTGGGATGAGATGACAACGCGCATTTAGAAAGTGGCTACTGAGGTGTTTGGGGTAACGAAAGGAAATAAACGTGAACCTAAAGATTCGTGGTGGTCGAACAGTGATGTGGAAAAGGTTATCAAAGAGAAGAAGGAATGCTATAAGTGTTTGCATTATCACAGAAGCGAGGACAACATGCAAAAGTACAAAGTAGTAAAGAAGAACGCAAAGAGAGCGGTGAGTGAAGTAAGGGGTCGGGCGTATGAAGACATGTATCATAAGCTAGGTACGAGGGAGGGTGAAAAAGACGTCTATAGGATAACTAAGCTCCGTGGAAGAAAGACAAGAGACTTCAACCAAGTTAAGTGCATCAAAGATGACAATAATAGACTTTTGGTGAAAGACGATGAGATAAAAAATAGATGGAGAGATTACTTCGACAAGCTATTCAGAAAACCAATTTGGCTTCATGCCTGAGAGGTCGACCACGAGGCAATTTTCTTGATAAGACAACTTATGGAGAGATTTAAGAAGCAAAAGAAGGATCTACACATGGTATTTATCGATTTGGAGAAAGCTTATGACAAAGTACCACGAAAGGTGATGTGGTGGGCTTTGGAAAAGAAGAGAGTCCCAACAAAGTATAATACCCTTATCAAGGATATGTACGATGATGTTGTGAATAGTGTCAGAGCATACGATGGTGTAACCAGTCACTTTCCCATTAACATAGGATTACATCAAGGGTCGGCTTTGAACCCCTACATTTTTGCCCTAGTGATGGATGAGGTTACGAAGGGTATACAAGAGGAGATTCATTGGTGTATGCTATTTGATGATGATGTTGTGCTAATTGATGAAATTAGAATTGGGGTTGATAGACAACTTAAGCTGTGGAGACAGACTTTAGAATCAAAGAGATTTAGCTTAGCAAAACTAAAACGAAGTATATGAAGTGCGAGTTCAGCGGTGTCGGGTCAGAAGATGGAGATGTCACTCTGGTCAGACAAATAGTTCCTAAAAAGGAATCCTTTCGATATTTAAGATCAATGTTGCAGTGTAATGTTGAGATTGATGAAGATGTTAGTTTTGGAGTTTGAGCAGGATGGGTGAAATGGCGACAAACATCTGGCATTCTCTGTGACAGAAAAGTCTCACAAAAGCTTAAAAGAAAGTTCTACAGAACGGCAATCAGACCTGCGATATTGTATGGTGCAGAATATTGGCCTACTAAAAACCAACACGTCCAGAAGATAAGCGTAGCAGAGATGCGTATGATGCGATAGAGTTGCGGTCATACAAGAAAAGACCGAATTAGAAATGATGATATATGCGAAAAACTTGGAATAGCACCAATTGAGGAGAAGCTAATTCAAAATCGCTTAAGATGGTTTGGACATCTCCAACGAAGGCCGCACGAAGCACCTGTGCGCATTGGAATTATAGTCCGCGTCGTATGATCAAAGAGAGGTAGAGGTCTACCAAGGTTGACATGGGAGGAAGTAGTAAAAAGAGACTTGAATGATTGGAATATATCCGAAAAGCTGGTAACAGATAGGTGCGCGTGGAAGTTAGCGATTCACGTACCAAAACCATGAGCTATGAGTTTTATTAGTTTTAGATTATAGGGCTAGGGAAAAGGAGCCTAAGCCATAGCATTTGACTTTGATCATTATTACTATCAGCATCATTATTACCATATATACTATTATCATAATTTATTTGTTTTTTTTTGTTTTTTCTATACATATATATGGATTTTTATCTTTATTTTTACTTTACTTAGTTACTATTATTATTAATTTACTTATTTGACTTTATTTTATTATTGCTATTGTTATAACCTTTAAATTAACTGTCATTTAGTTTTGGGTTCCATCTCTAGCCGACCCCAACCTGTTTGAGAATAATGGTTTTGTTGTTGTAGTAGTATTTTTATTATTATGACTTTTAAATTGACTTTGTCATTTATTTTTGGGTTCCATCTCTAACCGACCCCAACTTGTTTGGGAATAATGGCTTAGTTGTTGTTGTTGTATTGGAATATGTAAATATGTTTCTATCGCATCATTACACACTTTTGGATATCCATATTCTATATTTTGATCCTCTTTAACATGTGCAAAATGTTATTGCATTCCAAATTAGATTTTGAAGATGGATGAATTTAAGCATGTTGTTCCTTTTATCTAATTTTTAATACAACTATATCATATGCTGTAGCCGATCTTTTATTCTAAACATGACATTTCATAGGTATGAACTTTTAACGATATATAGCTTTGACCGGTCTTTGGTTTCCTTCATAGGATGTTTTAGAAAAACATTCATACCTGCATGAACACCATGATCAAGAGGAACGACGCAAGGCAGGAGCTTTCAAAGTCCAAAATTGACAAACCAACCTCACTTGCATGTCTTGAATTCTGTTCTAATTTCTTATGATGTTTCAAGAGTTTGTAGTAAAACTATTGTACTTTCTGTACTCGTATCATATTTCAGCCATTTGAACTAGAACAGTGTAACCGTGTAAGTATGTTTTATGTTTGTACCTAAACTTTATCTAAATCTATGTATTACAATACAACATTTTATTATCGTTTTCTACAATTCATCTCCGATGCAGAGTAGTACATCAGTGTGTTGATGAATATTTGGTCAATGCTATGATCTATTTTAGAATTCTATAACTCAATGCCACAACCCCATAAATAGTCCGTGTGTGAAGCACGGGTTCCATTCTAGTCTAGTAAAAGATATGACAATACACATTGATATAAAAATCACGTTCAGCCACTGAAACACCACAAGCAAAAATCTACGTATTTACTGCATAGATATTGTTTCTAAACATTCATGTGCTGCGGAAAAACTCAGTTGCATAATTCATTTATGCTGTTCATAGATACACACACATATTATTGTTAATAACATATATGCAATCACATTTACAAATATTGCATACAAAAATATCAAATTTGAACATAAAGTAATACCTTTATCCACGCAACAGCAGCCCCATTTAGCTGTAAGTAGAATGTAGCCATCTTGACCCAAAATGTAATGTTGTTCATCAATTGGTACGCTACGAGGAATCATAGTTGCTCTCATCATGCTCATAAATTTTCCAACGTCGCCTTCTAATGACACTTTAATATCGAAATCCCAAATGCGACGTGGGAGAATTAAGCTTGAGCGAATTACGACCTCTGATTCCTCGTTTTTGCATTCCCCATCAAAAAGAGTTATATCACGTTCGTCTTTTCCAAAAAGAAAATATGCATGTATATCACCACTGAAATTAAGTGTCGGACTACCATCAACCTCATATAATCTTATTTCAAGTTCCAGCCTCAAAGCATCGCTGAACACCGAATAATTCAATTCACAATCACCAACTGTTACAGTCAAACTCCTATCACAATCTTCGGTGTCTATGATCAAATCAACAACTTTAGCCTTATTTGTATCATTTTCTTTTCCTTTTCGCTGTGTATTTCAATCTCAAGTTCATTTTTCACTGGTTGAAACTTGGCGGACCATGGAAAAAACCCGACTTCTCATTCACTTTTATGTTCCAAATGTGAAATATCTTAAAATTCTTAATACCCCATCCATTTATATGGATACGTTCTTCCACAAAATTCATGAAACTATAAAGTGAAGTATGAGAAAGTACATCAAGTTCGCAGTCTTTGTGTTCCTCCGTACCAGCAATAATACATGCCCTTTTGATTTTAGCCGGTGGTCTACCATCATTATTATCATCGCGTCGTCTATTTCCATTCCAATCCACTACTAGAAAAAGGCTTAAAACCGGCAGCATGGGGCGACGGCTTCCGACGGCAAATTTCCGACGGTTTCCGACGGGTCGTCGGCGGCCGTCGGAAGCCATCGGAAATTTGCGATTATACCTCCACCGGAGAGCCATCTTCCTCCTCCTCTTCATACGAAAATCCCCCCAAAAAACCCCCAAATTCAACCTCCAAACTTCCAATCCCTAATTTCTAGCTTCCGGATCTTCCAAGGCTCCCTAATCAACCTCCGTTACTCTTAATCTCAGGTATAATCTCTTATTTTTGTGAAAAATTCAGTTTTTACCCTAATTCTAGATTTGCATAAATTGATAAATTAGGACGAATTAGTGATTGCAATTGTTTCCAATAGCGTAATAACAGTTTATAGCATCACATGGTATACCGATTTCATCTTTTATCGTGAAATTGTGAAAAATACGTATAATTTGTCGTTGTTCATTTACATGTAAATTGTTGTGTATGCCTTGACTCGACGATTGTATACGTTATTTGGAATAAGATAAATTGATTGAATGAACTAGGAGTATTATATTGTGCGCGTATTTACTTATGAAACAAAAAAAATGCATTACTCTAAATTATATTGTGTGTATTGAAAAATGACAAAAATGTTAAAACAGCCTTAAGTTGATGTAATACGTTGAATAAATGTGTTAAATTAATATATATTTTTGTAAATGTGAACATTGAGTAAAACTGTATTTTTTTGTAAAATGCGCGCATGTAACTGACAAATGTCCCTTAGAGAGTTTTTGGCCCCGTCTGACGAGTGTTGTACATGATCGTTGTATAAATAGTCGTTCTTTTTGAAAAACGACCATTTATATTCATCTGGTACAATGTTTGTCGGATTTGTCCCTGTATTGGACAAGTTATGAACACAGTAAGCATTTATATTTTGTATACTACTTCGTCTCAAACGGTTCATAAAATTTCGGCCTAACTTTTCTTTTTTGTTTCCTGCGTACACGCATTTGTGTACAATGCAGGGAACAAAAGGGAAATGCTGCCGAAATTTTGTTGAATCGTTTGAGACGAAGTAATATACGAAATGTAAATGCTTACTGTGTTTGTAATGGGAAGTAGGATGCCTGACCAATGAAGAAAAAAATTATATATATTTTTAAATCGTTACGTTAAAAAATAAAATGTGCCCTATTTGAAAATATTTTTAAATTTGTGACGCAGGGTGGTGGTCACTTTCCTTCCTCGGCAAGCTTGGTTGAGATACTGGAAGACGGACGAGGCGAAGGCAAGTATACTAATTTTTTTTGAATTATTAATTTGACGTGATCGAAAATTAACGTATAAAATTTTGAATGTACAGGCAGAGTCGGATAGAAACTCTGCAAATAGAAATAAGAATCCCGTCACTCATCGCGGAGGATCGAAGTCGTTTCAACAGTATCGGCAGGAGTTGGTAAATTTACTGAATAATAAATGTAAATAGTTTATACTATATGATTTTAAATGTATAATAATTGTATGTAACAATCAACTTCAGGAAGCCAAGTCACATGGTCCTGTCAGCTATATGGACGTGTTCACCCGTACGCATGCTGTCGAGCATGTTAATCCAGACGGGACTGTTTCGTACACATGGCAGGACGATAAATCCAGCAAAAGCCATGTAAGCATATTTTATTTTATTCAGTATTAGTAATTGTTTTAATTGTTAAACTATGATGACATAAGATATGATATTATTAATTTGTTAATGCAGGAGAAGTTTATAGAGCAGCGGCAGAAACTCCTTGCTAACACGGGTCGAGATCAGCTGACGACCAATGAGGAAGACGTTATTTTTGAGTCCGTTATGGATCCAGCAGAGCATGGTCGACGATACGGATTTGGCAATTTAGCGGTAAATAATTTACTTTTTCTTAAAATATGATATTTTCACTTTTTCAAAACAATAAACTTGGATTTTATTTATTTTTCAATTATTGCAGTCCAGTAGTCAGAGTAGGGGACGGCGGAGTAGACATCAGAGCGATCTTGCAGATATAGAAGAATTGCGTACTAGAGTTGCCCAGTTGGAGGAGCAGAACCGCCAACAGGCCATGCACACCGCACAGTTGTTAGAGTACATGCAGCAGCAGCAGCAGGGTGGTGGTCACTTTCCTTCCTCGGCTGGCTCTGGATCTGCAGGAGATTGATTCATTACTTGCTTTCTTGTTCGTTCAGGTATGTTTTGTTTTAACTTAGAATGATTTGATAGACGGCGTAGGTAATTGTTGATTTATGTATAATTATGTTTGACACATTTGGTTCTATGGTAGTATGAGAACGTGTATGAGAATATTGATGAATTTGTGTATTAACAACATGGTAGAACAGTTATTGTTAGGATTATGTTAATGTTGGAATGGTTATTTATATTTTGATGTAATTTTATTTATTTGTGTGTTTATTAAATATTTTGTGGTTTGGGTTTGAATATTTGGTTGGACTATTGTATATTGGATTGTGCAGTATTAATATTCTAATGTTTGGAAGAGAAATGTGGTTGGAAGGCTAAATGTGAAGCAAATGTAAAAAAAAACAGCATATTTCCGACGGCTTCCGACGGCTACCGACAGCTTATTGGTCAAAATTCCCGTCGATTTTCGACGGATAACGACGGCCTGTTTCAGACGATTTCCGACGGATTCCGACACCCGTCGGAATCCATCGGAAACCGTCTGGATCCGTCGGGAATGTATACGGCAGCGTCCGTCGGAAGCCGTCGGAAATACTGCTTCCTGACAACGCCATTTCCGACGGCAATTTCCGACGGCGGCCGACGGGTTCCGACGGCCGCCGACGGCTTTTGGCCGTCGGAAAACGTGTTTCCCCTTGTAGTGATCTCTTCCTTGAAAAATGGTCGCAGATCTTTGGCAGGATCAATTTCCAGCAATAGGTTATAATTGGGATAAACGTGTGCATGGTAAGGTATTTTTTGTTTCAATACTTTTTGCAAATTTGTTTCCTGAAATAACATATTTACATAAATTATAAAATTAAAATTTATTCAGATATCTGACTAGTGTGAAGATCGAATGGACTGATAGGAATACGGGATTACATATCTTTAAAAAAAAAGATGCGGTAAACATAAAAACCTAAAATTTGGAATATTAAATAGAAAACCAATAGTGAACTAACCATGGATCTTCGACAAACCAGCGAGAAATCGATTAGGAACCAGCAAGAATTCAACAAAACGCACGGCTTTGATTTACAAGAACCAATTGCAACAGGAAGACAGTTTCCTGTTAATGGAGGCAAGCTCCTGAGCAAGCAAACAGAAAAATGAAATGGAAACGAGAGAAAATGATTGTATTATTATTATTATTATCTTATTACAATAGTATACTGATATATATATCAGTAAAAATACAAATGCCACGTGTACTATACCTATATTCTGTTACATTCCTTCCCTCTTATTAAAAGTCTTGACCTCAAGACTTGAATCTTACAAATGAAACACTCAAACAATCACAAATCAAGCTTTCAAACAATCAACAACAACAACTACTCTATTACAAAATTCGGATATTTTGCTTCAAACTCCACAGCAAACTCCCAAGTGGCTTCAGATTCAGGGTAACCTTCGCACTGCACCAAATATTGCACCTGAGCTTGATTTCTATGTTTAACCATCCTTCTATCAACAATAACAGAAGGAGTTAAAATGAAATCACTGCCTTGCCCCTGGTACATAGTTGGAATATGAGCCACATTAGGCAATGTTCCTCTAACTTTTTTCAACTAAGAAACATGAAAAACTGGATGAATTTGTGCATCTTCTGGCAACTTTAACTTGTAAGCTACTGTCCCCACCTTCTCTAAAACTTGAAATGGACCAAAGAATTTAGCTCCCAGCTTTTCATTAGCAACATTTCTCACTGTCTTCTGTTTATAAGGCTGCAACTTTAACCACACCCAATCCCCTACAACAAAGCTTATGTTTGTTCTATGCTTATCAATCTGCATCTTCATTCTATTTTGTGCCCTTTGCAAATGAAACTTTAACAACCTAATCATCTCCTCCCTTTTGCACATAGATCTATCCACTGCTTCTACTTTAGTTTCACCTGGCATATAAGGTAAATGATGTGGAGGGGACTGATTATATACAATTTCATAAGGGGTTGCTTGAATTGATGTGTGAAAATTAGTGTTGTACCACCACTCAGCCAAAGGGATCCACAAACTCCAATCCTTCGGATTCTCACTGCACATTCATCTCAAAAATGTTTCCAAGCACTTATTTACTACTTCTGTTTGACCATCTGTTTCAGGATGGTATGAAGATGACAGCAGTAACTCAGTGCCTTGAATAGTAAACAAAGCCTTCCAAAAATTGCTAAGGAATACAGGATCTCTGTCACTTACTATAGATCGTGGCCAACCATGTAATTTGAACACTTGATCCAAATATAACTGAGCTACATCCATGGCTGTATATGGATGAGACAAAGCAGCAAAATGTGCATATTTGCTAAGTCTGTCCACTACCACCATAATGACATCCTTGCCTTGAGATTTTGGCAATCCCGAGATGAAATCCATTGACACATCAACCCATACTTCTTGAGGAATTGGTAATGGCTGCAAAAGACCTGGGTAGGCAACATTTTCATGCTTATTAGCTTGACATACTAAACAATGTCTTACAAAATTGCTCACATATGTTGACATCCCTTTCCAATAGAATAATGCTTTAATTCTCTTTAATGTAGCATCTCTCCCTGAATGTCCACCTTGATGTGAAGAATGTAACCATTCCAGAATAGATTTCTTCAAATTGTCATCAGGTCCTATTACTATTTTCCCTTTCCTCCTTAACAATCCATCAACCAAAGAGAAATTATGTATATTCTATCCTTGACTCAATTTACTTAGCAATTGTTGAAAATTTAAGTCAAGCTTATAACTTTCCTCAATAAGCTTACTGAGGTTTGAATTGATTACAGACAATGTCATGCATAATATTTCTGATCCAATCACTCTAGATAAAGCATCAGCTACTACATTTTCAGTTCCACTTCTATACTGGATTTCATAATCAAATCCCATCAGTTTTGATAGCCAGAACTGTTGAAAAGGAGTTGAAATCTTTTGCTGCAATAACCACTTCAGGCTTTTTTGATCAGTCTTTATAATGAACTTCTGGCTGGACAAGTATTGCTCCCACTTCTGCACTACAGTCACCACAGCCAACAATTCTTTTTCATAAACTGAAAGCTTCTGCCATCTTGGACCCAAGGATCTGCTCATAAAGGCCAATGGGTGCCCTTCTTGCATTAGTACAGCACCAATGCCAATGTTGGATGCATCTGTTTCTACAATAAAAGGCTTTGAGAAGTCCGGTAAGGCTAATACTGGTGTTGTACTTACTGCTTCTTTCAATTCATTCCATGCTTGTGTTGCCACATATAACCACTTGAATTCTCCTTTCTTCAAAAGTTGAGTCAAAGGCTTACTAATCCAAGCATAATTCTTCACAAATTTCCTGTAGTAGCCGGTTAACCCTAAGAAGCTCTTTAATTCCTTGACATTCTTGGGTACTGGCCAATTCTTGATAGCAATAATCTTTTGAGGATCAGTTTCCACTCCATTTCCAGATATGAAATGACCTAAATATTCCACTTTATCAATTGCAAATGAACATTTACTCTTCTTTGCAAATAGTTGATGCTCTTTCATAAGCTGGAAAACTACCTCCAAGTGCTTTTCATGCTCTTTCAAATTGGGACTATAAACCAAAATGTCATCAAAGAAGACTAGTACATTCTTCCTCAATAAAGGTTTGAAAATATTGTTCATCCAACATTGAAATGAAGCCGGTGCATTACACAAACCAAAAGGCATGACTAAGAACTCATAATGTCCATTATGAGTCTTGAATGCAGTCTTGTACATGTCATCTTTATAAACCCTCAACTGATGATACCCAGCTCTCAAATCAATTTTACTGAAAACAGTTGCTCCTGCTAGCTCATCTATAAGCTCATCCACTACAGGTATAGGAAATTTATCTTTCACAGTTTTCTTGTTTAATTCTCTGTAATCAATACACAACCTCCACGATCCATCTTTCTTCCCCACTAACACCACAGGAGAAGCAAAGGGACTGCTACTGTCTTGAATAATTCCTTGCATGATCATCTCATTCACCAACTTTTCAATAATATCTCTTTGCTTCAAAGAGTATCTGTAGGGTCTTATATTCACAGGGTTGGCTCCAAACTCAAGAGGTATTCTATGATCAAACACACCTCTTGATGGTGGCAAACACTTAGGTTCTTCAAATATAGATGCATACCTATGCAGAAGGCCAGAAATGCCCTCAGGAATAGGCTTGGATTCCATGCTAAAAATCCCTAACCCTTTTTCATCACTTTTCCCAAGTTGCATAAAAAACAATTGAATTGAGTTCATCATCACCTTATGGCTCGAAGAGGATTTAATACCTTTTGGTGGAATTCCCTTCAACACATGATGATTATTCCCATAATCAAATTCCATCAATAATTTTTTAAAGTCCCACTTTACTGTGCCCAATTCACTCAACCATTGAACTCCTAACACCATATCACAACTTCCCAATGGAATCAAAAGCAGGTCTGACACAAAATCTGTATTTTGCAATCTCCACTTGAAGTTTTTGCAGATATACTGGCAGGCCAAATGATTCCCATCAGCTACAGTAACAGCCTGTGGAGCAATTGACTCTAACTTCAACCCCAGCTTCTCAACTAACCCCAAATCAAGGAAATTATGAGTACTCCCTGAATCAATCAGAATGTGCAGTGGTATCCCTTTACAAACACCAATAACTCTCATAGTTTGAAAGTTATGGGTTCCACTTAAGGCATTAATGGAGATACAAGGGTTAATCTCTGAAAGTTCAAAAGTCTGGTCACTAGTTTCAACAGCCACTACCCCTTCCATGTCATTACTCTCCAGCTCCTCATCTTCTCCTGGTATCTCAACCATGAACAATTGAGTCTGCTTCAACTGACATTTATGACCCCTTTCATAGGGCTGGTCACAAAAATAACACAGTCCCTTAAGTTGTTTTTCTCTCCTTTCAGCAGCTGTTATGGTGGTCTGAGGTTGAAGGAAAGATGGGTTGGGTTTTGAGGATACTGGGTTAGGTAATAATGAGGGGAGGGTTTGTGTTTTGATGGAAGGTTTGGATATAAAAGATGGTTTGTATATGGCCTTAACTGCTTCAAGATTCTCTTCCTGCAATCTAGCATATTCAACCGCTTGAGCCAGGTCCATGGGTTTAAAGGCCTTAACAAAAGGTCTTACAGTTGATTTTAATCCACCTACAAAACTCTCCAAGAAATATGAATCTGGCAGTACTTGATTCTGTTGAAGCATTAAAGACCTCAGTTCTTCAAATTCATCAATGTAAGACTCAATTTTCCCCACTTGACTCAATTTGTTGAACCTCTCCACTGTATTACTTCCATTTTCATCTTTAAATCTTGCAGAAACATCAACAATAAACTCAGACTAATCAACATTCTTCTTGACTATAATATAACTAGACATCCAACTTTCTGCTCGGTCTATCATGTTCAAACAAGCTAGATCTACTTTCTGATCTTCACTTATTTTACATGGACTAAAATATTTGTCGCATTTTTTAATCCACATTCTATAATTAGTTCCATCAAACTTAGGAAATTCTAGTTTGGGAACATACCCCTGAATTCTGGAAGAACTTGGTTCAGCAATTCTTGTAGAAGAAGCTTCACTCCTTCTGATTTCGACGCCCCTCATTCTGTCCTCCACTTTGTCATTCATCTCTTGAAAAGATTGAGAAATCTTCAGCATCGTTTCTTGCATGATATTCTGCAAAGATTCCTGCAACATCTTTTGCACATTCTCCTCTAATCGCTTGCTTTGAGCTTGCTGTGCCTCCAACCTCTCACTAATAATCTTGATTTGATCTTCCATTGCTTCAACTCTTCTTGTAACTGCTGGTGCCAGATTGAAAATTTCAAGATCAACTATGTAGGGTTTTCACGAAAAGGGCTTGGACGAATTAGATCGGGTTCAATCTTCACGAATCAGATCAGATCTTCGCAAATCGTGATGTGGGATAGAGAACTAATTGCAGCGGCAACCGCTCTGATACCAATGCAACAGGAAGAAAGTTTCTTGTTAATGGAGGCAACCTTCTGAGCAAGCAAACAGAAAAATGAAATGGAAACGAGAGAAAATGATTGTATTATTATTATTATCTTATTACAGCAGTATACTGATATATATATCAGTAAAAATACAAATGCCACGTGTACTATACCTATATTCTGTTACACCGATGGATTTTCCTACGGAGGCAGAAAATTGCGATGCGGGGAACTCAGGGAAGCTGAAATATCTGAGCTAATTCCGATGAAGATTCGCTGTTCGGGTCTTTTAGCATTAGCGATTGGGCTTTGCTATTTCAATCGGTTACAAAAGCAACCTATACATCAATTTTAAAGACCTAAAATCTATGTACGGATTAGACCCGGCATCATTTGGATGAGGACACTGCTGGATCAACCGAAAATATACCGGATCTTGAAACATATGGCAGGAATTCAGGGGGTCAAAACAATCTAACTGCAGCAACTGTCGCTGCTGTAGTAATTGACGTACGTATACGCGATCGAAGTATCATTTTCGTTTGGATAAAATCACTTATGCCTAAATTTGGTTTCTTGATGTGCCAAGCAATCATCATGCTTGAAACTTTATACAAAAGTCCAATCAACTTCTGTTTGAGAACTTATTCGCAAAATAAATGCCGATGTGTCTTGTATTTTGCGAACATCCTAGATGAATGATAACGGAGAATTTGAACGGGGCATTTGAACGGAGAAGTTGAGACGTTTGTGTGTTGCAAGCAGAGAATCTGATCGGAGTATTTGAATTTGTATTTTAAAATAAAATTGATTTATTTTTATTTAATTAATAATTTTCATTTTATTGACGAACTAATTTTGAAAGAGTGATTATTTTCATTTGGCATTTAGCACCTTTGAAAAGAGATGCACTTAGGATCTCGTCTTACACACAAACACACACTCTTAACGTTGGAGTCATATAGTGAAGTTGGAACAATCAATTTCTATGTTATATTGCTAAAGATATTAATAAATTTGAAACTAATTTCAGTAGTTGTAAAGGAAGGCATGGGGGTGGAATGTGGAGGGTTGATGTGCAACAACAAGATTTTAGGTCTTGCTTGTTCTTGATCTTTGGTTAAGTTATTTGTGAGCAACTCTCTAATAGAATTATGGGTACCATAGTCGAAACTATTTAATTTGATTATATAATCATGACTCGTTACTCAAAAGTAAAAAAGTTACTACATCTTGCTTAAAATAATGGCAGGCTATTAGATGTGCCTCTATGGACGTGTCATTACATCTCTATCTGGTGAACTAAGAGTTACAATTCAACATTTTTAAAGAATTCCTTATAACTTGTGTTGTGATCATAAATCAAAAGGTGGCTCGTAATCGTTAGCTTGAATAAGTTACTAAAACACGAGTTCATAGGTGATCCTAGTCAAAGGAATATCAAGAAAGATATATTTATTCTCTAATTAGAACAATGTATGTAAAACTGGAAAATAGTGTCTCATGGCTATTGATGTATAGGAACATCAGGAGGTTATGTATGTGTTTTGTTACAAGGCAACAGAGAATTCTTCGTTATGATGTTCCAATAAAAATTAATATTGATATTTGATTAGAGACCTCGTGTGATGATGTACTCTAATCGATAGTCGTAGACCTGGGAATACTTACTAGACTCATGTGTGAGCATCGTATTGTATTCTTATATAGAATTATGTTTGCGTTATGATCATAGTTGGATATATGTTCAAAAACACATGGATAAAGGCACTATTAAAAATATGATGTCTCTCTTGATACAATTGAGGGATAGTGTCATTATAATAGGAATATGGTACAGAGTTGCAAAATCCTCAACCAACTTGCTAACGACCGATGGATAAATGTTGTTAGGATGAAATTGGTAACTTTACAAAATCATGTTAAATATACCAAAATAGACTAAAGAAATTAAAATAAATTAGTATAAAGAGGTATACTATATATATATATAGATATATAAGTCTAAACGTAAGGGTTGAATATTAATTTAGTTTTATACTTGTTTTTTGAGTCAAATACTCTATTGATAATCAGATTAATTAATCATTTTTGGAAATGAGATTAATTAATAATTGCATTTAATAAAATTGGAAATAAGTTAATGTAAAAATGGATGAAACGTATATGCAAATGGTACACGTGGGTTGTATGTGAAGCAATTATGGAAGCATGAGGTATCAAACACGGCTAATATGTCATAGTTGAAGGTATACCCTTATGTAATTTGGTTATATAACCTAACTCTTATAAAGAGTCTTGTTTGAAATGAAGTATGCTTTCGGTTTGATTTTAATATTATATATATCGTTATATTAGGATAAATAATGTTTTATACACATTAAATAAATATAAATAAATAATTCTTTGGAAAAGTATATTACTGATCGTAGTTGCAAAATTATTTATAACCATGAGTTACATATCAATACTTAAATACTTACTCATTCAATGTTCATAGCCAAATTTTATTGAGAAAATTTTATCGATGCGTCTACTGAGACTACTGTACATAACGCTCTCCATATGACGAATGATGAATTACTCGTAATCGTTAGAGACACCAAGGGGTTTTGTACTTACGGTTGTTTGGAATAATCACATAGTGGCTTAACAAGAGTCTTTTACTGGTTAATGCAACTAAGTCAAAATGGAAGATCTCAAGTAGTCGTGTGTAGTAATTTTGAGACTTAAGGGTACTATGAATTTTTAGTAACTAGACCTCACTTTTATCATGGTCAATCACATGACATGGTGACCGTTTTAAGCCATAGTTAGATATATGTTCGCCATAGTTAGATATATGTTGAACTATTTGAAGTGAAGCATTGCCCAACAGAGGATTTGTCTCCTTCGTTATAGAAGATTGGTATCACCATAATCGATAATCGAATCAAGGTCAAAACCTCTTGTCGAAGTAAATCTTGTTATCGGTAAATGTTATAGAATCGAACAAAGGCTTTAAAGTTGTTTATGCAATTAACTACGAATATTATTAGGGTTATCGATCTTTGACCAAAACTTAGATATCTTTTTTTTTGAAATGGTACTTAGATACAATATGCCACTGGGACAACATAACAAATATCATATATCAATATAGGTTCGAATCACGCTACGCAAGTTTTGAACTTATGACATCTCGCACTAAAGTCGAATCACTTAACTACTGGGACAATGGTGCTCGTCAAAACCTAGATATCTAAATGATGCAATGATAATGTGAAAGAATACATGCACAAAATGTCGTTGTAAGGTCTAGCTTAACATATAGATTAGAAATTGGATTTTGCTTAAATGAAAATGTGCCTATTATCGAACTTCAATAAAGTCTGTACAAGCTTCAGTATTTAAATTGTTGAAATGCTAACCAAGGGCTGAAATCAAAGCAGGGAGTCAACACGACCATATTATTTGCTAATTTCCAAGTTTAGTAAATTTTAAATTATTATATAAATAAAAAAATTGATACAAAAGTCGTACTAATTTTTTGTTGCATTTTAATTAATTATTTAAAACATTGAAATTAATTCAAACGATGTTTAATTATTATACGTTAATTAAAAATTGAGCTTAAATTAAATAATTAATTTAATTGTTAAATTAATTAGGCTTGGATCCCATTACCTCGTAATGGGTGGTCGACCATGCAACAAAGAGAAGGGGCTAAGGTTTCAAATATGGTAAATTATTTTTTGATTGGAGATAAAGATGATAACGATTATACTCCATGACCCAAAAGTGCATATAAATACATCCTTCGCTCTTTCTCTTTTTTATTTTGAAATTGGTACTTTATACTTTTTTATCCCTAACACACAACAAAAAATAAAAAACCTACCTCCACTGCTCAAATAAAATAAAAATTGATGAAGCCTAGAAGGAAGGTTTGCAATCTTTATTAAAGGATAGGGAATTTGGAATTCAAGGAGGAGATTGCAAACAACCAATGTGTTGACAACTTCTAGGACCAGAGGTACATGTTTTATATAATTATACATGTGTAATGTTAGATCTTCCCATCTTCTTGTTGCTTTTAATTTCAGTCACGACAATTAGAGAAAACTTTAAATTTAAATTTAAACTTGTTTTATTTATATATAAACATAATTATTTCAAGCGCTATACACTTGTATTTATAAATAAATAAATGAATATATATATATATATATTTAAAAAAAATATTTTTATACCTATGCTTAACTATGAATTATATATATGTAGACATAAACCAATTTTTGAAATTAAATTAAAACGTGCATATTTATATATATTTTGCTTTAAAAAATCCATTTTTTGTACACAAATTAATAACAAAAAATTCAAATTATATATATATATATCTGTGTGTGTGTCTCATGATTTAATTAAAACAAAAGTTATACATAAATTTATATTTATTTACACCATGGTTTAAATAAAAGGTTATACATATTAAGATTTATTTATGAACTATATAAATTAAAAAAATTAATGAAATAAATTAAAATCAAACAAGTTAAATTTGTGTTCAAAATAAAAACTAGGATATAAGACATTTGCTATATATGTACATGTGTATGCGTGTGTGTGTGTATGTGTGTGTATATAGGTATTTATGTATACATGTATGTATTTACATACGTGTGTTTGTATCTTATAAATAAGATTATATTAAATAAATTTTAGGCCAATATTAAAAACTAATAGGTGTGTGCATGTGTATGTATTTGTTATTAACTACTTGTATAATCTATGAAAAGTATAAATTGACATTTTTTCACAACTTACTATATCTGTAATGACCATAAATCCTAATTGTTGTTTATTAACATGTGATATTTGTCAAATTATGTACAACTTAGGTTATACGCCATATTTATAACACTTGCATGTTTGTGTTATGAACGTGAACACATTATAAATCAAAACACAATATTAAACCAAAGTAAAATAAAATGACGTGGGGTATAAAATTTATAAAAATCATACTATGTTAACACAAATGTTTCAATTTAAATTAAAAAAATAAAATTAAAACACAAAACTATTTTATTAAAATTCACTAAATATGATCTGATGAAAAGAATACTCTTTATGTAAACACAAAACACGATGTAGTGCAAAATAAAAGGAATTTTCTTATAAAAAAAATTCTTTTTAACTCATTATCGATGCACCTAACCGAACAATGGTACCAAAGTCTGCATTATATTCACATGAATAATTAACACATAGGGTAGTCTCGTGGAAAAACTATATAGATGAGTGTCTAAGGAAAATGTGTTTAACTAAGGAGAATGTTACTTAATTAAGGAGCATTTTTATGAATAAAAAACCTTCCCGCTCCTGGCCTTAACCCATCTTTTCGAAGTAGTCCCTTTTCAAGGATATGCCTTAATGGAAGGCTTAAATTTTTTTTGCACCTTTGATTCAAATAGGTGTATTTGAATAATATAAAATTAAAGAATTTTAAACCGAATTAAATTTGGATTTAAATTTATAAGGTTATAAATTATTTTATTAAAAATTGTTTAAACTTAAATTAAAATTTATAAGGTTTATGAATATAATTTAAAATTGATAAAGATTATAAATGGGTAAGTTTAAAGTTATTTTAAATTTCCATAAATATAAAGGTTGTATTTATTATTAATTAAAATGTTTAATTATTAAAAAGATACATATGGATATATGTATGTATATGAAAATTAATGAATTATAAATGTTACAATAGATTAAAGTGCATATATAAATATATATATATATATATATTTACTACTAATAAAGAGAATTCATTGAATAGATTTACTCGGTGTCTTTTTGAAATTCCAAATATACCATTTTACATCTCATAGAGAAATAGTATTCAAATATGGGAATATAGCCTGTTAATTTCTAAGTATAACTATTAGTCACCATGGAGAACTATAGTGTGCGTTCACAAGATGAAGTATCCGAGTGTACCATATTGTCCGTAATTTAGGTGGGAGTTCATCGGTCGAAGTTTTGTCAGATTCCAAGTTAGTATGAAGAAGTTATTACAGTCTGAACAAAAAAAATAGCGGCTTCTGCACTAGGCCTTGTTCAAATATTGGGATGTGATAGCCTGTTATTTTCTAAGTACAACTGTCAGTCCCCATGGAGAACTACAATGTGCGTTCATAAAATGAAGTATCTGAGTGTTTCATATTGTCCGTAATTTAGGTGGGAGTTAATCGGTCGAAGTCTCGCCGGATTCCGAGTTAGTATGAAGAAAATATTGCAGTCTGAACAAAAAAAATAGCGGCTTCTGCACTAGGCGGAGTTCAAATGTGAGGATGTGGTATCCTGTTATTTTCTAAGTACAATTGTCAGTGCCCATGGAGAACTACAGTGTGCGTTCACAAGATGAAATATTCGAGTGTTCCATATTGTCCGTAATTTAGGTGGGAGTTAATTGGTCGAAGTCTCACCGGATTCTGAATTAGTATGAAGAAGTTATTGCAGTTTGAACAAAAAAATAGCGGCTTCTGCACTAGGTGGAGTTCAAATATTTGGATGTGGTAGCCTGTTATTTTCTAAGTACAACTCTCAGTCCCTATGGAGAACTACAGTGTGCGTTCAGAAGATGAAGTATCCAAGTATTCCATATTGTCCGTAATTTAGGTGGGAGTTAATCTGTCGAAGTCTCGTCGGATTCCGAGTTAGTATGAAGAAAATATAGCAGTCTGAACAAAAAAACAGCGGCTTCTGCACTAGGCGGTGTTCAAATATGGGGATGTGGTAGCCTATTATTTTCTAAGTACAAATGTCAGTCCCCATGGAGAACTACAGTGTGCGTTCACAGGATGAAGTATCCGAGTGTTTCATATTATCCGTAATTTAGGTGGGAGTTAACCGATCGAAGTCTCGCCGGATTCCATATTAGTATGAATAAGTTACTACAGTCTGAACAAAAAAATTAGCGGCTTCTTCACTAGGCGGAGTTGAAATATGGGGATGTGGTAGCCTGTTATTTTCTAAGTACAACTGTCAGTCCCCATGGAGAACTATAGTGTGCGTTCATAAGATGAAGTATATGAGTGTTCCATATTGTCCGTAATTTAGGTGGGAGTTAATCGGTCGAAGTCTCGTTGGGTTCCGAATTAGTATGAAGAAGTAATTCCAGGCTGAACAAAAAAATAGCGGCTTCTGCACTAGGCGGAGTTCAAATATGGGGATGTGGTAGCATGTTATTTTCTAAGTAAACTATCAGTCTACATGAAGAACTACAGTGTGCGTTCACAAGATGAAGTATCCGAGTGTACCATATTGTTCGTAATTTAGGTGGGAGTTCATTGGTCGAAGTTTTGCCTGATTCCGAGTTAGTATGAAGAAGTTTTTGCAGTCTGAACAAAAAAAATAGCGGCTTTTTCCTAGGCAGAGTTCAAATATGAGGATGTAGCCTGTTAGTTTCTAAGTACAACTATTAGTCACCATGGAGAACTATAGTGAGCGTTGAAGTGGGGATATAGCCTGTTATTTTTTAAGTACAACTATCAGTCACCATGGAGAACTACAGTGTGCGTTCACAAGATGAAGTATCCAACTATACCGTATTGTCCGTAATTTAGGTGGGAGTTCATCGGTCGAAGTATCGTCTGATTCCGAGTTAGTATGAAGAAGTTATTACAGTCTGAACAAAAAAAAAATAGCGGCTTCTTCACTAGGCGGAGTTGAAATATGGGGATGTGGTAGCCTGTTATTTTCTAAGTACAACTGTCAGTCCCCATGGAGAACTACAGTGTGCGTTCATAAGATGAAGTATCCGAGTGTTCCATATTGTCCGTAATTTCGGTGGGAGTTAATCTGTCGAAGTCTCGCCGGATTCCGAGTTAGTATGAAGAAAATATAGCAGTCTGAATAAAAAAATAGCGGTTTCTGCACTAGGCGGAGTTCAAATAAGTAGATGTTGTGCCATGTTATTTTCTAAGTAAACTGTCAGTCCCCTTGGAGAACTACAGTGTGCATTCACAAGATGAAGTATCCGAGTGTACCATATTGTCTGTAATTTAGGTAGGAGTTCATCGGTCGAAGCTTTGCCTGATTCCGAGTTAGTATGAAGAAGTTATTGCAGTCTGAACAAAATAAATAGCGGTTTTTGCCTAGGCGGCGTTCAAATGTGGGGATGCTACTATCAAATATACTTCCACGGGTACAAATAAAAATGCATGCACATTGTGGTTAAATGCAGGGCCACATGGGCGTGCATCAGCATATGTACTCGTATATATAAAGAAAAGATGGATGTTTAAATGAATTAAAATCTACTTAACTTAAGAAAGTATACATTGGATGTGGAGACATATGATGCCATGAGTTTATACTGTCGATAATAATCGATTAGTATTATTCATGTTATGAATTTAAAAAAGTTGCTCTCAATCATTTACAATGTAAAGAGTTTACCATACCTATCTATGGCTTTTGAGCTCCCTCAAGCCATGAACTACCTATACCGATGTTTATATTGACCCTAGATAGAGAAGAATATTAGGTGGTTTGTTGAGCACACTCAAGAGTCACATAATTATCCTTAGGCTATCATGAAATGGAGGACCTTGAGTATATAATGTAATTTACGACTTATTGAGCACCCTCAAGGTCAAAAAGATGATAAGGATCAAGTAAACAATAGTTAGGAGATATAATTAGCAAAGAATTTCTTACCATTTGTAGGACAACAATTTGTTAACGCCCTCAAGGTTGTAATAAGAAGATAAATGGGTCCTAACCTCCATTGAAAAATTTATATATGAAATTTATGTATCTCTTTTAGGATTCTTGAATGATGCAAAATTTAGTGGATTCCTTATTAGGTAAAATAATAAAATAATCGACTAAGTATAAGAACACGTGTGATCTTATAAAATCTTCTTTAATAAAATTGAGATGCTAATATAATTAATAAAATTGTTTATCAATTAAAATATCTTTATTAATAGTTGGCTTGGAAGCGCAATCTTTTGGTCCTACCATGAACTTCCCAAAATACCCTTCACTCTTATATAATTCAAGTATTATCTATATTATTCTCTTTACAATCACCTAAAACAAAAAATAATTTATGTAATTTCAAACCTATTATTTCTACGCTTGACCGGAACAATTCAAACTAAGTTAAAACTTGAATATTTCAATAAATATATTTCTAGGTTTGCGTGTTCATTGAAATGAGAATATGTCAAATATGCACATCAGATGATAAAAGATTCTTCTAAATAATTTAACAAATCTTTAATAATAGTTATAATACATTTGATGTCATATTTTTTGGTATCGGCATAAACTATAAAAAATGCTCATTTATTTTAATATCACTTGAAAATTTGATCCAACTTCTTTTATAAATTCAAAATTTCTCGCTATAAATTTTACCAAATCATAATATCTTAGGATATAATAAATAAACCTCCATAAATATTACTTAATCTTAGTGTAGCTTAAATATAGTGTGCAACAAATAAATTTTCTTTACAAATTCAAAACTTCTTTTTACAAATATTACCAAATCTTAATACTACTTAAAATAAGTTCTAAAAAATTAATTTCTTTTACGAATTAATAAAAACAAAAATTTAAACCACCACCGATGTAGATGTTGCAACTAAGATAGAATTAGAAGAACAAAAATTCAAACTAACAACAAATAAACTTTTTGAATATGTTAAACATCTTCACTTTATAGAAAAACAATTTACGCATAAAGCGCGTGCCATCATCACACGTGAAGCACGTGCTGTAATGCTCGTAATATATAAACAAAGTTAAAGATTGATAAAGAAATGCAAGAATATACTTACCAATAAACCTTTTGGCATGTTGTTACTTCAATACCCATGTAAGAACCGAATAACATACCTATTTAAACATTTGTGTCTTGGTCACTTAACTGTGAAATTGACTAAGGTTGTTTATTATCTTCTATGAGTTATGAACTCTAAAGCAATACAAGGGTATAAATATAGATCCATATTACATTACAAAGAAAAAAAGTGGTGAACAACTACATTCAAATATGAGAAATATCAATGAAAATGTTTCATTCAAAATGGGAAAGTAAATTATATGTTAATACCTCGGTTATTGATTTTGACGAACCATATATAACCATATAAAATATAGATACTAATGTTTCACCAAGTTATATATTATGTAGTGTAGAATATTGCACACGTGCTGAATCGAAGACTGTACATGTAACGACGCGACTATTCGAACCTCGAATGTCGACACTAATACATCCACGGTATTGGTGTACCGAGCACCCAAGTGCCGAAAAGACAGAAAATTGGGGTAAAATCAAAGAAAAGGAATAGAACAAGATAAGAAGAACACAATATCAGAATCTCACAACGGAATGATAATTTATAATATCAAAAGAACAGTACAAAGGGTTACTTTGAATATAGGATTTTCAGAGTTACAAAACCTAAGTACTGTCATTAGCCTGGGCAGTTATAGATACCTATCCTCATAATGCTAATATATGCATATAGCTAAAACGGAACAACTGAAACAGAAATAGATAGATAATGCAAGCCTCCAGCTTGACTTTTGAACTTAGAAGCATCCAAGGTAAAACCTGATACTTAGTCCACACGAAAGAGTACGTGAAGATTTTAGGGAAAAAAACCAAGCGTCGGACATAAGTCTGGTATGAGAAAACTCGAGATACATGAATATATAAAACAGCGACTATTGAGACCGAAAAGATTCTCTTAATAGTTTTCCCCTCAAAAGAAACCACCCATTTATTAAGTTTAATATAGTGGTATGATAAATAATGTCTAGGGTGTGGGATATAATAATATCAAATAGCTGTGGTGCTTACATTGGTCACACTACAACATATTATGTTAAACTCAAAACTGCTACGGTACGCTCGCTTGATGGATTTTCCACGGAGGTGTCTCTAGTAAACTGAAGTGGGTCTCCATGCACACGGATCAAAAAACACCTTCCGTGCATCGTATATATTTAGATATAATATACCATAAGGTAAACACAAGCGGACCACACCCAAACATAAACATGAACCACGTGGAACCAAATACCATCAACTCCTGGTATCAATATATCAATAAGCATACTCTAGATCTGGAGTTGATAATATCGTGTCGTGGGTCAGCCAGACCCCAAACTGTGCAGCCTACTCTGTCTTTATCCAATTCTGATATCGAGGTTACATTCGGCATCATTCACACGAATCTTTATCAATCGAACAAAACACGAAACCCAAATTGGATCCTCCCATCCTAAATTGATGGCAAAACTACACATGGATTTTCATATCTCAATAGATCTTGGAAGCATACATGGATTGGATTATGATAAGCGGATCGTGTTATTGAAGAAAGGGAGGGAGATTCATACTTTGTCTTATGGAAGAGCCTAGTTCGGTTATGACTAGTTTTCTTTATTTTCTAGATGTGGCAGAGGAGGAGTTGGGTTCTATCCCTGTTGTTCAGGAATTTGCGGATGTCTTCGAAGAGGTATCAGGTTTACCACCATATAGGGAGATAGAATTTCACATTGATTTAGTAAAGGATGCGAAACCTATTGTATTGACAGTTCATAAACTTGCCTCGAAAGAGAAATTGGTGGTTAGAAATAAGGTAGTGATTTGTTGCAGAAGGGCTTGATCCGACCAAGTCGTTCAAGTTAGGGAGCACCCGTCGTCTTTGCTACGAAGGCAGACGGTTCCTTAAGATAGATGACTTGTTGGATCGGCTTCATGGAGCTCGAGTATTTTCTCAGCTTGACCTTGCTATAGGGTTTCAGCGGGTGAGGGTGGTAGAGGAGAGTGTACCCTTGACCACTTTTCGATCCGACTGGTTTTATGAGTTGTTAGTTATGTCGTTTGGCCTAATTAATGCTCCAGCATTTTTGGTGGACTTAATGAATTGAGTTTTTCGAGATGTGTAGGTTTGTCCTTGTTTTTATCAATGATATTCTGGTCTATTCCAAGACCAAGGATAAACATTCATACAATCTAAGGATTGTTCTAGGAACTCTAAGAGAGCATGTGTTGAAGGCTAAGTTCTCGCAGTGTAATTTTTAGCGTTCGAAAGTCAGGTTCTTAGGTCATGTTGTTTCGGAGGAGGGTATTTCTGTTGATCCAACTAAGGTTGTGGCAGTTCAGAACTCACTACGCCATAGATGACCTTCTGCAACATTTTTGCAAGGTGTTGCCAGCTAAAATGTTGCGATAGATATAAAATTTTGATCCTACTGCAACGTTGTATTTATGGTGTTACCTTAGCCATAAAAATGTGTTGCTCTAGCTAAAAAAGTGTAACACGATGCAACATTTTTATATAGTGTTGTTATAGATGTATTCAAATTAAAAAATTAATAAAATTAGCAATCCGCGTGAATACGATCCAACGGTTTACATTTAATCCGATTGTTAAACTGGATCACCGCTACAATTTGCTCCAAATTTTTGTTTTCCCGCTTTACTTTTCATATCATTTTCGTTCTCACCCCCAATTTCCAAATCCCTAATTTCCAAATCATATTTTCATTTCTTTTTTTTCTTCAAAAAACAAAATCTCGTCCTTTTTTCAAAGTTTGGTAGTGATCTCAGACAAGCTTCGTTCCCATTTTGTTCTCACCTCCAATTTCGCTGCTGTTTGCCGACATGTCGAGCACCGTTTGCTTTGTTGTCGAGATCTGGAAATGTCTGTTCGGCTTGTGAATCGGCGATTGTTGTTGGAGTTAGGTCATGATTGGACTGGGTTACGGCAGTGGGTGATTGCGATTGAAATTTCAAGCGATGGAGGTGAGGCCAATGGTGATTTAAGGTAGTTCTGGTCGATGGGTTGCTGAAATTGCGGTTGGTGAATTTGATATGGGAGGCGCTGGTGGGTTCGCGATTTGGAGGAGTTTTTAACAGGTTGGTTTTCAGTTTGATTGGTGAGGAAGTTAGGGTGTAGGGGTAGTTCGGGTTGTCGGAGAAGGCAGGTAGGTGGTTGTTGTGATGGTGAAGGCATAGGGTTAGTGAGGAGATGCGAATTGGTTGTGACAGATTGTAGAGGAAGGGATTTGTTGTGCTATGTGCAGAAATGGTTCGAGTTCGTTAGGTGATAGGGGCAGGAGTTTGTGGCTGATTGTAGCGGGATGGTGAATCTGGTTGTCGCAGTTTGTAGAAGTTGGATATGAAGGTGTGATGGAGGTTGAAGTATATGAAGTGATAGGTTAGAGCTTTGTTTGTTGTTGCGCGTTTGGGATGTTTTGGTTGTGAGATGGTAGTTTGGAAGAAAATGCAGTTTGCTGGTAGGGGTTTCGATAATGAAGTATGTAGTGGTTGAATGGAGTAATGAATGTGCAGAGGGGTTTTGATGTTTGTTGTAGAGGCTTGTTGGTATGAAATCGATAGAAGGTTGTTGTTGCTTGAAATGTAGCAGGGAGGAGTTTGGGTTAAGGCAGTTTGGATTGGTGAAAGGAAGTTGGTGGTGGAATGGTAGGTTGCTGATATTGTTTTGTGGAAAGAAGGAATGGGTGGTTATGCCAGCGATTGTGATTAGGTGATTAGGCAACATGTTCGATGAAGGGTAATGTATTACTTATTAACACGCAACATGTTCGATGAAATGTCAATTTTTATTTATCATGGTTTCAGGTCTTTTACCAAGGCAGAGCTAAAAGCAAGGTTATTTCAGTTTTCACTGAACAATTTGCTAAGAATGATGGCTGGAAAAAGGTCGGATGATTCAGGAGAAGCCATGAAAGAGTTGCAAAAGTCAATCGAGGAGGTGTTCAAATTCGCAGGAGGTGTTCATTTGTGCATCATTTTACGTCGTTTCAAAGAAGGCTCGATCTTCCGAAATCGGATGAATCGGGCGGTGTTCGATGAAGGTCGATCCCCGCCGGGACTGCAGTGCCCCAGACCCCCGCCGGCGCTGCGCCCGGACCCACTTCTCGGCTCGCCTTCCGCTCGGCACTCGGCTCGTCATATATTTGTCAGTGTCAGTGTCTGTATAAATTGAAACTGCATATGTAATGAGTGAACTGAGTGATATAGTGAGGAATATCTGTATATGTGAATATCAGTGTTATATATCATTGAATTGTAAAATAGTGGAGTCACGAATTTGTACTATTTCAAATGTTGAAATAAAATATTTATTTAAATAAATTACTGTTTAAATATCAAAT
Source organism: Allium fistulosum (assembly GCA_030737815.1). NCBI lineage: Eukaryota > Viridiplantae > Streptophyta > Magnoliopsida > Asparagales > Amaryllidaceae > Allium > Allium fistulosum. The sequence continues at coordinate 150,681,805 of CM060908.1, forward strand.
TCTGTGCGATAGCATTTTATTAAATAAATATTTATTTTTATTAAAAAATCAAATATGCTCTACATTGTGGGCCCCATAAATTCAGAAAGTTAATATCTATAGCAACATTTTAAAATGTTGCTACAGATACCTATGGGTGTTGCCATAGACCCAAATAGGGTTCTATTGCAACAGTATTACTTATGTTGCCTTAGATAGTCAAAATGTTGCCTTTGAGGTCTAAGGCAACGACAAAAATTGCATCACCCTAAAAGTGTTGCCATAGACCTATGGCAACATTTTTCGGGCCTGAGCCAACATTTTTTATGTGTTGCAGAAGGTCATCTATGGCGTAGTGACTAGAAGAGACTAGAAAGTGCAACAAATATTAGAAGCTTTATGGGTCTAGCAGCTATTACAGGATATTCATACAAGTTTTCTCAAAGATTGCCTCTCGCTTAACGAATTTGATGAAGAAAGATGTCAAAAGTGTGTGGACGGGTAAATGCGAGCAAGCATTCTTGAAGCTAAAAGAAAAGTTGACTGGTGCTCTTGTTCTTACTATGCCAGACGAAGGTGAGGGTTTGATTATTCACACTGATGCGTGTGGAACATGTCTTAGTGCTACGTTGATGCATCATGGGAGGGTGATCGCTTATGCGAGTCAGCAGTGCGAACTGCATGAAGCGAGGTGTGAAACTCATGACTTGGAGTTGTTAGCAGTGGTATTTGCATTAAAGATGTGGGACATTGTTTTCTTTGTGAAAGGTTTGAATTATACATGGACCATAAGTCTTTAAAGTATTTTTTTACATAAAAGGACTTGAACATGAGGCAGCAAAGGTGGTTGGAGTTACTTGTGGCCTATGATCTGGATATTTTATATACTCGGGAAAAGCCAATGTCCTAGCTGACTCGCTCAGTAGGAGGTATGCAGTTATGGGGAATATTGTGGTTCGCCCGATTCGTATCGAGGGAAATCGACATAGAGACCTTCATTTTGCTAGGATAACTAAGAATGTAAGTGAGAATGAGGCACTGGAGAGTTGGCCGAGATTCGAGGTGGATAGCCGTGGCTTTTTGAGAATGAACGGTAGGTTGTGTGTTCCGAATATTGATGAGATTTGGAAAGATGTTCTAGTAGAGAGTCACTATTCTAGGCTGACGATACATTTGGGGTCACTATAATGCACCAAGATATGAAGAGGATGTTCTGGTAGGAGGGTATAAAGAGGGATGCTTTTATCTTTGTGAGCAGGTATGCTAACTTCCAACACGTAAAGGGTAGTCATCAAAAGATGGCCGGACTGCTTCAGCCACTTGAGATTCCGAAGTGGAAATGGGAGCATATTTTTATGGATTTCATCGACGGATTACCTAGGTCGAGGAGGGGTAGCGAAGGCTTATGGGTTATCGTGGATTGATTGACCAAGAGCGCGCACTTCTTTCCTTTTAAGACTATGAAAAATAGCTTTTAGTTTGGCTAAGTTATATATGTAGGCGATCGTTAGGTTGCACAGTGTTCCTTGTGATATCGTGACGATAGAGATCCTATATTCGCAAGCCAGTTCTAGAAGGGTTTGCATGAAGTATTAGGAGCCGAGCTTAGTTTGAGTACCGCTTACCATCCGTAGTTAGATGGGCAAACGGAGAGGGTAACCAATGTTGGAGGACTTGCTTTGAGCATGAATTTTAGATTTTGGAGGTTCATGGGAAGTACGCTTACCACTTGTTGAGTTTTCACATGACAACAGTTATCAGGCCAGTATCGGAATGGCACCATTTGAAGCGTTGTATGGAAAGCCTTGCAAGGCTCCACGATGTTGGGTAGAACCTGGAGATCGTCTTATGCTTAGGCCGGATATGATCAGAGAGGCATCATATAAGGTTATAGAGATTCAAAATCGAATCAAGGAAGCTCAGAATCGACAGAAGGGTTATGCAGACGAGAGGCGCAGAGACTTGGAGTTCTCGGTTGGAGCTTTGTATTTGTAAAGGTTTCTCCGATGGGAAGTGTAGTTTGGTTTGGAAGAGCTGGGAAGTTGGCTCCTCGTTATGGAGGATTGTTCCCGATTCTTGAGAGGATTGGTACACTTGCATATAGATTCGGTTTACCGATTAGGCTATCGGGTGTGCACAATATATTTCATATATCACATTTATATAAGTTTGTGCATGATCATTCTAGTGGAAGCGTCGTAGCAAGAGGACTGAAGATAGAGCCAAATTTGTCTGCGTTGAGGCAACTTGTTCGTATTGTTGATAGAGATATGAAGCAATTGAGGACTAAGATTGTAAAGTTAGTCAATGTACAATGGAGTGAGGATGCTTGGGATTCTACTAGGGGGACTGAGGATAATTTAAGGGAACCCTATCTGGATTTTTTCACAGACTAGAGTTTTCTTATCTTTGTTTGTATTTGAGTCGCATTTTAGTTTGTATATAGTTTCCACCAGCTATATTTATCTTGTTCTTTTATCTTCTTTGATTATCGTTCTTGTTGAATTTCGAGGACGAAATGTTCTAAGTGGGGGAGAATGTAGCGACCCAGAAATTCGAGCACTTCGTATTTTAATATCGATACATTTTGAGATAAGTTTAAGTGTTATAAGTATAATTTTATAACCTTGTTTAACATCATTTAATTAATAAATAACATTTAAAAGCTTTTTTTGAAAATTGTTTACAAAAATATATTCTTTGAAGAAAAATCGATAATTTGACCGAAAATCGGTTTATCAATAAACAGCTTTTCGATCTGTACAAGTTGTTCGAACTATCATGCACTTAACTAACGATCAGATGAACACGTTAACAACTAATTAACATGCTCTCCTCCTCATAAAGCATGGAATTTTCTAGAAAGTTCTATTAGGATAAGAGATAATATAATGAGAAGGGTATAAGAGTAATTAGCCATAAAGGAGAAGTGACATAAAGTTGTCATGATAAGAAGCAATTAACGCATTAGGGTTTTGAGGGATTTTTAGTCTTTTCCCATCACCATTCCTAAGCCTATATAAGGAGGATTACACCCTTATGAAATATATCTAAAATATTCCAAAGCTTAAGAGAAAATTTCAATGTCATCTTCTTCTTCTTCTTCATCTAAAATTTCTAAAGCAAATAATTTGCAAATCAATTCCAAATCATCTCAAATTTGGAGTGAGATCATACCACCACATAACAACACTTTCTACTTGATTAGATTGTGAAAAAGCAAAGCCAAACACTCCCACAACTTTAGGCCGTGACCAATAGGAGGCTAGAGGAGGCAAAGGAGCAAGGCAAAGCAAAAAGGAAGGAGAGAAACGCGTTTGCTAGCTTAGGTCTGAACTTGAGTGCTTAAGTTTGGTTGTTTGCTGAGTATAAGGTAACTCACACTTGGATTGATAATATAACTCATATATAATTATATTTTGTTGTGTTAAAATTATTTGAATTTTTAAGTGACATATGTTGATAACATTGATTTTGATCGTTGTTTTGAAAACAAGTGGCATATAGGATCCATATATGGATTTGAATGGACTTGAATGGACTTATATGACATATGACTAGGCCTCCAGCAAAGCACATAGGTTGTAGTTGAACATAAGTTGAGATATGACTCGGATTTGAAAGTGCACTTATAGCGATAGTCGCTATGGATGCAGTTCGGAATTGTCTTATTTTTGACAATTGTTATGAAACTCTGTAGAGAGATTCGTAGGGATTTCTCGCCATATTCACAATGTTTTATATGTATGTTTGTTGTTTTTAAAATCTTGAATAGTAAAAATTTAAATAACATCTCGAAAACAACCAAAACATCGCTAGTGCAAAACTGCCACGTTTGACCTTGATTTTTGGCTTCAGTTGTTTCAAAAAGGACTTCAAATTCGAGCGATTTGTTTCATTCTTTTTAAAAGTATTGCCTAACTATTTTTAGATTATTTTAAAAGTAGTTTGAGATATTTATGATTTTTTAAGAATTAGTTATGAATTTTCAAAGAAGAAAATTTTAGAATAAAACATATTCTATTTCCAAGTTTTATTAATTTTTCAATTTTTTTATTTTTAAGTACTATTTTAGATAAATGTTTTAAACCTCTTATAAGTATTTCCAAATATTTTAATGTTTTCAAAAAGGGGTTAGAATTTGTAAATGGCTAAATGGTTGATTGTTTAATTACTTATTAGGAAAGTAATTAACTATGCTTAGCACTGATAAGCTGATGAAGTAATTTTATCTATTTATAAGAATTAAGATTTGTGTCGAGTAGGAATGGAGCAATAGGGCTCTAATCTAACGGGCTTCCTTCTTAACTGAGGAATAGGTAAGTGGAAAATATCAAAAATGCATTAATTGTGTTGATTTCTTGTTGTTTATGGAAATCATTAATACTATACTTGACAACTAAAGACGACGAGGTAGATTTATCTATTTGTGAGATTCAAGACTGAAGTGTCTAGGTAAGTCTTGGAGCAACCAGTGCCTAAATTTACCTGGCTTTGCTCTTGGACGAGGAATAATTAAGTTGGAATGTTAGAAATGAGTTAAGCGTACGAATTGTGATTTGTATACTCAATTGTTATGACTGGATAATCTATTTGTCGATTATCGAACTTGACCTAATATTAACTTAGAAAGTAATTGAAAGCTTCACCATTTAATACCAATAAGAACCCTTGGGGAGGAGCAACGGTACGAAACGTTTCTAGCTTTCATTTACTTCTGCAAAAATCGAAATTGAGTTAACCAGAGATTCATCGATTAGTTCTGAAGAGTCCGGGATCGGAAAGTGTTCTACTTACCGAATACCACTTCAAAATTAGTATACGAGTTCTATGTTTTGAAAGCGGTTGAAGAAAAGAAATCTATGTGGAGATTCAAGATCTGTTTAAGATGCTCGAACACCTGTAAATGTTCGTGATCTATTTAGGATGTGGGAATCCATGTGTGATTCCGAGATCTGTTGAGATATGGAAATCATGTGTGGTTTTGACATCTATTCGAGATGGGAGGATCCAATTTGAGATTCGTGTTCTATTTGAACGATAATGATTCTTGTTATCCTGCATTTTGGTCAAGGCCAAGATATCAATAAACTGGATAGAAACTAGGATGGGGATCGTTTGGAAATAAGGCTATGATCGATGTCGTCAAAATTTGACCGAGCTCCACTCAAGACGGGATCACTTGAGAACGATGAACAAGGCAAGGAAAGTCCACGTTTCAAATTTCAAGTCAATCGGAGTTCATATGCTCAAGATATGATCGATGCAAGTCAAGCAATGCTCTCATTCGTATCCATTGGATCACCTTCTTCGTATCGCTTTCATTCGTATCCATCACCTTGTAGGCCACGTTCGCATCGATCAAGCATCCATCAGTTCCTACTCACCCATAAACATTCCACTTCGTATCCATTCGAAAGCAGCCTCCTTCGTATCGATCAGAGTCAAACTTGTTCGTATCCATCAGAATCGTATCCATGGGAAAAGGAAACTCATCATCAAGATCGTATCCACTTCGTTCGTGTCCATCCCATTCACATCCAAGGACATCAGTTCCTTTAGTATCCATCAATCTACATTGCTTCATATCGATTCATTGAGCGTCGCTTCGCATCGTTCATGCAAAACAAAACGAGCGATACGAAGGGGACATGTATGAATCGATACGAAATAGGAAGAGGTTGATTGATACGAATATGGGGATGGATGCGAAATCAGTGACACGAAACACATAACTAAGCATCGATATGAAAGGATTCGGCAACTGATCGATGCGAACGACATGGATACGAAGCGATTGCATAGGAGCGATACAAATGGAGCCTACAAAGATGGATGACTCGGTCACTCGGCATGAAAAGTGGATCGATCCTAAAAAATAGCGCCGCATCCCCTAGCAAGCATGTGCCCAGAAGCGATACGAACAGATCGATGCGAATATAAGCGATTCAAACTCAGCAGCCTTCAACAAATTCAAACTTGCATCGATCATAACTCAAAATCTACAAGTCCAAATGCTACCAAATTTTCACAGGGGCTTACGCACAACCTCAGGAATCTTCATGATCGATATCGACTCGATCGAGCAAGATTTTGATCGATACGAATCTCATTTGTATCGATCATGGATCATGTCAAAATCACTCGGGATCAATCATGTGGGCCCACCCACGTAAGGGAATGAGTCTTCCGAAGTTTGGGACATATATCTTCAGCCTACACCTATAAATAGCAGCCCAGGGTCTTCAGAAAAGGGATCTTTTTGGCTCTTCTACGCCGACACTCTGTCAGAATCATTGTTGTAATTCAGTTGTACTGCTGTAAACCTCTGTAACCAGCGAGTTATAATCAATAAAACAACAACTCTTCAAAGTGAATATAGGTTACAACGCCGAACCACTATAGATCGTGTGTTTCTATTGCTTTCCTTTTAATTTTCTGAGCATTCTTCATATTTTATTCTCTATAAACTTGCTATCTATGATATGTGATTGTCAACGGGTGCTTTCATCGACAATTGGGTGTCTGTGACCAATTTTGGCGCAAAAATTCATGTGAAAGATGTTGAACGTAACCTCAACACCGGGAATGGCTAAAGACAGATTAGGCTGCACAATCTAGGGCTTGGATGACCCACGACGGTATATTATCAACTTCAGATCCAGAGTTTGCTTATCGATATGTTGGTACCAGGAGTTGATGGTATTTGGTTCCACGTGGTTCTTGTTTATGTTCAGGCATGGGCCGCTTGTGTTTACCTTATGGTATATTTTATCTGGAGATATACGACTCCGGAAGGTATTTTATAATCTTTGTGCATGGAGATCCGCTTCAGTTTTTGGAGGCATCTCCATAGAAAATCCATCAGTGAACGTATCTAAGCAGTTTTGAGTGTAACATAATATGGTGCAATATGACCAATGTAAGCACCACGGCTTTTTGATATTATTACATCTCTTACCCTAGACATTATCTATCATATCACTATATTGAACTTAATAAATGGTTGGTTTCTTTCAAGGGGAAAACCGTTATAGGAACACTTTCAGTCTCAATAGTCACTGTTACATATACTCATCTATCTCGAGTTTTCTCATACCAGACTTATGTCTGACGCTTGGTTTTTGTTTCCCAAAAATCCTTGCGTATTCTTTCAAGTAGGCTGAGTATCAGGTTTTACCTTGGACGCTTCAGAGTTAAGAAGACGAGTTAGAGGCTTTCATTATCTATCTATTTCTATTTCAGTTGTTCTATTTATCTCTATGCATATATCAGCGTTGTGAGGACATGTAGTTACAATTGTCCAGGCTGATGATAGTACTTAGGTTTTGTAACTCAGAAAATCCTATATTCAGAGTAATCTTTCGTGCTATTCTTTTGATATTTTAAATTATCGTTCTGCTGTGAGATTCTAATATTGTGTTCTTATTGTCTTATTCTATTCTTTTTCTTTTATTTTACCCTAACTTTCTGTCTTTCCGATACATAGGTGCTCGATAAACGAATACCGTGGATGTATTATTGTCGATATTTGAGGGTCGAAAAGTCGGATCGTTACAGTACAGTATAAAGACCCAAGATAAAGTATGAAGATTCATGAGTTCAAAGACAAAAGAAATCAAGATCTCAAGATTATAATTTAGTGCATAAAGTCATTAGTAAATATTGTTAAAGTCCTTGATAGCAATTTCTGTTTCTATCTCCAATTTCTGATCTTTGATATTTTAAATTATTTAGATATCAAAAATATATTTTAAATACTTTATATTTTAAATTCAAAAATATTTGAAACCTATGTTTAAAATATTTTAAAGCGTAGAATTTTCAAAATATTTTAAAGAAAACAATTTTCATTTTTAACTAGCATATGTTGACATACATATATAGAATACATCAACATACAAGCCGCAAAATGGTTTTTTTTTATTTTGAATGGAAGCATCTATTAGACACAACCCTTCACGAATGGACACATCTTTTAGTTTACAATATAAAGGGGATTGCAAACGAATTTTTCAATAACTAATTACTTAGTTTCTTCCTACTCCTTACTCTCTTGAAAATTCTCTTGAAAAATATACTATATTCTATTCAAAATCATAAAGAATCAATTCATATTTCTTTCTACTGATTCAAAAGTACTTTCTTACTATTTTTGGAAACATCTCTCCCAATTCAAATATTAAAGTGCTATCCAAGAGGTATAAGATCCATTGTATCCAAAGTACAACTATTTGTCTTTGGAAAACCACTAACTCTAATCTTGTTTATGTGGGTATGCTTGTAGCCCGTTCAAATCAAGTGAAGGTGCTTGTAGTCTGTTCAAATCAAGTGTGTGTACTTAGTAGACCAGTAAATATAGTGGGTGCGCTTGTAGCCCATTCAAAATCAAGTGAGTTTATCCCAGACTCGGAATACATGATGTCGTGTCTCATAGCCTTGAAATCAAGATTGTAATTGGTTTTCTTGCTACATATAGAGTAGGCACTTGAAAGAAATATGTACAAAAAATTAGATGGGACTGAATGTAGGAGAAACTTGAACCAGTATATAATCAATGGTGTCATCTCTCTAACTCTTTACTTTTTACTTTACTACTTTTATATTCATCAGTGATTTCATCTATGACTAATTATTAATATAAATTTGCGTTGTTATTATGTGATTTAACATCAAACTTGAAAGAAATTTAAAAAGATTTACATAAGTTGGAAAACACTATTCACCCACCCTCTAGTGTTAAATTAGCCTTAAGATCCATATTTCCACAACCCACATTTGGTATCAGAACATTAGGTTTTCAAAAGACCCGTAATCCGATTTTTGAAAAGTTTAAATGACAAGGAATATTGTTAACGCTTTTATAGAAAATAATTTTGTGAAACCAATATGTTATTTTCAAATAGATTAGAAGTTGATTATTTTGAAAATTCACTTGATATTTTGGAAAGATAATGTTGAATCGCATGAACAAGTATTTTATATAGCTGATGGTGAGCAGAAAGTTGATAGTCATACATCACAATCAAGAAGGACAAATGGATTTTAGACACGGATGTTCAAAAGGCATAATGGAAGATCAAGAGAAAGGAAGAGCAACAATGTAGATATATATATGCTTAAAGACAAACCTTTGAATGGAGAGAACGATAGTATTGGAATAGAGGACGTCGGCAGTATCAGTAATCTTGAAAATTTATTTAATTTTTATATATTACTTTTTAATGAGTTCTTTAAGTAGAAAGAAATTTTAATCTTCTTCTATGTTCCAAATAACCAAAATGGTTTAAATAAATAGAAAACAAGTTTTCCCTTTAAAAATAACGGCTAGTTTTTAAATTGAAAAGACACTTTAATTTTTTGAGATGCCTTTTTATTTTATCTATAGAATATTCTAAATTATTTATCTATTAAAAAAATTATATTTTTATCGTAATTAATATTACGCATTAAAATTTTAGAAAAAAATTTCGAAGAAAAATATTAATTTTTAAATTTTGTAGAATTTCTACAAAACTGACTATACACTTTGAAAACAGGGCAAGGAATATTGAATGAAGCAGTATGTTTTAAATCTCAGAAATTATAAATTAATTATTTTTAAATTAAATTTTTTACATGAGTATAAGATAGATATACTCGACCTTATAAAAAATTTGGAGCCAAAATTTGAATTCTAACTATTTTATTATTTTTGAATGTACACACACTTAGCAAGTTACAACGGCTAAATTTTCAAATTTTAGAGCCAAAATTCAAATTTTTGTTGCCTTAAAATTAAATCATTTTTCAATCATAAAAATATATTCCAGATAACAATTGATATACATAACTATATAAAAAATTCTAAAAGCGGTTTAATAATTTAACATTTTCTAGATTTTCGTACAAAATTGATTACTCTTTTTAAATGTCGAACATGCAAGTTCAACGTAGTAATTTTATGGAAAATCTCAAAAATTATTAAATGTATATTTTTACATGAAATTTTTTGATCTGATAACATTATGTAAAAAAATTCATATCCAAATTAAAAAGTTAACTATTTTATTATTTTCAAATAAACGGACACTTGGTGGTTACAACAACCATACCATTGACGTAAGCCATTGCAATTTTGAATTTTTATGTACTTTTACACAAAAATTTTTAACATAGAAAAATTTAATTTGCAGAATATAATTTGTATATATAACTACATAAAAAATCCCGAGCACTTTAAATTAATGTAACATTTCCTTTTATTTTGTTAATTTCAAATAAATACCTCAATTGTCAAGTTGTGCTTTTCATTTTGAATTTAACTGTCATACCTCTTCATGATTGCTTATACTTCTTTCGTAATGACTTTTATAAAAAAAATCCTTTCTAATCACATCCTACTGATCATTTATCATGATGACTATACTAAAAAGAAAAGCATACCTTCTTTCATGATTTCAACTTTTCTAATATTGATTTTACATCTTTTACTCGTATTTCTTACTAATTTTATAATGATATATTAATATTATGACTTCGTGAAATTAATTAAATGTACGTAGAGTGTATTAGTAAGGCTCTATTTATAGAATTCCTTGTATTTATGAGAATGGCCACATCATATGACACTTGTCATATAAACAAATAGTAACACATATGTAAAGTGACATGTGTCATTACACTTGTCCTTTAGGAAGATCATTATATACATCCATGTTATCAAGTGTCATTACACGTGTAGTTCATCAATACACTTGTTTGTGTGGGTGCGCTTGTAGCCGGTTCAAATCAAGTGGGTGTGCTTGTAGCCCATGTAGCCCATTCAAATTAAGTGGGTGTGCTTGTAGCCCGTTCAAATCAACTAAGTGTGCTAAGTAGCCTAATAAATCTAGTGGGTATGCTTGTATCCAGTTCAAATCAAGTGAGTTTACCCCATACTCGGGATACAAGAGGGTGTATCTCATAGCCTTAAAATCAAGATTGTAATTAGTTTTCTTACTACCATACAAAATAGGCACTTTAAAGGAAATACATATAAGAAATTGTACGGGACTGGATGTAGGAGAAATCCGCACCAGTATAAAATCTCCGGTGTCTTCTCTCTAACTCTTTACCTTTTACTTTATTTCTTTTATATCTAACTGTGATTGCATTTGTGGCTGATTGTTAGTATAAATCTATGTTGTTAATCTATGATTTAATATCAATCTTTAAAGAAATTTAAAAAGATTTATGTAAGTTAGAAAACACTATTCACCCTACCACCCTCTAATGTTATATTAGCCTTAAGATCCATAATTCTGCAACCCATATTATAGTGTGTGATCGTCTATTTAATATAATTGAATACAATAAGGTTCTTGTTGTGTTAGAAACAAATTTGGACTAAAGATTATAGACAGACATAGGAATTTGACCGCTAAATGTCAGTTTTGATCTATTTACTTAAGTGCAGCTCATTCGATATCCTTAAAATTTTAAGGATAAATAAATGCATTTTCGTAAAGAATTCGATAAAGTCTTGCAGTAAAAGGTTTTCTTTCAAACAATACAACCTTTAAAGTGAAAACTAAAATTTGAGAGTTGTAATAATGTTGGTATGGTTGGGATAAAGAGAGTAAATAGTCCCCTCTATTTCATGAAGAGATATCCAAATTGGAGTGGTTTAAAATATTTGTAGATTCTAAATAAGGAACAAGAATACAATTTCTAGTTCAAATGTATTTTTCTCATAGAAAACAGTTCTCCAATCCATTGTCGGGTAGGTGTTTTTATTTTTATTCCCTTTTTGAAATATGTTGCCCAGGGGATATGTATCAATCCATACTGCTACATAATATATTATTTTGGGACTTAGCTAAAATTTCATTCCACTTATTTTACTAGTGAATCAAAGCTTCAGATCTAGGACTTCCCTGCTTCAAGTGCTTATGCTTTGACTTTAAACTTCAGCATCCGCCAATTTCTCCAATAGCTGATCAAAAGTAACATCCTATGTTTGTTTCCACCTAGACATTTACCGCCCAACATCAACATCACCACCTTGTCACTTCTAACATCGTCGTCAACTACTGTTATACCTTGAGTTACCATCAATCGGTCCTAGTCAACCGACGCTGATGGATCGTGCTTGGCCTAGTGTGGAGTTAAGGTGAGGAGAAATTGTTTCTTTTGGTTTCGGGCGAGATCTATATAATTAGTTCGATGTTGAATGAGATAGAGTCACAAATGGATTGTCTCCATGCATAATCTCCATAAATTATCTTTATTTCCCAACAAATTCGAGCATGGACGCACCCGAGAGTTGAATACCTCAACACCAGTTTTAGTTAAAAAAGAATCTTCATTTCGTGAAGGTTGCATTGTCTAACCAAGAATCCCAAGTCAAGAGTTCATGTTTCAGACTGCATTAAGATCTATTTGTTATCGTTGATGTAGTTCCTACGTTAGTGGGTAATACCAAACCCATAATTCCAACGTGTGTCAGAGCTCGTTCGACGACATGAGTGGACTTTCTACATAGAATAGTTTCGTACATTGTGTAAACAAATAGGATACGCATACTACAGAGAACACAAATACCATCCCTAGTACATGTACAGAATATGATGGATCGATAGGCATCAACATTCGTTAGATGTTATATATTGACTACTACACATAGAGACTAGAAAATCATATACTCAAGTATAAATTTTTTTAATAAAGAATACATGACCATGCTCATCATCCAAGTTTTTAGTTTAGTTTTGGAACCCAATAGATGCTCCATACATATCTCTACCGCAAAGCAATGGCCACTTCTACCTCTAGAACGCCAGGGATGGCGTTAAGCTCAACGCCGAGTTCCATTCCTATGGCCATTGAATCTCCCAAAACTCATTATCTTCTTCAACCTTTATTTACGTGGCTATGCTGATGATCATTAAGGTGCCACATGGCAAGATAACACTAGATGTTAGCAAAGAAGGGGTATTGGTCTTAGAAAATTCCCAAGATTATTCTGCCTTTCAACTCTCTACTGTTGAACTTTAGACAATTTGCAATAGGTATGGGATTCCCTTAGATTAAGTTAGGCTCTTATTCCCGCATGAGCAGAAGAAGAACCTACCAATTGGTTACATTGCCTATAACGAGTACATGTTCTTATTCAGAGTGGTACCTCCCTTAATCCATTTTCCCACCATGTTCTTTAGTTGATGAGGCTCTCCTCATCCCAACTGCATCCAAACGCTTATGCCTTTCTTTGAGCCAATTTGTGATATTTGTAAGACATTTGAGGGATTCATAGTTTGTAATAATCCAATTACAATTTCAAGCACCACTCCTCCATTCCAATGATAACTTTTTTAAAAGCATTCAGAGATTTCAGAATCAGGATAGATCTTAATAACAAATGCATCTTTTTTAAAGATGAATATTTATTTTTACACTGCCTCTTGGAATTCACTATGAAATGTCACTCCTAACGTAAATCCTATATCTCCTATTCCAATTGCTGCCTTATCTGGATTGACTTCATCTGAATTGCTAATCATTTTATATTTCTTTATATTATCACATCGAGAGTTGATAATAATAACTTGAGGAAAATGGTCTCTACGGTCCTGGCTATTTTTGAAGATCTGTGTTGCATAACGCACCTCATGGTTGATCTCGTTATTTCTGCCTCCTTTACAATGGTCCTATAGTTCACTTTAAGCCTACAGTTCTTGGCACCACATAGTCCGAGATTCTTACTCCAGCTTTGGCCCACTATGGAGTAATTGATGATGAAGATGGATAATTCATCAAGGTGGAACCAGATGAAGAAGAAAAAAAAAGGAAAATTCATTGAGGTTGAACACAATGAAGAAGAAGAAAATGGAGAATACAAAGAAGAAAAGGATAGCTGTAACGACACAATTTTTCGACGCCCGAAAGTCGACATCAATACATCCACCGTATCAAATGTCGAACCATCGAATGCCGGAAAATCGAACCGTTAGGGTTAAAGAAGAAATAGGTAGAAGAAGAAAGAAGAAGAAACAAAAACAATATCATAATCTCACATCCGCAGCGGAACAATATATAATAGATAAATGAATAATCTTTAAAACAAAGAACTATATCAGTTTATACATACATCATAAGAGTTTACAGCAACAACACACAACACTGGCAGTTATAATAACCTGCCCATATGATTGAATACACAGCGGAATGATAATAATATACGAAAGCACGTCTCGCCATCCCTCTCATCTCTTGAGCTCCACAGCAATCCATCCAGATCCAATTGATAACCTGGCTCTAGGCTGCCCGTGTGGAAAATTATGGGCACCCAGAGTTTAGAAAGGGAACAATAAACTCCAGGTCGGTCATGGGACTGGTGTGAGATCTTAAAACAGTTATTTGCACAAAGAAATAAAAATAAATCCGCAATGCTTTTGGAAAATGAAACTACCATAAGGCCTCCCACCACACACACAACGCAATCGCACACATGGAGGATATTTCTCCTTATGATAGTCAAACATGCTTGATACGCAAAATCCTTTTGATATTATTATTAGTGCATAGTGTGGAATACATTTCGAAAGTATAATATTAATCTTAGCCATCATAGGTAGCATTATATTATGTCTGCTATAGCTACCATTTAAGAATGGTAGGTTATACAACTGCAATCGTAAAGGGCTCGTATTGATTGTTTGGATTTCCAACAAAAGGTCAAGGCTAAGGAACTTCCTTTCCAAATGGGTACGCCTCTAGAGGGACGCCCTGAGAACCTAACCGGATCTCTGCCAACACAAGGCCGGGTTACCTCTGTAACTAGGTAACTACTACACAAGTATGCACACCCCCGGTCGTCACCGACCTTTAACCGAGGTGCCTCTACAACCAACAACCACATAAGTAAAATATCTGGGCTCCATACCATGATACCACTTTTTCCACATAAGTGAAATATCTGGGCTCCATACCATGATACCATATTTTCCACATAAGTGAAATATCCGGGCTCCATACCATGATACCACTTTTTATCCAGAAGGAAATGCACATACCCTGAGGGGCACGACTCCCATAACCTTGCTGCATCCTTCCTGTTTCAACCATTTCCGGGGTGTGAGGTTCGATGAACTCTCGTCCACAAAGCTACGCTTTTCACAAAATCCATGCTTCGATCAACCAATGATCAGCAACACTCAGCATGCCACATTACCAAATTGGGAATATATCACTAGTAATCATCAACTACATAACCTCTGAGCTCGTACGTCTCAGAGAAGGGTGTTAAGCTAAGAGAATAAATTCTTCGCCAACAACAGAAATGTATTTGATAGGAACCAGCTTTACATCTCAAAGTGTAACGTCAGACATACATCCATACTAGTCCGTTCCGGGTTCGAACGGAACCGAAGACACTTCAAAAGAAGTCCTTGCAATCCGGATAATCTCTAATCACGTCCGGACTCCCCATCACAAAGGGTGATATAATCTCTATACCGGAGCAAATCGGTGCAGAGACATTCGACAGGTAATCCTTTCGTTTTTGAAAATACCCGGTCTTCAACACCATCTTCAAATGCGATCCCATTTCGTCATATCATTATTCGGAATGGGTTTTATGACATAAAGTCCTCTCCCGGCTAATCCAAATAACGAGCGCTTATTTAAAAATAAGTGTTACATTCAGATTTCAAGTCAATCACAATAAAATTCCACTTTGATCTTTTAAACAAAAGATCCATCACAAAGATTCGATGTGGATTTCGAATATCCATTTGGAATCCGACCCCCGGTCGCATCGAAATTCAAATGCCATTTAAAGGCCAACATTGATAGTCGGTTATTTAACTATCAATCAATATTCATAACAATCACCAGATTTTAAATAATTTTTCCCAATTATTTATTTTCAAAATATCTTCGCAAGATAAATTTTTAACACTTCAACCCTTTGAAAACAAATTTCAAATCATTTTTCACTCGCGGAATAAGATTCCCGATATTATTTATTTCCACTGAATATCTGCCAAGTCCGAATACTTTAAAATAATTTAAATCACTTATCCAAATATATACTTGGAAAACACTTTAAAAATGAAAACTATTTTTAAACACTTTATTTAAAATATTAGTTATAAAAATATTATACTAATATCTCATATGAAACTCAAGTCCAATCTAATTTTAAAATAAAATTATTAGATAGAGTATAACTATTTAAATAACCATTTTCTAAATCAAATATCAATTAAATCTTTTTATCCAAATATACTTAACTTAATAAATATTTACCTTTAAAGATTTAAAAACAATTTACGAAAAATACTTTCTTCACAAACATTCTTTTTTAAAACCAACTTTAGAACTTTTAATTTATATTTAAAAGCTACTTTGAAAACATACTTGGCTTCCCAGGGAAAATACACTTTCCATTTCAAAATGGTCCATTTAAACCAATTAATAAACCCTTCTCGATTTATTTCAATTTACATTCCAAATTCGTAAATTTCCTTCCACACTTTTAAAAATAAACAAATATTTAATTTTAAAACAAATTTCCCTTTTCTTTATAAATTCCCATTGTGAATTTACATTTTCAAATATCCATTGATGTACAATTTTCAAATTGATTTCCAAATATTTTATTTCAAACAGCAAATCAAATTCCCAATTGATTTCCAAATTTATTTCAAATACCAAATCAAATTCCAAATTTATTTTCAAATACCAAATCAATTTCCAAATTTATTTTCAAATACCAAATCAATTTTCAAATTGATTTTTAAAAAATTATTACCTTTTAAATAAATTCCTCTATTTCTCCTGAACTATTTAAAATCCGAATTTTAAATAAATTCTCCAACTTTTAAATAATATTACTCAAAATCCATTTATTAAAATCTTTTCCCCATATTTTGGAATTTATTCGATAGAATTACAAAAATCAACATTTATACTTTTAAATTCCTTCCTTTAAATTTATCCAATTTTCTAAAATTAATTTACTCAAAATCTTCTACTTTAATTTCAGAAAATCCAATTTTATTTATTTCTGGTATCCTACGATACCAAAAATATATTTGGCTAAACTGTAGCCTTCAAATAAATTCCATTTATCAATATAATCATTCACACAAATATAATCATTCATAGATTATCACATCACAACATATACAAATAAATTTAACAATGTGAGGAATCCAGTTGGATCCCTCCAACCTGTTTCCCTGCATCCACAGATGTTAGCACAACAATAAAATACCAATTCCACTTCGAGGTGGAATATCGCGGTATATGGGATGATATAATATCATCCGCTATTATGCGGCGCATAGGGTCTCATCCGCTATATAATGCGGGAAATAAATCACTCCAATATATATATATATATATACACACACACACACACACACACACTATCATATATACTATCACAACCAAACAATCAATCAATAACTGAAATTCCAATTATTTTTAATTTGAGTGAGAAGCTCTCACCTTTTCTTTTATTTTGCAGTCCATTTCCAATTCGACTTGTTTTTCCACGATTTTGACCTTGTATAACAATTATATAAAATTTCATTAATATTCGAATAAATCGAACACTTAAATTCCATTTTTTTCTTCAAATCTTAATCTGTATATATATATATATATTCTTTTAACCCTATATATATATATTTATATTTTAAAATACCTCTCTGCATATATGTAAAAAAATTAAAAATAAAAAGAAATTACCTAACAGCCCTTAGTATCAAAACCCTAGCTCGGCCTCCTTGCCGAAGTGGCCGTCGCCACGATCTTACTGCCGAGCCACACGCGAGGCAAACCACCGTGCTTCAGCCTTGGCGTTGCTTCACCGATCCAAATACCCTCCTCCAGAACGCGACTCCACATGTCTACCCTTGTCGCTATCCACCTTCACGACAACACGAGATTAGGGTCGCGATCGATATCAATCCCATCTTCTCGGCGAAGATCGACACCCACGTAGTCGACTACTCATGCCATCCATCGCCTGAGTTGACGCACCCTTACGTGCGTGAACCCTACATTGTAAACCCAATCGACCATTCCTGCTGTAGAAATCGCGGCCGCCACGTCCTCAATTGCTGCCCTCCAACTCCTCCTCGCTTTCAACGAAGTCGCGATTTGAAATCGAAGAGGAAATTCGATCGACTGCTTATTTTTTTGCTTTCGATTTATGTGTTAAAGGTAAAAAGTCTCGGCTACTTTGTTTTGAACGAAGAAAAATAATATTTTCGTTCGATTTCTTTTTTTTATATAATAATTTTTTTTCTACGCGTGTAAAAAGAACAGAGAAGAGAAGCCAAGTGTTCGAAAGGGGAAAACGTGTACAGTTTGCCCTGAGAAAATATTATATCAAATATATATATTATTCTTTAAATTAATATTTAAATTAAAATTTAAATCGTCTCGTTTTCCACAACACAAAATCTCGATTTCCAATCGAGGTGTGCCACTAGGCGTTTATAATGTTAAACCCCTATTCCGAACGCAATGGAAAAGGTTTAGTCCAAATTCGATCGTATGGAAAAGATAGCTTTTTGGACCAGTTATAATTTTAAATTTTCGATATAGATTCAACGCGTTTTCAATCCGTACGGTCACACGACAACTCTGAATGCTACGAAAATTGAAATCCGATAATAATACAATATTACGGATCCAATGGAACTGGTTTTGTCGAATTCCAAAACTGTGCATCAGAAGGCTATTTTTAAATATCGATTTTAACTATATAAATTCAAAAATGAACAAATCGCTTTCAAATTCAATTTTAAAAATTGTACTATCTCTAGTATCATCAATATAAATTTTCTAAGCCTTTAAAATATTTTTAACAAGCCTAAAACTAAAGATTAAATATTTTACCCAGTTCAATAATTAAATTTAATAATTAAATTGCCAAATAAATCCTGATATTTTAATTTCAAGTTAAACTAACTTCCAAATATATAAAATCAATTAAATATTTCAATTTCAATTTTCCAAAATTCAGGGTCGTCACAATAGCCTAGATGATTATAAAGGAAAGAAAGAAGTTGACGAAGAATCCACCTGGGAGAATTCCTAGAAAGAATGAACCTTTAATCATGCTCCCCATTTTAAACGCTTAAGGCGAGGGCTTTCCAAACAACTCATGGTCTAATCGAGGAATCAACCCCGACTTCGGTCAACAATGATGGAGTTGGACCACTATCGAATCTTAGGCCCATCGATCTCTAAGGCCTTGAATTTGACCATCTCAAAGTCAATGCAATGTTATGTGCATGGGACGATGCTACTCTCACTCCTTTCCAAGGGTGTAACTACTCCCTCATCCCTACTAATCAATCGTGGTTCATATGAAAAGATAGGATTGCACGACATCCACACCACTTAGGATCACTTAAATATGCACTTCATACACCTTCTTGCTTCCTTTCTATTTCAGGTACAAGAGAGAGATTCGGCCACTTTGAATATGTCGACCAAAGATCATCCCGAAACGTGCTCATTTCTAAATCCTATATATGTCGTGACCACCATTTTTCCATTGACGCTCGTTGTGATAGAGAAGAGAGGCAGTGTTAGTACGAGGTTGAGTGCTGAGACCATGACAAGGATTACCGTGAGCTTCCAAGCTCTCCTAGGGGCATTAGCTCGTATCATCCCATGCATCCATCCCCTTCCCATCATTCCAAAAGTTCTCATTCTCACAAGGTCAACTCTCTAATGAGGTGAACTCCTCCCCTCCAACTATTCCATCAAATGCTCCTACCATGAGCTTTGTCCCTGTTACTTATAGTCTGCTTGTTCCTACTTCAAAAGGAAGCAGATTCTTGTAGCTACTTTGGACTCATTTTACCAACAACCAAAGATATCCATTGCCCCTATCAACTTCCTCTATCGAACACCGTTCAAGCAAAAAAACTGCTATTACTACTTCCTCTATCTTCTAGCCTCGTTCTGACATCCTTATTACTTAAATATCCAAGATTCTATCTCATGAGGGTTCACTTCAACTATAATCTTGATTATATTCCAGTCAATGACATCAAACATGATCATTTCACTTACGACACTCTAGTAGACGGATACTTTACTTGGAAGAGGCTAGCTATGGTACTTGACAATATCAACTTTAAGAACTGCTTCCCACTCGAAGAAAGCGAAAAGAATGCGACAAATAATATGAGAATCTTATATATGTAAACAACGATGTTATCATCACCGAGGAAGCATTAACAAAGAAGGATAAAGTCCTTAAGGTAGAAAACTACAAATATCTTATAGTGAGACTTTTTCTCCATCTGAAATTACTAGGAATTTTTTTTATTGAAATAAATAACGCAAATTACAAAGAAGAACATCCATACTTTATACATCTCTTTCAATTTGATATATTCCTTATTATTCCAAACATCGCACTTTTATACATAGTTGTGGAACTAGATAATTTATGGAAATTTACTCGAAAATAGATATAACTAAATTGTGTCCATAATGCTTCCAATAAATTAATACATAGAATTTTACATTCTAAGTCAAATTAGGGCAATCCGAGTTAATACTAACAATTTACAACCAGATTATCATAAATTTGGAATAAAGAATACAATCTTATCAATGTTCTACTTTAAAAAATTGAAGGACATATTTCCAAATTTCCATATGAGGATATAAATACAATTCCATTGCAATTTCCTAACTTAAGGAATATGGAGGCAAGATTTCAATTAAATCCATTCTTTCTAAGCCTATAACTCAATAGATCTTGCACAAGCATAATAATTAAATAAAATTCAACTATATAAATTTCAATGTTATATATAAATAATATGATTTCTCACTCACCTTTCTAGCTTTCAAAATCTCCCAAATAGGAAGTCATCCCTTTAATTGACTATATGTAAAACTTGTATTCCTATATGCTTTTTATTAGTAAAAATATCACTAATAAAGTCATATTTGGAACACCATTTATAGATAAAAATTTTCATATAACAAATATTGATAAAAACAGAATAGCAGGTATATATGAAAACAAGCCTATTACTTTTGAATTTATAACTAAATCTTTTACAAAAGGTTCTACATGAAATAAAAGATCTTTTGACCCAAAAGACTTATCATTAAATTTTCTAAAACAAAAGGCCGTTTCTCTTAATATAAAGGAAAAACTCCAAAATCCAAAATTACAAGAAAAAATAAAAATGATTTATAACAACTTTTTTATGGAAATTTGTAATTATCGTCCAAATGCCTTTTGGGATAGAAAGAAGCTTATTGTCAATCTTCCATATAAAGAAAATTTTGATGAAAATAAATCCCTTACTAAAGTAAGACCATTTCAAATGAATTTTGAATATTTAGAATTGTGCAAAAAAGAAATTGAATCATTATTACAAAAAGTGTAATATCCCCCACTTGGAGGCCCAAAACTAATGGCTACGTATGTTGTAGTCATCCACAGTTATTAATCCTTGATGATCAAATACGGTAATGTTAGGTACATTGATATAACATAAACATATGGATATAGAAAAATTTTAAAATCATCAAACAACGTTCACATTCCATTTCAAATCATTTCGAATTCATTATATAATCCCAATACGAGAACCACATTTAGAGAAAATATAGTTATTACAAGATACGCCAAAAGCGACTTATGAAGATGCCCCCTTGGAAAAACAGAGAGTGTGTGTGTATACACAATTAAACAACTTTGCCTCAACAACAAAACACAACGGAATTAAAATAGAAAGAACTCTCATTATCTATCTTGCCTCTTGCACGTCTCCGGAAGCCTATTCGTCTAAAGAGGTACCTGAAAATCTCAACTCTCAAACTACTCAAAATCAATTGAGCACCTGAGAGTTTAAGGGGAAAACATAAACTTTGAGTCAGACATAAAGCCTAGTATAAATAATAATCTACCATCTCAAACCATATAGATATCTAGTATAACCATACCGCTTAGCGGAATGGGGTTTCCCCTTACTAGTATCTTCCAAAATTTTATAATAACCATATACTATGCTCCTACATCCACAATGGTTAAAAAACATAAAAATTCAAAATACTATGATGATATGCAAAAAAGTAAATCAATTCTAGATTTCCCATCCCCATTCATTCTGACCATCTATCTTAGTTATAGTTTCGAAGGTCACTATTAACCTAATAGTTTTTATGAGCTGACTAATAACATGTTTAAAGCTTAAGGACTCTCTGTCTGGTCTCATAATTTTCATGAGATCACCAAGAACCTATTGGATCCTGCCAATAACTTCATTGTTTATGGGCTCTGCCTGAACCTATTGGTATCTCCAATAACTTCCCTCATATCCTAGTTTTCATGAGTTGAGTAGGAACTTATTGACTTCTGTCAATAACTTAATCCAGATATAATTTTCATGGGTTCACTACAAACCTATTGGCCACTGCCAATAACTCTTTCTAATCATTGTTTTCATGGTTTACTATGAACCTATTGGCCCGTGCCAATAACTATTCCTAAAAATAGTTCTCATGGGTTTACTATAAACCTGTATATCTGAAAAATTCCTTAATCGGTATTTAAGCATCCTACTTTCTAGTCTATCTGACCTCCTCGATGCAATTCTACTCATTCAGGAGTTAACTCAATTTATATTCACTATTGGATCAACCTAGTTGGTTATTCTGCTCTTTTTCCCCAAAATACAATTATGGTCCATACTAAAGTGAATATGTATATTAGAAGAAGAAAACATAATAACATAATAATGCCAACATCTATGGTTCAATATCATTGAAATCATTTTTATATTAAACATGGTTAATCCTTTTAACCTATTATTTTACCAAGGAAAGCTTCTTTAAAACTTCATACTCAAAAGTCATTTTAAAACTCCTTTACTTTTGCCATGGGTTTTCATTAAAAATGAGATTGGGTTCTTTGTTTTGAAAACTAAGGCTTTCGAAACCCTTGGACAAACAAAAGCATTCAAATCTTCTTTTCAAAACACTAAGCATATGCCTTTCGAAATACTTTAAATCAACTCTTTCGAAACCCTCAAAACATACCTTTCGAAAGTATTAAAGCACTATTTATTAACTCTTAGAAGCATAGTTTCAAAACCATTGAAAGTACCCCATTCGAAACCATTGAAAGCACCCCTTTCAAAACCATTATCTTTAAAAATATCTTTTGGATCAAGGTGAATATAAACAAAAGTACCCCTTTCAAAACCATTATTCTTTATATAAAAGAGTTTGGGGAAAACTGATGGCTTCGGAACCATCCTTTTGAAAGCATTTATCATTTAAGTAAAACATTTAAAGGTTAGCTTCGAAACCCCTTTTGAAGCCATTGCCTTCGAAACCATTAACCCTTTCGAAAGCTTTAGGAAGTGGCTTAGTAAATTTAGAAAACAAAAGCTACATTTTGAACCAGTTGATGACTTCAATCCTGTCGAAAGGTACAGGGTCGGCAGCAGGGTTTTGACTGTGTTCAATCTACCCTTTTGAAAGCATTAATTAAAAAACAAAGTAACTCATTCGAAAGCTACACTTTGAACAAAAATGCGGCAACTCTTCGAAAGCTATTTAAAAGTCCATTTCAAAAGCATTCATTAAAACAAGGCAAGCATATTTCTTTGGATAATAAAACAAAGACCTTCAAAAGCTAACTGGTTTTGGCCCCTTCGAAAGCACGATTTCGACTCCATACTTGCCGCCTTTCCCCAATCCATTACGTACCAACGTATTGACACTTTGTGTATTGGTTTCGACTTAGTTGGTTTGAGGCGAAAGTATAGGGTTGAAATGTACCTCTAGAAGAGGTGAAACATAATTTCCGAGCAAAGACTGTTTTAATGCCTTTTTAAGTAATTGCTTTTTAACTAACCTGACTATTTGTAAACATTAATTGGTTTCCATAAACTTCTCAGATTCTTACCTAAAAACTGCTGCAATTATTTCAGATCTAAAAATGATTTAGCAAATAAGCCCTTCCATTAAGTAAAACCATTAGATTATTTAAGTCCTTCATCTAAAATAATTTAATTTTCATAGTAAATTACTTAGGAAAAATCTCCAAAAATCACATAAATTCATTTTTAATATGTTATCTAACATATATAAATTTTAGACCCAAATTCTTCATATTATAGCTAAAATTAATTTCTAACCCAATTATTCATATCTTCATTTGAGAATTTATACTAAATTTTCCATAACTTGGAAAATTATATAAATTAAAACTAATCCCCAAAATAATGTTTTGCATTACATATAATTTACTCATGCTAATTCGAAATTCGGAAAACATGATTTTTAGACTAAAATCGAATTAAACCTTTATAAACAATCTTCTTTGAATCTAACATATCATAAAATCTATGCATATCATCATTAAAATCATCACACATGGTTTAAACATAAAACCCAAAATCGAATGATCTTAGAAAAAGAGAAGGTTTTGATTATTATTCATCTTGATAAGGATAAGGAACTTGAGATTTGATTCTTTGATTAACTCCCCTTTCTTAATTCTTTAACTTTAATTTGATTTTTCTCCTTTTCTTCCCTAGGTAATGGTTGGCTTGCTTCTCTTTTTTTCTTACATTTTTTTGTTTTGTAAAAATGAACATGAAATGAAAACAGTACCGTGAGTATAAGGGTTAAGGGATTATGGTTTGGCAATTCCTACATTACCCTCACATTAATTGCTCTCCTAATTAACAAACAAAACCATTCATAAACCCATTCTTTAATTTATTAATTAAGCTCAACCTCTATTTTAAATTTTCAAATCTCAATCCTCTTATCACTCTAATATTTACATTATTCTATTTAATTTATCTAATTAAATCTCTTGAAAAATGTTATTAAAAAGTAAGGGTGTTACAAAAAGGTTTAATAAAACCATATCGATCACCTTGGTCATGTACTGCATTTTATGCAAACAAACATAGTGAACAAGAAAGAGGGGTACCTAGATTAGTAATAAATTACAAACCTCTTAATAAGATTCTGAAATGGATTAGGCATCCAATTCCTAATAAAAAGGATTTATTGGATAGGCTACATGTTTCCATCATATTTTCTAAGTTTGATTTAAAATCTAGCTATTGGCAGATCCAGATTTCAAAATTTGACCAATACAAAACTACTTTTAATGTCCCAATTAGACATTATGAATAGACGGTAATGCCTTTTGGTTTAAAAATGCTCGCTTAGAATTTTAGGAAATAATGAATGACATTTTTGTTCCATATAGTGAATTTATTATAGTTTATATTGATGATATTCTAGTATTTTATAAAGATATTGAAACACATTTTAAACACCTTGATAGTTTTAGAAAAATCATTATTCAAAGTGGCTTAGTAATATCAAGAGCAAAAATGTCTTTATTTCAAACAAATGCGAGATTTTTAGGCCGTAATATTGAAAAAGGAAAAATAATTCCTACAGATAGAAGTATAGAATTTGCCTCAAAATTTTCTGATATAATAACTGATAAAATATAGTTACAAAGGTTTTGGGTAGCTTAAATTTTATATCCTCTTATTATATTAATTTAGTTATAGATGCTTTTATCTTATATGATGGACTAGAAAAGAATTCAGATCCATGGACAGAACAACTACTCAAGCTGTTAAAATAATAAAAGAAACGGTAACAAAATTTCCTTGTTTAATGCTTTCAATTCCAAATTGGGAAAAGATAATTGAGACAGATGTATAGATATAGGGTTTGGTGGAATTTTAAAACAAAAAAACAAAACAAGAATATCTTGTCAGATTTTACTTAGGTAAATGGACTAATAGTCAAAAGAACTATGCAACCACAGCCAAGGAAATTCTTGGTATAGTTAAATGTGTTTTAAAATTTCAAGGTGATTTATATAATCAAAATTTATTATAAAAATTGATTGTAAATTAGCTAAATATACGTTTAATGAAGATTTTAAACATGATGTATCAAAACAAATGTTTGCCAGATGGCAAACTCACCTAGCACCTTTTGACTTTGAAATCCTTTATAAAAAGATGAAGAAAACAGTCTTCTTGATTTTTTAACTCGTGAATTTTGTAGGACAATGATCCCCAGAGAAAGGGGTAATTCCGCCAACAGAGGAATGGGTAAAGGAAATTTCCTCCTGGCCCATTATGGCAATAAAAAACTATTTGTTGAAAAATTGTCAACCGCTTCAGGAATAATAATCCTAGTGATCCTTTATTCAAGGAATTTATAGAATTTAAGAAAAAACAAAGGGCTAATAGCCAATCTGGTGTTCGCCATCATATGCTAGCATAACTAGCAATGAAGTAGCTGAAGAAAATATAACCACTTATGCAGAAAATCCACATAAAGAAATCATACTTCTTTTAGGATTTAGTGATATAAAAAAGAAGAAGGATCCCTGGAACCTACTATAAAGGTATCTTGATAATTCATCATTTGATGTCACGGCATATAAGCAAAGGGCATATTATGAGGCAATAAAAAAAGTTTCTAAGACCTATCAAAAAACTCGTTTTAATGCAAGCGGCCCGAATGTTTATAGTTTCAGTTAAATAATTATTAAAAGGCCATTAATGCCTGAAGAATGAGGGTTGTCTACCCTTAAAGAAAAATAAATGTTTTACCTGATAAGAAGATTTCTATTAGGTATAACTATTAGGACTATGTAGAAGCACTACATAAAGTACTTCTTTATGAAAATAATACACCAAAACATTCAAGGTTTATAAAAATTTGCGGGAAAGTTTATAAACGACCAATACCAAATTGGTTTATGGACCGGTGGACAAATATGGACCCTAACTTGATATTCTTTTAGAAAAATTAAAAGAATTATATCCAGACTGGGTTGATGTTTCACCAAGATTTAGTAATCTTGAACAATATTTAACGATATCAGGAGCATGCCCATAACATCTCTTTATTGAAATTTTCATTCTTTGGATTTGGAAATGGAAACCGAAAATAGGATATACCAACAAGAAATGTTTCTTTACAAAATTTTAGGACAAATTAACCGGAATTGACAATAGTACAGGTCGAATATTTAGCCAAGAAACGATATCAAAAATAGGCATAAGGTAAAATTCTATAGGGAATATGAATCTTTAATTCAACATAAAGAAGCTCCATGCCCGTTCAAACATATTATCAGAAAATTGAAGATGCATAAAGGAATAGTCACTAAAGAAGATATTCTTTATGCCTATATTACATAAATAAAGAAAGATTTAATAAAAAATATTGGTAAGAAAGATGCAAATTCAGACAAATCAATGGCTTCGTCAAAAGCTAAAGATATATTTGAGGAAGATCAATTTTCAGACCTAAATAAAGAAGATTTTGCGGAGATATTCAGCAAGTTGGAAAAAGAGTCCCACATATGGGAAAGGACAAAGGTAAAATAATTCTAGATTAATAATTATTTAGTGATTTGGCAAATTTGATAAAACTACAAACTGTAGAAGATAAAGTTCTTTTGAAAAAGGACAAAATACCTAACACATTACCTGATAAAAAAGGACAAGATGTTGTCTCCCACTTTAGTAAAGTGGACATCTAAGCTATGGATTTCAAAATTTTGGAATCCGAAATTAATTGGTTTAATTCCATTCTCGTGTACAACTTAACCTATAACTAAAGATGGGATTCAGTTGAAGAGGACAGACTTCCTTCTTCCGTCCATTGTCTTCTCCACTCCCAAGCCTTCTGCCATTATAATATATAAGTGTGTAATATTTAAAGTGTGTAGAATAAGGAAGAACTTACCACTTCCACTTGTGCTATCTTTTGTAAGTTTTTATTTTTAGGTTTTAAATTTGTCTTAACATACTGATTATAGCCTAAATGGTAGGCTAAATTAATTGTGTGTTGAAGTACTTCTGTTCTGTATGTATGTTTTCATGTGTTCATATGTTTAAGGAATACATAGTGAACTGAAAATATCATTCATGGGTTAAGAACAGTATTAGAGGATAGTAATTTCTGGCTATCTTCTAAGTCGTGTAATTTTGTCCATTTTAAAGCCATGACAAGGCGTTTTTCAGACTTTCTTTACACTGGCTTATAAACCAGAAATTATTGTCAGATCAATACTTGACTTGTAAACTGGCCCCATATTTGTTTTGGTATTTTCAGTTTAATATGCAAGATCCGAAAAATATTATAGCAATGTTCGTACCAGTACTGTAGCAGTATGCTAAAACAACCTTTTACTTCGTAATTTGTCTTAGTGTATTGCGTTATGAATTTTTCCAGCATATTTTGAAATGGTATCAGAGCCATAATATGTACATATAACTTCAAAGTAATTCAATACATACTTAATAAAAATGAATATGATTAGGAAAAGAGATACTGTTAAAAACAGTATTAAACAAGAATACAAAATTCCCCAAAATTTAGATTTACTAAATAAGTGGACAATTCCAAAAATTGAACCTATGGTAATATACCAATTAGGTACTTTTGTAAAACTCAGTTTAAGACAAGTAGTTGAAACTACAGAAGAGTCAATTTCACTTGATAATGAAGAAATGATTATTAAACTATTAAGTGAAAAAGATTTATAGCCTTATAGACAAACACACAAATCTACTCACATAGGTTTAATACAAATTGCATTTAAACTTTTAATCCTTGAAGGTCTGCCAGAAATTTTAATAGCTGCTTTATGAGATGGTAGAAATTTAGATTGAAAATAATCATTAATGGGACTAATACAGTCAAGTTTGGCACATGGTCCAGTTTATTTTAATGTTTATCCTAATTTACAACTCTCCTTATCTATTTTTAATATTTTAGAAGCTATTACTTTAAATGTTAAGACCCATGGATATAATTATATTTCAGGATATGAAGTAATGTGCATTTGCTATATAATTTACTATAAGCCTTTATATACTCTAAACTCCCAATGTATATTGGTTGACAAACCTTTAAATGAAACCATTTGAATAGAGACAACTTTTAGTCAATCTAATATAACTTCAAGAGCATCAACAAAATGGGAGGAAATTCCTCTTCTAGAAAATTGGAATTAAAAAGAGCTGTTCCTTCACAGCCAGTAACAAATAATAGTATTACTAATATTATAAAACCCCTGATGGAACTATTCAAATACAAATGGATAATAATCTCTCTAGTTCTAGCTCTAGTAAACATATTTATCAAAAACAAAATCTTTTCACTCTCATATTACACCTTTTGACTGTTGAATCTCCTCAAGAATGTCCACATTTCAAATTTGAGAAACTGAAAGAAAATCATCTAATGATGGATCTTTAAAAGATAACCCTATTGGAAAATTATATGTAAACAGAAATAATATTGTGAAAGGTATTTACAACAATCAAGAAGCGGATATAACCGAAGCAGAAATGAATTTTTCTATTTAATGGACTATATGACCAAAATTGATTTTAGCCCTGGCTCTCAGGACAAAGAGAAAATTAAATTTGAGTTTAATCTTTCAAAATGGGAACCATTTAGGAAAAGGTTTTTTGAAATTTTTTCAAAAGAAGAACATAAATATTTTCAAGATGAATTTTATAAATTCATATTTGAAAGAAATATAATGTTTCCCTTTGTTCCTTGGTTTACAACAAATTATATTGAACATTGTATTTCCGTAATAGAAAGAGATTATAAACTTCCAAACGGAAATCTGCTAAAGGCAGTATATCCTCCTCAACAATGTTTTCAAATAGAAAAAAAGGCAAGTACTTAAGTTTTAATGCATTTTCTAAATATTAGAAAATGATACATTACAAATTACTGTAAGACAAATAAACCAAATATTTGAACAACAAAATTATGCAAATCTTTATTTAGCTGTTATTGGTGAACAAATTACTTCATTAGATAAAAAAATAGAAAAAATATTTTCTGTTATTAATAATATAAAACCTAGAAGTAGGTGAAGTAATTCCAACTTCAAGCCTTCAACCTCCGCTTGAAGTTAGAGTTTTTAAGTTAAAAACAGAATCATAATTAGAGAAGGTTTTTAAATTGACGTCAGAATCCGACTTAGAAAAATTCCTAATAGAAAGAATAGATAATCTCTAATTAAATACTCTTGAAGAAGAATCTTCTCAACAAAATAGTTTTAACCAAACAGTTCAAGTTGAAATAAATAAGCTCGAAAAATATGCATACCAGCCTTTTCAAAAATTATTTTACCATAGGCGACCTTCTCCTAGGGATACTTTTCATGAATAGCAGATTTTCTTAGCAATAATAGCAACAATGGGTAAAGTACATATGAATGGAATACCGACACATTTAGTGAAAAACAAATATTTAATGTAGCTCATTGAATGCTAATGTATAGGAAAGTTTGCAAAAATAATGGTAATAATGGTGTTACTATTGTAGGAATGATAGTTGATGGTTTTACTGGCCAACTTAAGGTTGGTGGGATAGCTATCTTCCTACATCTCATAAAAATGAAATTTACAACATAGTAAAACAAGAAGATGGACAGATGGTCCAAAATGTTGTATATACTTTAATAGTTACCATTCTAGAACATTTTACTGGAAGCGTATCGGATAATAATGAAATTTAAGGTGTAAAACATTGACAGGTTTCAGATGATTTTTAGACAGAGTAATGTAATTACCAGAGAGTAATAGTTCGCACTGAAAATCAAAATTTATTGATGGACCTACCTCCGTATTTGCAAAAAGGGTAAGGAAGTCTCTATGAAAGGATAAAATAAATATTCCTTAGGAAATTATACTTATGGTAAACTTATTGGGACATGTATTCAAGAAGGTTTATCATTATGTAATGAAATAAAATTAAATCAACGAATAAAACAACAAAATTTGACTGAAAGAAATTAATTAGGACAGTTTTGTAGTCAATTTGGAATGTATGTTCCAAACATTAAGAAATATCATAGAAAAGGTAATAACTTTAAGGAATCCTTTCGTAAAAAGGAGAAATTTTATTCTCTAGAGAAAAATGCTCAAAGAAAAGAGGAAAGATTAAATAAAAAGTTAAATAAAATCATCCACTATTATAAATGTAGAAAAGTTGGACATTATGCTAATAGATGTAAATTTAAAAAGAAAACTAAGAATTTACAAGCTGATAATGAATTAATGGAAACATTATTAAAACTTCTATTAAACTCTAGCTTTGAAAATAATTCAGAAATAGAATCTGAAAATGATTAAGATTATTCAGTTACTTTTGAAAAACTTAAAGTGCTTGATGAAGAATCATCGGAATATAATGAATGTTATGGACTTTGTAGACAGGGATAATCCTGTCTAAAATTAGTTAAATGTATTACCCAATAATAAGTAGTGAAGATGAAAAGGATGAATTTTTTAAAATCCTCCCACAATTTCAAGATTTGAATGTAAATGTATTAACTAAAAATAGTATTATAGAATTTTTAAAATTAGTTAAAGAACCGGAATTAAGATAAAAAATGATAGATCAGATGAAAGGCATTCCAGAAACAAGCAAAAATAATGAAATATTAACTGAGACATTTCAAAATATTGGTAGTTCTAAAAACCCATATTCTATGAATGAAGTTCATAAACTTTTAATAGAAAGAAAAAGGATTGAATATCTTGCTACTACCAAAGATCTTAATAATGAACAAGCAAAACAAATTATCCCCATTGAAAATAATCAAAAGAATTGTTCTCAAATAAAAATTGCCAAAATAAGAAGAATAGCTTTTAAAATTAGTTATTGTTATATCTCAAAAATGGTTTATTAAAATAATCTTTTAATTGATAATCGTTTAAAAAATGAATCAACTGCGCTTGTAGATAGTGGTGCAGATATGAATGTAATTCAAGAAGTAATAATTCCAACTAGGTATTTTCATAAAACTACTAATTCATTGAGTCATGTAGGTGGAGAAAAACTTGATATTAATTGTAAATTACCGCATGCTTATATATGTAAAATAAAACTTGTATTTCTTATAAGCTTTTTATTAGTAAAAAATATCACTAATTAAGTCATACTTGGAACACCATTTATAGATAAAAGTTATCCTATAACAAATATTCATAAACATGGAATAGCACACACACACACACACACACACACACACACATATATATATATATATATATATAAACAAGCCAACTACTTTTGAATTTATAACTATACCTTTTACAAAGGTTCTACATGAAATAAAAATCTTTTAACCCGAAAGACTTATCATTTAAATTTTCTAAAACAAGAAGTCATTTCTCTTAATATAGAGGAAAAACTCCAAAATCCAAAATTACAAGAAAAAATTAAAATGATTTACAACAAATTTTCTATGGAATTTAATGATCATCCAAATGCCTTTTAGGATAAAAAGAAGCATATTGTTAATCTTCCATATGTAGAAAATTTTGATGAAAAGAAAATCCCTACTAAAGCAAGACCATGTCAAATGAATTCTGTATATTTAGAATTGTGCAGAAAAAAAATTGAATCATTATTACAAAAAGGTTTAATAAAACCATCTCAATCACCTTGGTTAAACAAACATAGTGAACAAGAAAGAGGGGTACCTAGATTAGTAATAAATTACATACCTCTTAATAAGGTTCTGAAATGGATTAGACATCCAATTCCTAATAAAAAGGATTTATTGGATAGGCTATATGATTCCATCATATTTTCTAAGCTTGATTTAAAATCTGGCTATTGACGGATTCATATTTCAAAATCTAACCAATACAAAACTGATTTTGATTCCCAATTGGACATTATGAATGGACAATAATGTCTTTTGGTTTAAAAATGCTCCTTCAGAATTTCAGAAAATAATGAATGACATATTTATTTCAAATAGTGAATTTGATATAGTTTATATTTATGATATTCTAGTATTTTCTAAAGATATTGAAACATATTTTAAACACCTAAATATTTTTAGAAAAATCATTATTCAAAATGCTTAGTAATATCAAGAGCAAAAATGTCTTTATTTCAAACAAATGTGATATTTTTAGGTCATAATATTGAAAAAGGAAAAATAATTCCTATAAATAGAAGTATAGAATTTGCCTCAAATTTCCTGATATAATAACTGATAAAACACAGTTACAAAGGTTTTTGGGTATATATCCTCTTATTATATTAATTTAGCTACAGATGTTGCTATCTTATATGATAGATTGAAAAGGAATCCAAGTCCATGGACAGAACATCATACTCAAGCTGTTAAAATAATAAAAGAAAATGTAAAAGATTTGCCTTGTTTAATGCTTTCAAATCCAAATTGGGAAAAGATAATTGAGAAAGTTGCATCAGATATAGGATTAAGTGGAATTTTAAAACAAATATGTTCAAAAACAAAAATAAGAATATCTTGTAAGATTTCACTCAGGTAACTGAACTAATAGTCAAAAGAACTATGTAACCGTAGCTAATGAAATTCTTGTTATAGTTAAATGTGTTTTAAAATTTCAAGATGATTTATATACTCAAAAATTTATTATAAAAACTGATTGTAAATCAGCTAAATTTATGTTTAATAAAGATTTTAAACATGATATATCAGAACAAATGTTTGCCAGATGGTAAGCTAATCTAGCACCTTTTGATTTTGAAATACTTCATAAAAAAGGTGAAGAATAGTCTTCCTGATTTTTTAACTCGTGAATTTTTGCAAGAAAATGATCATATGAAAGGGTAGAGTAAATATCCTTATGGCCCAACATGGAAATAAAAAACTATCTGCTGAAAATTTGACAGCCACTTCAGCGAATAATAATCCTAACGATCCTTTATTCAAGAATTTTTAGAATTTAAGAATAAAAAAGGGGCAAATAGCCAATCTGGTTCGTCATCATATGCTAGCATAACTGGCATTGATGAAGATGAATAAAATACAACCACTTATGTGGAAAATCCACATAGAGAAATCATACTTCTCTTAGAATTTGATGATATAAAAAGGGAGAATGATCCCTGAAACCTACTACAAGTGTATCAGTATACTTCATCATTTACTGTCACGGCATATAAGCAAAGTGCATATTATGAGGCAATAATAAAAGCCTCTGAGACCTATGAAATAACTCATTTTAATGTAGGCGATGCGAATGTTTATAGTTTCAGTAAAATAATATTAAAAGGCTAATAATGCATGAAGAATGAGGGTTATCTATCCTTAAAGAAAAAGAAATGTTTTTACCTGATAAGAAAATTTCTATTAGGTATAACTATTGTGACTATGTAGAAGCACTATATAAAGTACTTTTATATAAAAATAATAAACGGAAATATTCATGGTTTATAAAAATTTGCGGGGAGGTTTATAAACGACCAATACCAAATTGGTTTATCGACCGATGGACAAAATAAGGACCACCGCTTGATATTCTTCCAGAAAAAATAAAAAACTATATTCAAAATGGGTTGATGTTTCACCATGATTAAGTAATCATGAACAATATTTAATGATATCCGTAGCAGGCCTACAATATTTCTTTATTGAATTTTCCATTCCTTGGATTTAGAAATGGAAAGCGAGAATAGGATATATCAACAAGGAAATTCCTTGTTTACACAGATGTTTTTTTACAATATTTTGGGACAAATTAACCAGAATTGACAATAATACAGGTCGATATTTGACCAAGAAATGATATCTGAAATAGGCAAAAAGGTAAAATTCTATTGGGAACGAGAATCTATAATTCAGCAAGAAGCTCCAAGCCCATTCCGACATATTATCAGAAAATTTAAAATGCAAAAAGGAACAGTCACTAAAGAATATATTCTTTATGTCTATATTGCAGAAAAAAAGAAAGATTTAATAAAAAATATTGGTAAGGAAGATGCAAATTCAGACACATCAATGTCTTCATCAAATGCTAAAACACATAGCTGAGGAAGATCAATTTACAGGCCTAAATGATGAAGATTTTGCAAAGATATTCAGGAAGCTAAAAAAGGAGGCCTACTGTAACGGCCTTAAGATTTTCGACCCCAAAAATCGACACTAATACATTCATTGTATGAAGTGCCGAGCAATCGAGTGCCGAAAATACCAGAATGTTAGGGTACAAAAGAAAAGGAGAGAGAATAAGAAACAGAAACAACAACACAGAATCTCACAATCGCAGCAGAATAAAATATAATATACAATAGCGGCATTTTATACAAAGAAAAGCTGTAATTGTTAATATATATACAAGATATTAGAGTATAACAAATCTGGACAATTGTAATGACTTGTCCCCAACTGCTGTCTATACAGCCTATAATACACGGCATAATATAGTCCATTCGTGCAATACGTCTCTGCCATCCAGCTCGTCTCTGAACTCCAAAGCGTCCTAACCTGAAATTCTGTAATACTCGGTCTGACCCAAGCATTACAATAAAGTAACACCCGAGTCAGGCTGGAAACCAGCGTGAGTAAACACACTTAATACGAAATACTTAAGTTATAAAACTCCTTTAAATAACCAAGGTAACTCGTACAACTCGACGAGTTTTATCTGATTTTAACCAAAAACACTTTCCCATAAATCCATTGATATTATACTAATGTCTAAGTATAGTTACTTATTTAAAATAATCAGATTTACCTAATTTATTCAATTCCAGCCTATTAGACACTATAATCAAAACCGTAAAGATTTGTGGTGATTGTTAAATCGAAGTGGTTCTGGATAATGTTGATATTCGATCCCGGTCTTATCGAAACCAAGTGACAAATTTAAAGGCCAAGTTGTTTTAACAAAACAATCCAATTTCAGAATGTCAGAACTATAATGGAAATTCAATCACACATGCCTATTTCCAATAAACATCTCAATGTTTAAATTTTCCACAGTTCAATTTATCAGGGTATTTTATATCGCATAACAACTAAAGTGAATACACTAGAGAAATCAAGACAATCCACATAGCCTGAACTATTAAACAATTTATAGTCTATATTAATCCATCACAACCATTATCTATTTAATTAAAAACAAAATTAATTATTTTTTCCAAATCCTGTTTACTTATAAACAAACTTAATTACGAAATTATTTATTATTAATTTAGGTAAATTTTAGAATTTTATCCATAATTATCATATATAAATTAACCTAGGATTTATAAATTTAAGGTTTAAATTGTTTTATTTACATTAATCATTAAACTAATTAATTCCATATTAATACTTAATCAAGTGTATTAGGCAAATACGTTTAAGCGATAGGATATTTACAAGTCCCTACGTTGTTTTAAATTAAGGAAAATAAAGGTTTAAAGGTTAATAGGTTTTTAGAACACTTGAAATTCTTTTATTTTTTATTTTTAAATTAAAACACGGCTTGGCCTGTTCGGCCCACCACAAAAAAACAGGCTTTCCCCCCTTTACCCACTTCTTCCTCCTTTATTTCCACTACCTCCTTCCTTAACGTGCACAGAGCCACAAACATGTCCACACATGCATATGCACACGACCTCCGGTCACCCTTCCTCACTGCCGACCATCGCCCCAAGTCGCCTCCGACCTCGCGAACCCACCAACCATCCTAATTTTCCACGACAAACTCCAACTCGAACACGAACACACGTGTCCAGGCATAAATGAATCCGGATTAATAATTGTTTAGTGATTTGACAAATTTGATAAAACTGCCAACTGTAGAAGATAAAATTCTTTTGAAAAAGGACAAAATACCTAACACACTATCTGATAAAAAGGACAAGATGCTGTCTCCCACTTTAATAAAGTGGACATCTAAGCTATCGATTTCAAAATTTTGGAATTCGAAATTAATTGGTTTATATTCCATTCTCATGTACAGCTTAGTCTATAAATAAAGATGAGATTCAGTTAAAGAGTGCAGACTTCATTCTTCCATTCATTCTCTTCTCTACTCCAAAACTTTCTGCCATTATAATATAAGTGTGTAATATTTAAAGTGTGTAGAATAAGGAAGAACCTACTACTTTCACTTGCTCTATCTTTTGTAATTTTTTATTTGTAAGTTTTAAATTTGTCTTAATATATTGAATATAGCCTGAATGATAGGCTAAATTAATTGTGTGTTGAATCACTTCTGTTCTGTATGTATGTTTTCATGTGTTCATATGTTTAAGGAATACGTAGTGAATTGAAAATATCATTCATGGGTTAAGATCAGTATTAGAGGATAGTAATTTATGGTTGTCTTCTAAGTCGTGTTCTTTTGTCCATTTCAAAGCCACGACAAGACGTTTTTGGGACTTTCTTTACACTGGCTTATAAAATAGAAATTATTTGTTAGATCAACACTTGACTTGTAAAATGTCCTCATATTTGTTTTGGTATTTTCAGTTTAATATGTAAAATCCTGAAAACACTGTAGCAAAGTTCGTACTGTAGCAGTATGCTAAAGCAACCTTTTACTAAATTAAGTTGTCTAAGTGTATGATAAGTGTGCAATATTTTTTGGCTAAATAAGTTGTCTTAGTGTACACATATGAACACATTAATTATACTATATTATTAATTATTAAAAATTATTATTATAAGTTATTTATCAATAATCTTTCGTTACAGTAGATTATAAATTATTGGTTATATAAGTTATTGTTTATAAATTATCAACTATAGATTATCATTTATAAATGATTAATTATCAAGTATTAGTTATTAATTATATATTACTCGTTATTAATTATTATAATACTTTAAAAAATTGTGAATATTTTCAAAAAATTAATGCTAATAAGTTGTTATAAATAAATATTTACAACGGTCAAAACTAATAAGTTGTTATAGATCTTTGTTAAGTGAGCAAAACAAACAGTTGTTAAAAATACGTTTATTACAACTGTCAAGAAATACCAGTTGTTAAAATCATTTTTTGCAACTGTCATCGTGCAAACATTGCAAATAAATAGTTATAAAAAGGTCTTTTACCTGTAATGTATGCCCTATTGCTTGAAATTTTTATAGTGTGAATATACAATGTTGTTTTCCTTTTACGTGGCAACTGAATTAGAACAAATTTATCCGTACTCAACTATGTCATCTAAACAAAAAGTGTGTAACCACATAAATAAAATTTGCAAATAGGAAACACTTGAATAACTTAGACTAAGATTTGCTGAAAGGAAAAACACACAACATGGATAAACACTTCTGTCAAATTCTTGTTCACTTACAAAGAAAGAAACCCTTTATATTGTGAATAGCACTAATCCAACATAGTTGCAGGAGAAACAACATATTGAAGGAAAGTTGCATGCATTGTCAAGTGGTTTGTGAAGAAGGATTCGTTGTATATCCATTACACTACAATCACAAAAGACGGTTCATGTTAACAAATGGTCATAATAAAAATAATAATTAACATGTTTATTCATGTGCACACACACACTGGTTGAATTAAAGTCCTAAAAAATCAGAAATATCTTCATATGCATGAAACGAGTGAAGAACATCAACAAACAAAGAAGCATGCATCAAACTAGTTAAACTAAGAGACCATTCAATTAAACATACACGCAACAAAAAAAACCACAGTAGTTAAAGTAGGAAACAGTCAACAATGAACCATCTTCTAATGCAGGAAACCAGTAATACTTGAGAAACATCAGCTTACAATGCATGAAATGAGTGCAGAAGTTGACAACATAGCGGGCATCACGCTTTTAAATCACAATGCCCCAAATACTGGAGGATCTTCGTCCATCTTTGCTCTCTTCGTCCTACTTTCATCTATGCTATCTTCTTCACTTTCTTCTTCGGAACTAGGATACTTTTCCCGAAAAGTCTCGATCCCACAAGCAGTGCTACCAGGACAAACACATAAACCTGGATATACAATGAAACGCCCATTTAACAGATACTCACACAATTATTATTGCATACGTATGTAAACACACGTGCGCGTGTGTGTATTGTGCAAATATGAATATGTCCGTGTGTGTATACATGCGCGCGGGCGTGCACACACTCTATATAATATAATTGCTGCATTGCAATTGGCAAACTAGTATATAATCCGTATCACTATTATGTTATTAAACTTTGCACTGTAATGTAGTTATGGATTAGAATTTACACTGTAAATTGTTAGTTGGCGTCTCTTGTTCAAATTTACACTTCGAAATTTACTAAATTGTCGATTATTTAATCAGTAACAAAATTACTAACTCAAGAGAGAAAGGTATGAACTTTTAACGATATATAGCTTTGACCGGTCTTTGGTTTCCTTCACAAACATTCATACCTGCATGAACACCATGATCAAGAGGAACGACGCAAGGCAGGAGCTTTCAAAGTCCAAAATTGACAAACCAACCTCACTTGCATGTCTTGAATTCTGTTCTATTTTCTTATGATGTTTCAAGAGTTTGTAGTAATACTATTGTACTTTCTGTACTCGTATCATATTTCAGCCATTTGAACTAGAACGGTGTAACCGTGTAAGTATGTTTTATGTTTGTACCTAAACTTCATCTAAATCTATGTATTACAGTACAACATTTTATTATCGTTTTCTACAATTCATCTCCGATGCAGAGTAGTACATCAGTGTGTTGATGAATATTTGGTCAATGCTATGATCTATTTTAGAATTCTATAACTCAATGCCACAACCCCATAAATAATCCGTGTGTGAAGCAAGGGTTCCATTCTAGTCTAGTAAAAGATATGACAATACACATTGATCTAAAAATCACGTTCAGCCACTGAAACACCACAAGAAAAAATTATGTATTTACTGCATAGATATTGTTTCTAAACAATCATGTGCTGCGGAAAAACTCAGTTGCATAATTCATTTATGCTGTTCATAGATACACACACATATTATTGTTAATAACATATATGCAATCACATTTACAAATATTGCATACAAAAATATCAAATTTGAACATAAAGTAATACCTGTTAATGCTGAAAATTGAACGCTAACACCCTGGTGTGTGTAGTAGTAATGTGAAAGCACCACCCATGATACGGGAATAAGAAACAAGCAGAAAAGTAGCAGAAAACAATAAAAGACAACGATT
This sequence comes from Allium fistulosum, assembly GCA_030737815.1. Lineage (NCBI taxonomy): Eukaryota > Viridiplantae > Streptophyta > Magnoliopsida > Asparagales > Amaryllidaceae > Allium > Allium fistulosum. The sequence continues at coordinate 150,721,783 of CM060908.1, forward strand.
TTATAGTGGTTCGGCTCGTAATTAAGCCTACGTCCACTTTATATTCTTTTATTACTGATTTTGGTTACAAATTGATACAATGCACTTCAAGATACAATACACTTCAATTCCTAAACACTTCAGACTAGTAGCTCAAACTTCGATGTGATGAGGCTCTTTGAATCCATCTTGGATGTTCAAGATCTTTCTCGAAGCTTGTTATAGTGTCTTGAATGTTTGGAAGGCTTAATGTGTTGGATGAGGTCAGAATTCAGCAGAGTAACGGCACTTCAGAAGATCAGCCAAAAGTCCCCTTGCCGTTGGAGTTAAGGCCCTATTTATAGGGGAGATTCTGGGCAAGATTCTATCTCCAAGTCTTAGGTCGTGGACGACCTAAGATAGGTCGTAGATCGTGTGCGACCTAAGTCATAGGTCGTGGGTCTTGTCTGAACTATACTGAGTTTTGTCTGAACGAGTCAGTAGGTCGTGAGCGACCTAAGATAGGTCGTGAGCGACCTAAGATAGGCTGTGAAACTTTTCTCTGCTTTAGCTCGCTAGGTCGTTACATTGTTAGGACATTGGGTTGTGAACTCCTTAAGTCGTTAGCTTCTTAGGTCGGTGGGTCGCAGCATATCTTAGGTCGCATATGCTTTAGGTCGCTGAGGACTGGAGCCACAAGGTTGTTAACCCCTTAGGTTGTTAACTCGTCTCTGTAGTTAGGTCGTTAGCCTCCTTAGGTCATTTAGTCCTTTCTGTAGCTAGGTCACGGAGTGCTTGAGCCATTAGGTCGCTATCTTCGTAAGTCGTTAGGTCGCGAACCAAAAGAGGGTTAACATTTGTCCCTCGAAGTACACGCCTAGGTCGTAGGTCGTGTGCTTCGATTTCCTTAACTCGCTCTTTGATGAGTTCGTTAGGTCGTGAGCGACTTAATTAGGTCATAGGTCATGCATGTTGATTCGCATTTCACTGCCCCGGTGTATAAATAGCTTAGGTCGTTCCTTCTTTTCTTCACCTGCTATATCATTCCATCCTGCCATTAACAAGTTTCCGAGCTCTCGAAGGCAATTCCAAATTACTCGGCCATTAATCATCCTCACCATCATATTCTGTAAGTGAATTTGATCTTCATCCCACCATTAATCAATGTTGAATTATAAATCCCCATTTTCCGTCCTATGTCTAATTCCATGTGTCGTGCTTCATTTCGAGTGATTGTTGCGATTGACTTTGGATCGCTATTTGATTGATTTATGAAGGCACGATGATGCGTTGGATATATGATGGATTAGGGACTTTTTGAATTGTTCCTGGGATGATTTGGTGGTATGAAGGGATGGAGAATTTCATGGAGAGGACGATGGATTTCTATGTGTAGTTAATAACGGGTTATTGGGTTTCAGTTTGCCGAGATGGCTTGCGTGGAGAGGAAGTCAGCGACTTAACAGATCTGAGCGACCTAAAAATTAGGTCGTGTTGGGATTCTCGCGACCTAAGACTTACGAACCTGGCTGACCTAAAAATCCCTACGACCTAAGCAAAACCGAACAACCCTCTGCGACTTAACTTTTTAGTGGCATAGGCTTTAGGTCGCGGCCGAGCTAACACTTGAACCTTTTAATCCGCACAGCGCGACCTGAGGAATTTCCGACCTATACTAGGTCGTGAGCGACTTAGGACTTGAACTATTTGGACTTGATTGAACTTTGAACTTTGAACTGCCTGGACTTTGTTGAACTTGATTGGACTTCTTTACAGATTATACTAACCTTTAAAGCTGACAACTTGTTAGATACAACATTTGCAGAAAACTAGGGCGAATATACTGTCATTGACTGCCCACATCGAATGACAAATTAGTTGTTAAAGAATAATCTTAAATCAACTTTGTGAATGAAATGCTGTGAAACAACAAATTCAAGTGAAGCATTAAAGCAAAGCTAAAATAATCAACTAAAGCTGATTTGTTTGCATTAACACTGCACTTGAGTTTTAAATTAACAAGTTCTGAAATCTCGTAATTGACCAATTGTCAACTAGCTTAATTCCAGTTATGTTTGCTTGTTATTTTTATTAGTTCTACACAACACTTCACACTTTTTAGGAAACGTGCACCTTCACATTTGAACATCCAGTTGATTGTGTAGAATGACTTCTCAACAAGAAGAAGTAACAGTCCAAGCTGGAGAGGCTGTTCCTATTCCTGCTCCATTAGCTAATCCTCTAGAAAGAATCTCGACCACACTATCATATAAAGCTTTCCGCCAACTGTGCACTCAGTTCGGGATTGCTGAAGCAGATGCCATACTTCCTGAGAAAAAGGACACTGCTGACATACCACCCCACGGTTTCGTTGCCGTTAATCGCCAAATGTGCATGAACGGAGCCATTCCTCCTTTTAACGATTTCCTTCAGCAGCTTCTTCTTCGACTGTTCATCTCTCCCTTTCAGTTACATCCCAATGGCTACGCCATCCTGATGGGACTATGTGTGCTATTTAGGAGGACGCTGGATCGTCTTCCGAGCTTTGACGAAGTTTGTTATCTGTGCTCGTTTGCCAAAAATAAAGACCATCCTTCCATCACACTTGTGAGAAGTGGTAGGAACCGCAAACTGATCATTGGTCTTCCTGACAGTGTTCATGGGTTTCTGAGTCAGTTTTTCTACGTTCGTTGTCCTCCGGGATTTTATGCTATCTGGAGAGTGGGAAGTATGATCATTTATCCTTTTTTATTTCCTTATGTTTTCTGAACTTTTCGAAGCTCGAATTGTCAAGTGTTAACTTCGCTCTTTACTTTTTCAGCGCTTCCTCCTCCTTCTAGGGATCCTGGTCACAAACCAACGTTTGAGAGGCTCATGGCTGTGCCAGTTGAGGAGAGGAGTATCCAATTTCTGTTGAAAGACGAGTTTCTTCATCAATTCGGACTCCTACATTCTTCCCATTCTATTTAGCCTCATGAGGTCCCTGATTCTCCAGTAAAGACATCAGATGCCCCAGCTCCTACTGAAAAACTTACACCGAAAGAACCTACCACTGAGACCTCACTGGTGAAGTGTTCTACTTTTATTGACATTGCGGGGTCGTCCAGCAAATTTGCACTTGCCCCGGTTATTGAGGAAGAAGAAACTTCTCGTCGTTCTAAAAAGACGGCTGACGTAGAAGCTGAAAAAGAAAGTTCTGCCAGGCATAACGGCGATGACACTTTTGATGGGTTGAGCGATCTGATGATAACTTCACAGGAGCTTTTCAAAGATGACATTTCAAAAGCTATTTCTCCTGTTGTCGAGGCGACTTCCTCTTTACAACAAATTACAATGCCTGTTACACAAGTCGCCACCATTCCCACACCAAAGAGTGGTTTGTAGTCTGACGCGCGTAGTTCACACGCCACACACACTTAGAATCTTTTGGCACTTATACACACTTAACTTCCTTCTCCTGGGAATTTCTAAATTTCATTTCTTTTTCATTTTCAGATTCTCCAATGGGGCGATCTGGCTCGTACTATGACAGTTTCCAGCGCCATGGAAGCCGCAACACTTATGATTTTAGACGCTATCTCACTTCCCCGAGGGAAACAAATGAAGAAAGAGCTGCCAGAAAAGCTCATGAAAGACGAACTTATGAAGAGTGGCAAAGAAAAAGGGATGATCGACATGACTCTTCTCACAGAAGCGATGATTCTCATAAGAGGAAATCCCATGATGATAAGGGGAAGGGCCACATTGCTGGCGATCCGAGCAAACGGGTTAAACTTAGCGATCAATCAGCGTCTGCAATTTTTGAAAAGACCAATGCTCCTAACCCTCTTGATATCTCCTCCAGTTCTCCTGCTCTTAAGAAGTCTGACATTCAGACAATTATCAACATGCCTCAGTATCAGGTTGAACAAGGCCCTGCAACTCTCCAAGGCTGGTTTCCGCACTGGTGTTTAAAGGGAGTTCGTTTTGATCTCGATTTGGTTCCCATTGATAAACAAGCTATGTTACGGAATCTTGATGCCGTTAAACTTGATATCGAGAGAATGTCGGGATGGCAAAAGCTTGTTGATGAACTTCAAAGAGTGAATCGTGCCAACATCGAAGCTATGCTGACTATGGAAAATGACAAGTCTGAATGGCAAAAAATTCTTGAACAGCACGACGCTGAAATAAAGAGCATTGCCGATGACTACGGGAGACTTGAGGCCAAAGTTGAGAATCTAAAGAATGAGCTTGCCACTTCTTCCACTTCTTATACACAAAAGGAAGAGATGCTCCAGAAGCAAGTTCGAGATGCTCATGCTGCTCAGCGAGATGCTGAAGCCAAAATTGAAGCGGAGCAGCATATTGTTGAAAAATACTGCAATGACACCGTCCAGCTGCGGGAAAAAGTCAGCTCTCAAGATTTGGAAATTGCAAGGCTGCAAGCTCAGTTATTGAAAACTGAAAAAGAGCATGATGAGGCCATCTTTGGAAAGGAAGCAACTGAGCATTCGCACGAAGCGACGAAGGCCACTATTAGCTCAACTTTATTCGATTTTTATATCCATAGCGTCTTGGGGCGCGGAAGCCTCTAATTTCTGGGACCGACGTATGAAGTGACTTTGGCCGAAGTGTGGGAAGCGATAATTGACATGTTCGGGGGTGCTGGCTATGCAGAGGCGGATCTTGAGGCGACTTATCTGGATGATGAAGCACGTACCGCCCTTGCCAGGGGAAAAGAGCAGCTTGCTAAGGAGCGAGCCGAAGCAGCAGGAGGAGAATGTTTAGAGAAAGTGACTGTAACTGACCCCGCTCGTCCTCCGGCTTCGGTCGACCCTGATAACATTGGCTCTAGTTCTTATTCTTCACTTCCTGAAGAAACCGAAGTCAAAATCGCGACTACAGAGCCTCCTACTACCCAAATCGAGGAGAAGTCCCAGGATGACGCTGAAGCTGAAAAATTTGAAATTGTCATGATTAAGCCGACTTCTCCAGGTAACTCAAAGTCTGATCTAGCTCAAGTAGATTACTCGTTCGATTTGTTCAGTCCAACTAAGCTCGATGAATTTATCGCTTGTTACTTAAGTCCTGATGATCCAATATCTTCTCTTTTTTCGGAGAATACTGATTTTAACTTCTTTTCTTCTGTAGCGGAAACACTGAATGCTGCACACACCTCTCCTCTCCCAGTCGTTCCTCCTCCGTCCCTTAAAATCACTCCTGCTTCCCAGCCGGTTTCGTAGGAAGAGCAAATAGGAGCCCTTCAATGCTTGGAGGATCCACCAGCTTCACATGAGCAGAAGGGGAAAGAATTTGAGGACATTGAGAAGACCCCGGAGCAGTCTTATGATGATGATACAAAACTTTCTGTGTTCGTTACTCCGGGAAGTGAATCTTCTTCAAAGAGGAAAGGGAAGCGCGCAATGAGGAAGAAGAAGAAAAGCACTTCAGCTGGAAAAGATAAAGTAGAAGAAGATCCGACTACTCCTCTTTCTCCTTCTTCCCCGACCCATCCACAATGGCTTCCAAAACTAGTTATCAAGCCGGGAAAGAGCTCTAAGGGCGGAAGGAAGAAGGAATGATAAGCTGGAATTTAGGCTTCTTGTTTTGCTTTTTGCTTTTTGCATGTATTGACCGAAGATTGTGCGGATACCGGCCTCCGCTTGAAACCTGTATATGTACGAAAACTTTATAGTATGGAATAAAATGGTTCTTTTTACTTGTACAATTTCTTGTCAGTATATGTGTGAATGCATTTATTCCTTATTTTTACACAAGTTTCTTTATTTACTTGATACTGCAGTGAGCTCGTGGTATGATGTTTGAGCATTATTTTTTATTAATATAGCTATGTGCCCCCATACCACGGCTCATCGCAATATTCTGAAAAGACTCATACTCTTATTTTAGAGAATAATATTTCCGTTTTTGAGGAAATATTATTCTGCTTTCAATAGAGGATGCCTTGTATCGGAGAAGTTTTTTCTTTCTCTTTCTTTTTAAAGAACACTTTTACTTTCGGGGATGATCACTTTTATTTGTTGAAAAGTGGATTCCCCTACGCAGTGAAGTGAGCTTCTGAAAGATGTTTTGATTTGTTGGACGTGCCTCGTTAGAGGGCTTTGTTTAGCATTTGCCTCTAAAGAGGGCTTGTTTGATATGCCTTTGGGAAGGGCCTTTTGTTATGCCTCGGGAGAGGGCTCCTCCGAAGAGTTATGCCTCCGAAGAGGGCTTGTGTCTTAAAAGAGGGCTTTGACATTTCAACTCTGGTGAAGTGGGCCTTCGAAGAGAGATTTTTGCACTTCAACTCCGGTGAAATGTGCCCCCGAAGAGGTCTTTTTGCTTGCGTGCCTCCGAAGAGGGCTTGGTTGGACTTCGAAGAATAGCACGAGGACTCTGAGGAGTAGCATGGACTCCGAAGAGTAGCACGTGAACTCGGAGGAGTAGCATTTGGACTCCGAAGAGTAGCAGTTGGACTCCAAAGAGTAGCACGAGGACTCGGAGGAGTAGCATGGACTCCGAAGAGTAGCACGTGAACTCAGAGGAGTAGCATTTGGACTCCGAAGAGCAGCAGTTGGACTCTGAAGAGTAGCACGAGGACTCGGAGGAGTAGCATGGACTCCGAAGAGTAGCAGTTGGACTCCGAAGAGTAGCACAAGGACTCGGAGGAGTAGCATGGACTCCGAAGAGTAGCATGTGAACTCGGAGGAGTAGCATTTGGACTCCGAAGAGTAGCACGAGGACTCGGAGGAGTAGCATGGACTCTGAAGAGTAGCACGTGAACTCGGAGGAGTAGCATTTGGACTCCGAAGAGTAGCAGTTGGACTCCGAAGAGTAGCACGAGGACTCGGAGGAGTAGCATGGGGACTCGGAGGAGTAGCATGGACTTCGAAGAGTAGCAGTTGGACTCCGAAGAGTAGCACGAGGACTCGGAGGAGTAGCATGGACTCCGAAGAGTAGCACATGAACTCGGAGGAGTAGCATTTGGACTACGAAGAGTAGCAGTTGGACTCCGAAGAGTAGCACGAGGACTCGGAGGAGTAGCATGGACTACGAAGAGTAGCACGTGAACTCAGAGGAGTTGCATTTGGACTCCGAAGAGTAGCAGTTGGACTCCGAAGAGTAGCACGAAGACTCGGAGGAGTAGCATTTGGACTCCGAGGAGTAGCAGTTGGACTCCGAAGAGTAGCACGAGGACTAGGAGGAGTAGCATGGACTCTGAAGAGTAGCACGTTAACTCGGAGGAGTAGCATTTGGACTCCGAAGAGTAGCAGTTGGACTCCGAAGAGTAGCACGAGGACTCGGAGGAGCAACATGGACTCCGAAGAGTAGCACGTGAACTCGGAGGAGTAGCATTTGGACTCCGAAGAGTAGCAGTTGGACTACGAAGAGTAGCACGAGGACTCGGAGGAGTAGCATGGACTACGAAGAGTAGCAGTTGGACTCCGAAGAGTAGCACGATGATGCAGCTCAGGCCAGAGACGAAGGACTAAGTCGCACACGACTTAAGGAAGAGGAAAGCATAAATCGTCCACGACTTATTGAAGCGGAAGGCACGAGTCGTCCACGACTCAAGGGAGAGGCTGGCATAAGTCGTCCAAGACTTAAGAAGAAGGATACAAGAGGAGCAGCACAAGCTGAGAATACACAAGAGTTAAGTCGTCTACGACTTAAGAGAAGTGATGAGTCGCTGCCGAGTTACGACTTAAGATGAGTCGTCTGGTTTCTTAAGTCGTGAACTGGGTTAAGTCGTTTGTTCTTGAGTCGTGTACTTGTAAGTTGAGTCATGAGAAGTTTTTAAGTCGGCAACGACTTAAGTGATGTATTCTCTGTTTGTATTTTATGATTGTTAAGTCGTAAGTCATCATTTTAAGTCGCGTGTTGTTGAGTCGTTCTGTACATATGCATTAAGTCATAAGTTTGTAAGTCGTGTCTTTTATAAGTCGCAGGTCGTTGTTTGTAGATGAGTTGAGTCGCCGCTGTGGATAAGTCGTCGCCGAGTTATGATGAGTCGTGAGTCGTGAGTCGGAGCCGACTTATGAGTTTGTACGAATTGTGTTGTTCGAGTCAAATGCCTATAAATAGGTCGAGAGTCTCATTAGTAATAGTTTAGTTGATTTGAAATAAAACTCTTGTTTTGTTAGCTTTGTGCTTTCACCAAATTGGTAGTTGAGTGTAATCTCCTATCTCCTCTTTCGGTTAATCGAGTGCGCTCGATTCAATGATTGCAGAAGCCGATTCACGGAATCTAGTGCGCTAGATCAACGTGTGAAGAATCGCAGATCTTTGAACCCGGTATCGTGCGCGATCAACGAGTTCGGGATAGCTAGAATTCGGTATCTTCGGATCAACGAATTCGGGCATTTCAGTATCTTCCAATCCACCGATTACTACATTCATCGATCTACATTGTTTTTGATTAATCTGCTGCGTCAGTTTTGGTATCAGAGCTTGTTTTAGCCAATCATAGCTAAATCGAGTCTTGGAGCCAATTCTTTTGAAGAATTTTGAAGTTGAAGTGATAGCCGAGCTTGAAGTGAGAAGCCGAGCTTAGTAGAAGTGTTGGAGATCAAACTTGCCTTATTTGGAGAAGTTGTGTTCATCGTGTTCATCGCGAAGTGGCAACAAAGTGGGAGTTTTCGATCCATTTCATTTTGGATCAAAGTCCGAAAGGTGTTTGAATTTTGAAGTGTTGAAGAGTTTTTGTGAAGTTTTCAAGTATGCCGCCAAGAAGAGCTAATCGTCACCAAAACGTAGAAGCTTTGTATCGAAGAGAAGAAGCTGATGAGATGGAGCAAAGAATCAATGAAAACTTTAGTGAAAAGCTTAATGAAGGAATTGGACGATTAGAGAAGATGATGTTAGAGATGAATCAGAATCGGAGAAGGGTATCACCTGAATCTAACCATGGAGGAAGTAGAGTCTCATCACAATCCAATCAAGAAAGAAGTGTTGATGATGATCAAAGACGTGGGAGGAATGTGAATGATCGAGAACGGAGGAATGTAGATAGAAGGGATAATGGTGGAAGATGCGAAGGGAGTAGAGATGTTGGTGGTCAGGATCGACATCGATATACATCTGATTTTGAAGAGGAGTATGATGGTGGTAGTGTTCGAGGACAAGGACAAGGACGAGGAAGAAATCACTCTGAGTATGATCACAAGTGGGAGTCGGGGATGAAGACTGAAATTCCTGAATTCAAAGGTGGTATGCAAGCGGAGGAGTTTTTAGATTGGGTGGCTAATGTTGAAGAGATTTTTGACTTCAAAGAAGTTCCAGAACATCATAGAGTGAAGTTGGTTGCTACGAGGTTGAGGGGTAGAGCTTTGGCATGGTGGCAGCAAACCAAACTTACACGTGAACGGATGGGGAAGTCAAAAGTTGAGTCTTGGGAGAAGATGAAGAAATTGATGAAAGCAACATTCTTACCTTACAATTATCAATCTTTGATGTATCAACGTTTGCAGAATTTGAGGCAGGGCACAAAGAATGTTAATGATTACGCGGATGAGTTTTATCAGCTTATTGCGAGGAATGATATTATGGAAACGGAAGAACAACTGACGTTTAGATTTGTTGGAGGGTTGCGAATGCAGATTCAGGATATGGTTAACATGTTTGATCCTAGATCTGTAGCGGAAGCACACCAGAAAGTGTTAGCCTGGGAGAAACAGGGAAGACGAGGAGGTGGTATGTTTACAAATTCCAATAATCCAGTGAAGGGTGTTAGTGGGAGTTCTAATGTTTCAAAAGCTGTTGCGAAACCAGTTGTGAATGAGGTTTGAAAGATGAAAGTCAGTAATGGTTTCAAGTGTTATAATTGCCAAGAAATGGGCCACAAAAGTAGCGAATGTCTGAAGCCGAAGAAGAGAGCTATGATAGCGGAGGTTGAGGATGAGGATGAAGAAGCTAAATGTTCCAATTCACCACCTGATGAGGAGGAAGAAGAAGTGTCGGGAGACGAAGGTTATAATCTAATGATGAAGAGGTCTTGTTTAACACCAAAGCAAGGGGAGGATTGTAGTTGGTTAAGGAGCAATATTTTTCAGTCAACATGTACCATTCTAGGAAAGGTTTGCAAATTTGTTATTGATGCTGGAAGCTGTGATAATATAATTTCTTCAGAAGCTGTGAGGAAGTTGGCGTTGAAGACTGAGAAACATCCGAAACCGTACAAGCTAGCTTGGTTGAGGAAAGGCGGGGAGGTGAAGGTTGGATGAAGGGCTTGTGTGAAGTTTTCAATTGGAAAGAAATACAAGGATGAAATCTGGTGCGATGTGGTAGATATGGATGCCTGTCATTTGTTGCTGGGGAGACCGTGGCAGTATGATAGGGCGGTGCAACATGATGGGCGTACCAACAGTTACAGTTTCATGTTTGAAGGCACAAAGATTACTCTAGTTCCAAAGAAGCGACAACAGGAGGAAAACAAGTTGGAGGAGATTGAAGAGCTTAAAACTTTGTTATCTTTGAAGGAGTTTGTGAAGGAAGTAGAGGAGGAGCCTGAAGTGTTTTTGTTGATTGGGCGAGAGAGCAGTGCAGAGGTTGAAATTCCGGAAGAAGCGAAGCCAGTTTTGAAAGAATTTGACGATGTATTTCCAGAGGAGTTACCAACGGAGTTGCCACCGTTGAGGGATATACAACATCAGATAGATCTTGTTCCAGGTGCTGTGTTGCCACGCAGACCACATTATCGAATGAGTCCAAAGGAACATGAAGAATTGAGGAGGCAAGTGGAAGAATTGCTTGAACAGGGGCGTGTGCAGGAGAGTTTAAGTCCTTGTGCTGTACCAGCTTTATTGGTACCCAAAAAGGATGGGATGTGGAGGATGTGCACAGATAGTAGAGCATTGAATAAGATTACTGTGAGATATATATTTCCAATGCCGAGGTTGGATGACCTGCTAGATCAATTGAGCGGAGCTACTATCTTTTCGAAGATTGATTTGAAGAGCGGATATCATCAAATTCGTATCAGGCCAGGTGATGAGTGGAAGACTGCTTTTAAAACCAGGGAGGGTCTATACGAATGGTTGGTTATGCCATTTGGCTTATCAAATGCACCAAGTACTTTCATGAGGGTGATGAATCAGATTTTTAGACCAATTATTGGGAAGTTCGTGGTGGTGTATTTCGATGATATTCTGATATATAGTGGAAGTCCAGAAGAACATTTGAATCATCTGAGAGAAGTGCTGATGGTACTGCGATAAGAACAATTTTATGCTGCAACGAAGAAATGCGTGTTCATGACGCATAGTGTTTTATTTCTGGGGTATATTGTATCGGAGGAAGGAATACAGGTTGACCAGAGTAAAGTCGAAGCAATTAGAGATTGGCCACAGCCCAAGACGATAACGGAAGTTCGTAGTTTTCACGGGTTGGCTTCATTCTATCGAAGGTTCATTCCACACTTTAGTAGTGTGATGGCACCTGTTACAGATTGTATGAAGGGTAAACAGTTTGCATGGTCAGAGGAAGCAGGGATTGCTTTTGGGAAGATGAAGGAGTTGCTGACGTCTGCACCAATTCTAGTATTACCAGATTTTCAGTTGTTGTTTGAACTACACACTGATGCGTCAAAGGTTGGGATTGGGGGAGTCTTGAGTCAGAGGGGTAGTCCGATTGCATATTTCAGTGAGAAGTTATCAGGAGCGAAGATGAGATATAGTACATATGATGTGGAATTTTATGCTGTGGTGCAAGCTATCAAACATTGGAGACACTATCTATTTAAGAAAGAGTTTGTTCTTTACACTGATCATGAGGCGTTGAAGCATTTACAAGGGCAAGACAAGATTTCAGCGAGACATGCATCATGGATTGCATATCTGCAATAGTTTACGTTTGTTGTGAAACACAAATCGGGAGTGACAAATCGTGTTGCGGATACGTTGAGCAGAAGGAATCATTTGTTGACTACAATGAAGGTCGAAGTAACCGGATTTGATGTGCTACCAGAATTATTTGTCGATGATCCTTACTTTGCAAAGTCTGTTGAAAAAGTCAAGGAGGGAAAGACGGATGAGTTTATAATGGTAGACGGTTTTCTGTTCAAAGGAAATCGATTGTGCATACCTGATTGTAGTTTGAGAATGAAGATTGTAAAAGAGCTACATGAAGAAGGACATGTTGGGAGAGACCGTACATTACAGTTGATTTCACAGTCTTACTTTTGGCCATCAATGAGGAAAGAAGTGGAAAGGTTTGTGGAACGATGTCATATCTGTCAGGTTTCAAAAGGAACAGCGACTAATGCTGGTTTATATATGCCGTTACCGGTACTAACTAAGCCTTGGGTTGATGTGAGTATGGACTTTGTGTTGGGATTGCCGAGAACGCAGCGTGGTAACGATTCCATCTATGTAGTGGTTGACCGATTTTCGAAAATGGCACATTTTATTGCTTGTAAGAAGACGGCGGATGCTGTTCATGTTGCTCAATTATTTTTCAAAGAGATATATCGACTTCATGGATTGCCAGAATCTATTGTGTCGGATAGAGATACTCGTTTTCTGAGTCATTTTTGGCTAAGTTTGTGGAAGATGGTGGGAACGAAGTTGAACTTTAGCAGCGCTTATCATCCACAAACGAATAGACAGACCGAGGTTGTGAACAGATCATTGGGAAATTTGCTGAGATGTCTTGTGCAAGACAATCTGAAGAGTTGGGATGTAAAGTTATGTCAAGCGGAGTTTGCTCATAATCATGTTGTGAATCGTAGTACGGGATTCAGTCCATTTCAGATTGTGTATTCAAACTTACCGAAAGGACCGTTGGATTTAGTAATGGTTCTGTAGCCGAAGGGGACAGTTAAAAGAGCTACTGATTTTGTTGATGAACTGACGGAATGTCATAAAATCGTTCAGGAACGATTGGAAAAGGCGAATGAGAAGTATAAACGATCTGCAGATTTGAAGCAAAGGAGTGTGAACTTCAAGGAAGGAGACTTGGTTTATGCGGTATTGACAAAAGATCGTTTCCCGGTGGGAATGTACAACAAATTGAAGGCGCGAAAAATTGGTCCGGTATAAATCGTGAAGCGGATTAATGAAAATGCTTATAAATTGAAGCTACTAGAGGATGTGTACACGTCCGACGTATTCAATGTTAAGCATCTAGTACCTTATCATGGGGATAATTGTGTCACGAAGGAGGAAAGTGCAAATTTGAGGACGAATTTCTCTCAACCAGGGGAGGATGATGCAGCTCAGGCCAGAGACGAAGGACTAAGTCGCACACGACTTAAGGAAGAGGAAAGCATAAATCGTCCACGACTTATTAAAGCGGAAGGCACGAGTCGTCCACGACTCAAGGGAGAGGCTGGCATAAGTCGTCCAAGACTTAAGAAGAAGGATACAGGAGGAGCAGCACAAGCTGAGAATACACAAGAGTTAAGTTGTCTACGACTTAAGAGAAGTGATGAGTCGCTGCCGAGTTACGACTTAAGATGAGTCGTCTGGTTTCTTAAGTCGTGAACTGGGTTAAGTCGTTTGTTCTTGAGTCGTGTACTTGTAAGTTGAGTCGTGAGAAGTTGTTAAGTCGGCAATGACTTAAGTGATGTATTCTCTGTTTGTATTTTCTGATTGTTAAGTCGTAAGTCGTCATTTTAAGTCGCGTATTGTTGAGTCATTCTGTACATATGCATTAAGTCATAAGTTTGTAAGTCGTGTCTTTTATAAGTCGCAGGTCGTTGTTTGTAGAAGAGTTGAGTCGCCGCTGTGGATAAGTCGTCGCCGAGTTATGATGAGTAGTGAGTCGTGAGTCGGAGCCGACTTATGAGTTTGTACGAATTGTGTTGTTCGAGTCAAATGCCTATAAATAGGTCGAGAGTCTCATTTGTAATAGTTTAGTTGATTTGAAATAAAACTCTTGTTTTGTTAGCTTTGTGCTTTCACAAAATTGGTAGTTGAGTGTAATCTCCTATCTCCTCTTTCGGTTAATCGAGTGTGCTCGATTCAACGATTGTAGAAGCCGATTCACAGAATCTAGTGCGCTAGATCAACGTGTGAAGAATCGCAGATCTTTGAACCCGGTATCGTGCGCGATCAACGAGTTCGGAATAGCTAGAATTCGGTATCTTCGGATCAACGAATTCGGGCATTTCAGTATCTTCCAACCCACCGATTACTGCATTCATCGATCTACATTGTTTTTGATTAATCCGCTGCGTCACACGAGGACTTGGAGGAGTAGCATGGACTCCGAAGAGTAGCACGTGAACTCGGAGGAGTAGCATTTGGACTCCGAAGAGTAGCACGAGGACTCGGAGGAGTACATGGACTCCGAAGAGTAGCACGTGAACTCGGAGGAGTAGCATTTGGACTCCGAAGAGTAGCAGTTGGACTCCGAAGAGTAGCACGAGGACTCGGAGGAGTAGCATGGGGACTCGGAGGAGTAGCATGGACTCCGAAGAGTAGCAGTTGGACTCCGAAGAGTAGCACGAGGACTCGGAGGAGTAGCATGGACTCTGAAGAGTAGCACGTGAACTCGAAGGAGTAGCATTTGGACTCCGAAGAGTAGCAGTTGGACTCCGAAGAGTAGCACGAGGACTCGGAGGAGTAGCATGGACTCCGAAGAGTAGCAGTTAGACTCCGAAGAGTAGCACGAGGATTTGGAGGAGTAGCATGGACTTCGAAGAGTAGCACGTGAGCTCGGAGGAGTAGCATGGACTCCGAAGAGTAGCACGTTAACTCGGAGGAGTAGCATTGTTGCTTGTGTCCTTCCACCATCTGCTTCCTAGCAATTCCACGTTATCACTTAAATACATGTCCCATCCTTTTGCGAGTTGTTTGCTTATTGCCAGAGAAGTGTATTTTATCGTTGAGTGAATCCACGGAGCAGACGCAAGCTACCTTACCGGATGTTCGTTTGCACAAACGATCGCGATTGGTTAGCAAGGGTCTGGAACCTTCTCGTCAAGAAGGTGCCCACTTTGGTGGAATCACTAACTGTTTGGATAACACTTCTTTTGTAGGAGTTGAATTTTGGAACTTTTTGTGGCTTGACATTGGTTTGTTGAATGATTTATGGGAATCGCTGAGTCTTGTGGTGTATTGAATAGGTAAGCTTTGCTTTGATAGCCTGCAATGTTGAATCGACATTTTAGCAATATATTTAAGATATTTGCATATCGAAATGAAACAGGCATTTGTATAGTATTAGAGAACACAAGATTTGAAGTTCTTTATTATTAATCCGCACTGATTTCTCAGTGGTTTACAATACAAGAGTTATACATCTATCATCATTTTACAAATTTAAGCAATGCTTTTTAAGTAAAATATGGATGCAGGTGATTGTTGTTCCGGAATCTCGGGATTGAATCTCCATTTCTGCTGGAATCATTGTTTCTGATCCATATACCAATCAGAATGGAGTGTGGTCAGATGCTGTGTGAGGACCCCCTGTGACAACATTAATGACAAGCCTCTCTGATTCCTGCGCTGCGGCCTTGTCTTCTGAGTCGGATTGACGAGTAGGAAGTTGTTGCCCTTGAGTGGATGAGGTTGGGTCGACTCTGTTTTTCTTCACATATTGTTGCAGTTTATTCTGTTTCAGCAACTCTTTGATCACATTCTTTAATTGGCGACATTGGTTAGTGTCATGGCCAGGCTGATTGTGGAATCGACAGAATCTCCCATTATGCATTGCCCCTCTCCCCATTTCAGGTGGTTTGGGATACTCGACAACATCCTTTGTTGCGAAGAAGATATTTTCCGGTGTATCAGTTAAGGGAGTAAAACCTGAAGGATTAAAGTGGCGAGGTTTCTTCTCATTCCCCTGCTTTCTTCCTCCGTCATTTTCCCTTTTTTGATTTCCAGATTCTCTCTTGTTAGAAGCAACATTGTTATTCTTGACTTCGGCTACAACTACTTTCGCTGGCGCAGAAAGGCTTTCTAGGCGCATGAATTCGTCGGCCTTTTTATAGAATTTCTCAAGTGAGTTTGGCTCCTTCATTTTTAACCATCTTCCGAATTCACTTGATTTGTTGATGGCTCGCATCAGGTAAGTCAGGATCATACGGTGTTCTGCATTATCCACTTCGGCTAGGGCTATATTGAAACGGTTCAAGAAAGATCTGATAGATTCTCCGGGCACTTGTTCAAGGTTGGACAGTGACATTATATCTTTAGCTTTTGAAGCATACAACCTGAACTGATCCTTGAATTTTCGAGTTAAGTCAGAGAATTGATCTACGGACCGAATTGGTAG
The DNA here is from genome assembly GCA_030737815.1 of Allium fistulosum. Lineage (NCBI taxonomy): Eukaryota > Viridiplantae > Streptophyta > Magnoliopsida > Asparagales > Amaryllidaceae > Allium > Allium fistulosum. The sequence goes on from CM060908.1 coordinate 150,737,941, forward strand.
CTTTGTGAAACAAAGTAGAGCCACTCCTTCCAAGTACACTGGAAAGTATCGGTATTTGATCTCATCTGATGCCCTTGCACCAGTCATATGCCAATCGTACTTGTATAGAAACTGGTTTGGGTCACTTGTCCCTCTATAGGCCGGGATAGTAGGAGGTACAAATTTCCTTGGAAATTCTGCTTTCAGGATCCTTTCAGTAAACGGAGTTCTACTCGGAGCAAATCCCCAATCGTTCTCATTTTCTTCCCTCTGCATGCTTTCTTTCATGATTCGGCAAACCATCCCTGATAGGTACTCCTCGTTGTTCAAAGGCATCGCCGGGCAAACGTCAGCTCTCCTTTCAGAAGTTTGCCTGGGCAAATGTTCGCGAAAAGTTGGCTGCGGCCTTGAACCTTCAGCTTGGAAAGGTGGCGCTTCAGCGGTGCCAGTTGCTCTTTGAGGAATACCTCTCTCTTAGGGATTATGAGCATATTCGGCAAAGGTTGTTTCGTTGTTTTCTGGTCGTTGATTTGCCCCAAGTAGAGCGTTTAATCTGTCTATCATTAAAGCGTTTTGAGCTTCAATTTGCTGATATAATCCTGACACTGCGTCGTCTAATTCAGCCCTTGTGACTCCAACGATAGGAGTAGTCTGGTTTGCTGTCGGGGAAGCGGAGGTCCCTTCATGAGCATTTCCGGATCTGGTAGATTTACTCTTTCTTCCGGGAGCCATGATTTCAGATAAACTTCTGGTCTTTAGAGAGATTCTTTCAACAAACTTTTGCGGAGCAATGGTGAGAATGTTCTTGAGTTCAATTCTCAGTGAAAGCACCAAAATGTTAACGTTGAAAATTGAACGCTAACACCCTGGTGTGTGTAGTAGTACTGTAAAAGCACCACCCGTGATACGGGAATAAGAAACAAGCAGAAAAGTAGCAGAAAACAGTAAAAGACAACGATTTTATAGTGGTTCGGCTCGTAATTAAGCCTACGTCCACTTTATATTCTTTTATTGCTGATTTTGGTTACAAATTGATACGATGCACTTCAAGATACAATACACTTCAATTCCTAAACACTTTAGACTAGTAGCTCAAACTTCGATGTGATGAGGCTCTTTGAATCCATCTTGGATGTGCAAGATCTTTCTCGAAGCTTGTTATAGTGTCTTGAATGTTTGGAAGGCTTAATGTGTTGGATGAGGTCAGAATTCAGCAAAGTAACGGCACTTCAGAAGATCAGCCAAAAGTCCCCTTGCCGTTGGAGTTAAGGCCGTATTTATAGGGGAGATTCTGGGCAAGATTCTATCTCTAAGTCTTAGGTCGTGGACGACCTAAGATAGGTCGTAGATCGTGTGCGACCTAAGTCATAGGTCTTGGGTCTTGTCTGAACTATACTGAGTTTTGTCTGAACGAGTCAGTAGGTCGTGAGCGACCTAAGATAGGTCGTGAGCGACCTAAGATAGGTTGTGAAACTTTTCTCTGCTTTAGCTCGCTAGGTCGTTACATTGTTAGGACGTTGGGTTGTGAACTCCTTAAGTCGCTAGCTTCTTAGGTCGGTGGGTCGCAGCATATCTTAGGTCGCATATGCTTTAGGTCGCTAAGGACTGGAACCACTAGGTCGTTAACCCCTTAGGTTGTTAAGTCGTCTCTGTAGTTAGGTCGTTAGCCTCCTTAGGTCGTTTAGTCCTTTCTGTAGCTAGGTCGCGGAATGCTTGAGCCATTAGGTCGCTATCTTCGTAAGTCGTTAGGTCGCGAACCAAAAGAGGGTTAACAATACCTTTATCCACGCAACAACAACCCCATTTAGCAGTAAGTAGAATGTAGCCATGTTGACCCAAAATGTAATGTTGTTCATCAATTGGTACGCTACGAGGAATCATAGTTACTTTCATCATGCTCATAAATTTTCCAACGTCGTCTTCTAATGACACTTTAATATCGAAAGCCCAAATGCAACGTGGGAGAATTAAGCTTGAGCGAATTACGACCTCTGATTCCTCGTTTTTGCATTCCCCATCAAAAAGAGTTATATCACGTTCGTCTTTTCCAAAAAGAAAGTATGCATGTATATCACCACTGAAATTAAGTGCCGGACTACCATCAACCTCATATAATCTTATTTCAAGTTCCAGCCTCAAAGCATCGCTGAACACCGAATAATTCAATTCACAATCATCAACTGTTACAGTCAAACTCCTATCACAATCTTCAGTGTCTATGATCAAACCAACAACTTTAGCCTTATTTGTATCATTTTCATTTCCTTTTTCGCTGTGTATTTCAATCTCAAGTTCATTTTTCAATGGTTGAAACTTGGCGGACCATGGAAAAATACCCGACTTCTCATTCACTTTTATGTTCCAAATGTGAAATATCTTAAAATTCTTAATACCCCATCCATTTATATGGATACGTTCTTCCACAGAATTCATGAAACTATAAAGTGAAGTATGAAAAAGTACATCAAGTTCGCAGTCTTCGTGTTCCTCCGTACCAGCAATAATACATGCCCTTTTGATTTTAGCCAGTGGTCTACCATCATTATTATCATCGTCGTCGTCTATTTCCATTCCAATCTCTTCCTTGAAAAATGGTCGCAGATCTTTGGCAGGATCAATTTCCAGCAATAGGTTATAATTGGGATAAACGTGTGCATGGTAAGGTATTTTTTGTTTCAATACTTTTTTAAATCTGTTTCCTGAAATAACATATTTACATAAATTATAAAATTAAAATTTATTCAGATATCTGACTAGTGTGAAGATCGAATGGACTGATAGGAATACTAGATTACATATCTTTAAAAAAAAAGATGCGGTAAACATAAAAACCTAAAATATGGAATATTAAATAGAAAACCAATAGTGAACTAACCATGGATCTTCCACAAACCAGCGAGAAATCGATTAGGAACCAGCAAGAATTCAAAAAAACGCACGGCTTTGATTTACAAGAACCGATGGATTTTCCTACGGAGGCAGAAAATTGCGATGCGGGGAACTCAGGGAAGCTGAAATATTTGAGATGATTCCGACGAAGATTCGCTGTTCGGGTCTTTTAGCATTAGCGATTGGGCTTTGCTATTTCAATCGGTTACAAAAGCAACCTATACATCAATTTTAAAGACCTGAAATCTATGTACGGATTAGACCCGGCATCATTTGGATGAGGAGACACTGCTAGAACAACCGAAAATATACCGGATGTTGAAACACTGCCGCACTAATTGACGTATGTATGTATACGCGATCGAAGTATCATTTTCGTTTGGATAAAATCACATCACCTGTACCTAAATTTGATTTCTTGATGCGCCAAGCCAATCATCATGCTTGAAACTTTATACAAAAGTCCAATCAACTTCTGTTTGAAAACTCATTCGCAAAATAAATACCGATATGTCTTGCATTTTGGCTGCGTTCTCGGCGAACGATAAAGGGAAATTTGAGCGGGCATTTGAACGGAGAAGTTGAGGCGTTTGTGTGTTGCGAGTAGAGAATCTGAACGGAGTATTTGAATTTGTATTTTAAAAAAAATTGATTTATTTTTAATTATTTATTTGCTTTTTATTGACGAACTAATTTTGAAACAGTGGTTGTTTTCATTTGGCATTTAGCACCTTTGAAAAGAGATGCACTTAGGATCTCATCTTACACACAAACACACACTCTTAACATTGGGGTCATATAGTGAAGTTGGAACGATCAATTTATATGTTATACTGCTAAAGATATTAATAAATTAGGAACTAATTTCAACAGTTGTAAAGGAAGGCATGGGGATGGACCATGGAGGGTTGACGTGCAACAACAAGGTTTGGGTTTAGGTCTTGCTTGTTCTTGATCTTTGGTTAAGTTATTTGTGAGTAACTCTCTAATAACCGTGATTATAAATACAATAGTCGAAACTATTTAATTTGATTATATAATCATGACTCGTTAATCAAAAGTAAAATGTTATTACATCTTGCTTAAAATAATAGCAGGCTATTAGACGTGCCTCTATGGACGTGTCATTACATCTCTATCTGATGAACTAAGAGTTACACTTCAACATTCTTAAAGAATTCCTTGTAACTCGTGTTACGATCATAAATCAAAAAGTGGCCCATAGTCGTTAGCTTGATAAATTACTAAAACACGAGTTCATAGATGATCCTAGTCAAAGGAATATCAAGAAAGATATATTTATTCTCTGATTAAACCAATGTATGTAAAACTGGAAAATAGTGCCTTATGACTATTGGTGTATGAGAACAGTAGGAGGTTATGTATGTGTTTTTTTACAAGGCAACAAAGAATTCTTCATTATGATGTTCCAACAAAAATTAATATTGATATTTGATTAGAGACCTCGTGTGATGATGTACTGTAATCGGTGGTTGTAGACCTATGAATACTTACTGGACACATGTGTGGGCATCGTATTATATTGTATTCTTATGTAGAATTGTGTTTGCGTTATGATCATAGTTGGATACATGTTCAAAAACACATGGATAAAGGCACTATTAAAAATATGATATGTCTCCCTTGATACAATTGAGGGATGGTGTCATTATAATAGGAAAATGGTACAAAGTTGCAAAATCCTCAACCAACTTGCTAACGACCAATGGATAAACGTTATTAGGATTAAATTGGTAACTTTAAAAAATCATGTTAAATATACCAAAGTAGACTGAAGAAATTAAAATAAATTAGTATAAAGAGGTATACTAGTGATACACACACACACAGATATATATATATATATATATATATATATATATTAGTCTAAGCATAAGGGTTGAATATTAATTTAGTTTTATACTTGTTTTTTTTGAGTCAAATACTCTATTGATAATCAGATTAATTAATCAGTCGTTTAATAAAATTGGAAACAAGTTGATGCAAAAATGGATGAAACATATATGCGAATGGCACACGTAGGTTGTATGTGAAGCAATTATGGAAGCATGAGGTATCATACACGACTAATATGTCATAGAGTTAAAGGTATACCCTAGGGACAATTCTGTAATTTGATTATATAACCTAACTTTTATAAAGAGTCTTGTTTGAAATAAAATATGCTTTCGGTTTGTTTTTAATATTATATATATTATTATATTAGGATAAGTAATGTCTTATACATGTTAAATAAATATAAATAAATAATCCTTTGGAAAAGTATATTATCGACTGTAGTTGCAAAATTATTTATAACCATGAGTTACAAATCAATACTTAAATACTTACTCATTAAATGTTCATAGCCAAATTTTATCGAGAAAATGATATTAATGCGTCTACTCTGTCATAACGCTCTTCATATAATGGATGATGAATTACTCGCAATCGTTGGAGACATCAAGGGGTTTTGTACTAATGGTTGTTTGGAATAATCACAGAGGGGCTTAACAAGAGTCTTTAATTGGTTAATGAAACTAAGTCAAAATGGAAGATCTCAAGTAGCGGTGTGTAGCAATTTTGAGAGTTGAGGGTACTATGAATTTTAGTAACTAGATCGCACTTTTATTATGGTCAATCACTGGAAATGGTGACCGCTTTGAGGCCATAATTAGATATATGTTGAACTATTTGAAGTGAAGCACTGCCCACTAGAGGATTCGTCTCCTTCGTTGGAGAAGATTGGTATCACCATAATCAGTAATCGAATGAAGGTCAAAATCTCTTGTCGGAGCAAATCTTGTCATCGGTAAATGTTATAGAATTGAACAAAGGGCTTTAAAGTTGTTTATGCAATTAACTACGAAGATTATTAGAGTTATCGATCATTGACCAAAACCTAGTATCTAAACAATGCAATGATAAAGAAAACAATACATGCATAAAATGTCATTGTAAGGTCTAGCTTAACATATAGATTAGAAATTGGATTTTGCTCAAATGAAAATGTGCCTATTATCGAACTTCAACAAAGTCTGTACAAGCTTCAGTATTTAAATTGTTTAAATGCTAACCAAGGACAGAAATCAAAGCAGGGAGTCAACACGACCATGTCATTTGTTAATTTCCAAGTTTAGCAAATTTTAAATTACTATATAAATGTTGTAATAAAAAAATTAATACAAAAGTCATACTAATTTTTTGTTGCATTTTAATTAATTATTTAAAACATTGAAATTAATTAAAATGTTGTTTAATTGTTATATGTTAATTAAAAACTGAGCTTAAATTAAATAATTAATTTAATTATTAAATTAATTAGGCTTGGAGCCCATTACCTGGTAATGGGTGGTCGGCCATGCAACAAAGAGAGGGGGCTAAGGTTTTAATTTATGGTAAATTATTTTTTGATTGGAGATGAAGATGATAACGACTATACTCCATGACCCAAAAGTGCATAAAAATACATCCTTTTCTCTTTCTCTTTTTTTTTTTGAAAATGGTACTTTATCCTTTTTTATCCCTAATGCACAACAAAAAATAATAAACCTACCTCCACTGCTCAAATAAAATAAATTGGTGAAGCCTAGAAGGAAGATTTGCAATCTTTATTCAAGGATAGGGAATTTGGAAGTCAAGGAGGAGATTGCAAACAATCAATGTGTTAACAACCTCTAAGACCGGAAGTACATGTTTTATATAATTATACATATGTAATGATAGATCTTCCCATCTTCTTCCTCTTGCTTTTAATTTTAGTCACAACGATCAGAGAAAACTTTAAATTTAAACTTGTTTTATTTACATATATACATAATTATTTCAATCGATAAACACTTGTATTTATAAATAAATAAATGAACACACACAGATATATATATATATATATATTCAAAAATATTATTTTTGTCCCTTATGGCTTGACCGTGATTTATATATACGTAGACATAAACCAATTTTTGAAATTAAATTAAAACATGCATACAATAAAATTCAAATTATATATATATATATGTGTGTGTGTGTGTGTGTGTATTTGTGTGTGTGTGTGTCTCATGATTTAATTAAAACAAAAGTTATACATATATTTATATTTATTTACACTGTGGTTTAAATAAAAGGTTATACATATCAAGGTTTATTTATGGATTTTATAAATTAAAAAAATTAATCAACTTAATCAAAATCAAACAAGTTAAATTTGTGTTCAAAATAAAAACTAGGATATAAGACATTTGCTATATATGTATATGCTTGTGCGCGTGTGTGTATATACGTGTGTATGTGTGTGTGTATATGTATGTATATATTTACGTATGTGTGTATGTATCTTATAAATAAGATTATATTAAATAAAATTAAGGCAAAAATTAAAAACTAATATGTGTACGTGTATGTGTGTGTGTGTGTATTTGTTATTAACTACTTGTATAATCTATGAAATGTATAAATTGACATTTCTTTACAACTTACTATATTTGTAATGACCATAAATCCTAATGGTTATTTATATGTGATATTTGTCAAATCATGTACACCTTAGATTATATGCCATATTTATAACACTTGTTATGTTTGTGTTGTGAACATGAACACATTATAAATCAAAACACAATATTAAACCAAAGTAAAATAAAACGACATGGGGTATAAAATTTATACAAATCATACTATGTTAACACAAATGTTTCAATTTAAATTAAACAAATTTAAATTAAAACACAAAAATATTATATTAAAATTCATTAAATATGATCTGACGAAAAGAATACTCTTTATGTAAACACAAAACACGGCGTAGTGCAAAATAAAAGGAATTTTCTTAAAATTTCCCATTTTTATCCTGTTGTCGATGCACTTAACCGAACAATGGTACCAGAGTCTGCATTATATTCATATGAATAATTAATAACATATAGGGTGGTCTCGTGGAAAAACCATATGGATGAGTGTCTAAGGAAAATGTGTTTAACTAAGGAGAAGGTTACTTAATTAAGGAACGTTCTTATGAATAAAAAACCTCCTCGCTCCTGGCTTTGACCCATCTTATCAAAGTGGTCCCTTTCAAGGATATTCCCTAATGGAAGGCTTAAATTTTTTTGCACCTTCGGTTGATTCAAATAAGTATATTTGAATAATATAAAATTTTAAATAATTTTAAATCGGACTAAATTCGGATTTAAATTTATACGGTTACGAATTAATTTATTTAAAATTGTTTAAACTTAAATTAAAATTTATAAGGTTTATGAATATAATTTAAAATTGATAAAGATTATAAATGGGTAAGTTTAAAGTTATTTTATATTTATATAAATTTAAAGGTTATATTTACTATTAATTAAAATGTTTAATTATTAAAAAGATACATAGGATTTATGTATGTATACGAAAATTAATGAATTATAGATATTACAATAAATAAAAGTGTACATATAATTATATGTATAAAGAAAAGATGGAGGTTTAAATGAATTAAAAACTACTTAGACTTAAGAAAGTATACATTGGATGTGGAGACATATGATGCCATGAGTTTATACTGTCGATAATAATCGATTAGTATTATTTAAGCTATGAATTTAATAAAGTTGCTCTCAATCATTTACAATGTAAAGAGTGTATCATACGTATCTATGGCATTTGAGCACCCTCATGCTATGAAGTACATACACTGATGTTTATATTGACCCTGGATAGATAAGAATATTATGCGGTTTTGTTGAGCACACTCAAGGGTCACATAATTATCCTTAGGTTATCATGAAATGATGGACCTTGAGTATATAATGTAATTTACGACTTATTAAGCACCCTCAAGGTGATAAAGATGATAAGGTGCAAATAAACAATAGTTAGGAGATATATATGAGATATAATTAGCAAAGAATTTCTTACCATTTGTAGGACAACAATTTGTTAACACCCTCAAGGTTGTAATAAGAAGATAAATGGGTCCTAACCTCCATTAATTTTTTTTTAAAAGTTATGTATCTTTTTTAGGATTCTTGAATGATGCAGAATTTAGTGGGTTCCTTATTAGGTAAAATAATAAAATAATCAAATGAGTATAAGAACTATGGCTGTCAATGGATACCCGAAAATCCAAAATCCGTCTGCATCCGCATCCGAATCCGAAAAGCGGATAAATATCCGATATTCGGAAAAACGGATGCGGATACAAAGACATCCGCATCCGAAAATTATCCGTTCGGTATTTGTCAAAATTATAGTCCAAATTATGTGTATTTTAGTGTAATGAAAGATATTCATTTATTATTTTATTAAGTTAGTAGTTTATATTATATGCACTTAATGCTTATTAACTGTTCGAAACTATTTATTATCATCATATTTATTAATTTTTGAAACTTTTATAATCAATGGGATTGAAAAATATTTATGTTAAACAAAAATTTTCCGTTTACAATTCTTGGTTTATTGGTCGTTAGCGGATAGGATAATTATCCTATATCCGTCCGTATCCGCGGATTCGGATATCCGAAAATGATTTCGGATGCGGATGCGGATATGACACTATCCGCATCCGAAAGCATCCGTTGACAGGCCTGATAAGAACATATGTGATCTTATAAAATCTTCTTTAATAAATTTGAGCAGCTAAAATAACTAATAATTTTTTTTACCAATTAAAATATAATAAATAAACTAAATTAAAGATTGACAAAGAAATGCAAGAATATACTTACCAATAAATCTTTTGGCATGTTGTTACTTCAATACCCATGTAAGAACTTCAATACCCATGTAAGAGCTGAATAACATGCCTATTATAACATTTGTGTCTTGGTCACTTAAGTGTGAAACTGACTAAGGTTGCTTATTATCTTCCATGAGTTATGAACTCTAAAGCAGTACAAGGGTATAAATATAGATCCATATTACATTACATAAAAAAGTTGTTTGGTGAACAACCGCATTCAAATATGAGAAATATCAATGAAAATGTTTCATTCAAAATGAGAAAGTAAAATATATGTTAATACCTCGGTTATTGATGTTGATGAAACATATACAACCATATAAAATATAGATACTAATGTTTCGCCAAGTTATATATTATATAGTTTAGAATATTGCACGTGCTGAATCGAAGATCGTACATGTAACGACGTGACTTTTCGACCCTCGAATGTCGACACTAATACATCTACAGTATTCGTGTACCGAGCACCCAAGTGCCGGAAAGACAGAAAAGCAGGGTAAAATAAAAGGAATAAAACATGAGAAGAAGAACACAATATCATAATCTCGCAATGGAACGATAATTTATACTATCAAAAGAACAATACAAAGGGTTACTCTAAATACAGGATTTTCAAAGTTACAAAACCTAAATACTATCATCAGCCTGGACAAATATAACTACATGTCCTCACAACGCTGATATATGCATATAGCTAAAACGGAACAACTGAAATAGAAATAGAAATAGATACATAATGGGAGCCTCTAGCTCGACTTCTGAACTTAGAAGCGACCAAGTTAAAACCTGATACTCAGTCCACTCGAAAGAGTACGTGAAGATTTTAGAGAAACAAAAACCAAGCGTCAGACATAAGTCTGGTATGAGAAAACTCGAGATACATGAATATATGTAACAATGACTATTGAGACCGGACAGATCCTCGTAACAGTTTTCCACTCAAAAGAAACCAACCATTTATTAAGTTTAATATAGTGATATGATAGATAATGTCTAGGGTGTGGGACATAATAATATCAAATAGTTGTGGTGCTTACATTGGTCACACCACAACATATTATGTTACACTCAAAACTGTTAAGGTATGTTCGCTTGATGGATTTTCCATGGAGACGCCTCTAGTAAACTGAAGCAGATCTTCATGCCCACGGATCAGAAAACACCTTCCGAGCGTCGTATATCTTTAGATAAAATATACCATAAGGTAAACACAAGCGGCCCACGCACAAACATAAACATGAACCACATGGAACCAAATACCATCAACTCCCGGTACCAACATATCAATAAGCATACTCTAGATCTGGAGTTGATAATATCCTGTGGTGGTTCAGCCAAACCCCAAATTATGCAGCCTACTCTATCTTTAGCCATTTCCGATGTCAAGATTACGTTCGACATTTTTCACACGAATCTTTATCAATCGAACAGAACACGAATCCCAAATTGGATCCTCCCATCCCAAATAGATGTCAAAACCACACATGGATTCCCATATCTCAATATAAATATGTTGAAAGGAGAGGAAATGTAACGACTCGTAAATTTAACCGATTTAATAATGTAATTAATTGAATTTTGTGGAATTTTAAATAATAAAATTTTGAAATAAAAATTTAATATTTGAAATGCGTCTAGTTAAACATAGAAAACTGTAAATTTTCATCTGAAAATATGAAGTTTATTTTCGCACGTAAGTTTTATTTCAATTTAATCAGTTAGTAATTGATGAAAATAAAATGTTTTCGAAAACCCAAATATTTTTATATAGAAAAATTCTAAACCATCTTTTGAGCAAGACGTCATTTTTTGTTTTTCCAAATTCGGACTTCTTTAGCTTCGTCGATCTTATTTTCTGCGTTTTTGCTGCATTTTCCGTCGGTAGAAAATTAGAATTTTTATAATTCGATCTTACCACTGATATGTATACCGTTTCGATCGTATCATCATGCTGATCTCAGCGGTATATTCACTTCTGTGTTTTGAAGTCCGGTACGCCGCAGAAACTGCGAAACGGTTCACTATATCGGTACCCGTTTGTGACCGTTGGTTGTTGTGACTTTTCATTTTCACCTTACAATACAAACAGCTGTGAACATTTATATTTCTTAGATTCTTGGATTGACCATTTCTATTCCCAACATTGGACTTTTGTATTTCCAATATTTCAATATATTTTTCTCGGTTCATTATTATTCTGTCTGTTCATATTTTGTTGCGTTCTGTAAACTTGAAGAAAATATACAACAAATACAAAGTCTGTTCATTTTCATTTTGTTTCACCTTCTCTCCTTATTGTCCACACAAGCTATAGATCCACCCTTCCCTTCACTCTTCGACCTTGCATCCCGATCGACTTCTCCACGGCATCATCCTCAAACGCACAACTATCCTCCGCGTTTCATCTCGTGCTACAGCTCTTCGCCGCAATAACCCACAATAGCAGCCACGTCATCGCTACCACCTTGCTCAGCCTAACATTGTGCTGATCGACATCTCCCTCCATCCACAACCGCTTCTTCCCCTTATCCCCTACCAACCACACGCATCACCCAGTTCGCCGCCTCCACGTCAGACCCCACCTTCGCCTGACCTGCCTACACCCCACTGGCCGAACCCACACTGCTCTGCCGCCCTACCCGACCTTGCTCCATCACCACTCGACAGTAGCAGCCTCGTCTTGCACACTTTGTTCTTTTAAAGGTATATATAATATTTTATTTTATTTAATATACAATTTGTTATGTATAAATATACAGGAGTTATATGTATATATATATATGGGTTTACAATGTATGTTATATTATAGATGATGTATTAAATTTATATATAAATATATATATAAAGTTAGTTATATTTTGCTTAAAGCATTCATATATGTGTTCCAGGAAGCTTGAAGCACGCATGTTTTTTTTTCACCTATGGAGCATGTTAAGTATACATACATTTGTTATATTAAGTTGGTTATGTGTACGTACGTCCGTTGTCTTTTCATCACTTTTCAATCAAGTAAATATATTTGTTTATATCTTATGCATCATGGGTACATACATTTGTCTATATAAATATGTCGGCATACCTTTTGCTTTTTCATAGAAAGCTTGTGTATACATATATGGTCTAAATTTATTTATTTAAAGAAGCTTGCTCTTTTGTTTGGCTAGTATATATTTTATATAGAGTTACAGTATGGTGAAGCTATAATGTGTACTGGTATAGGTTTTGTTTATATATTGTTTATTTTATCTTATTTTGTTGACAGTAATTTGTTAAAAGAAAATGTATACTTTAAGCTATATATATGATATGGTCTTGAAGTTCATATCTTTGTTTACTTATACAACAGTATATACCTTTGCATAGATTCTTGTTTATAACATAGATTATATAAGTGATCTCATATAAAGTATGTATAAAATGTTGTGTTTTATTTGTGAACTAGCGGCGCATGTATTGGTTGCATATGCTGTATATTTTAATACGTCTGCATGTATTTGTTCATTTTGTTTTTCTGTTTTGTAATAATATAGTAATATACAAGTCTGGGCTAGTTTTATAAATTATTATTTATGAAATATATGTTGTTTAGGTTTTTGAATTTGCACATAACACACACATATATATAGGGCGTAAATATAGATGTGTACATTAGTATGTTTTGCTTTATATATTGATATATTATGAAGTTATGTTTCAAGTACTTATATTATATATTTGTTATACTTGTTATTTACAGTGTATATATATTCTATGTCATATATACAGCTATGTGTCTTAAAATATGTTAGTTATAGTTAATATGTTATAGTAAGTTATTATCTATCAGCTTATACTAGTTGTGCATCTCTATTGTTATATATTATATTTATGTTACACGTTTTACTAGTATATATGTGTTACATATTAGTTATAGCTGTAATTTTGTATTCCGAAAATTTCTATGTTTTGCTCTGGATAGTTTACAGGCTATATGTACGTAAATATACGATTTATGTTAATAATATTATACGTGAAGTTTAAAGGAAGTATAGGTTATATAAATTTTTTTTCAACAATATATGTTTGGTTTTAATTTATGTGTTTCTAATTTAAAACAATGATTTTGAAATATATAAACATATTTATATATATATATATATACTTGGTTTAATATTTGTTAGGATTTAGAATATGATTTATATATATAGTTATATAGATATAAGTCCACTTATACCATTTGTCTTCATTAATCCAGCTCTGATTTGATTCTGTCTATTTCTATAACTCAGCTTTGTTCGTCAAATGCATGCCCATCTTGATTCACTTTGTAATTCGTGCTTGGATTTCGTAACTCCATCCACTGTCTATTCTCTCTAGCCTCGAAAGGTAAGCAATCACTCACGGTTAACATTCTTTTATTTATTAAATTTGATTTCAATTGAAACGACAATTGAAATATGTTGTTGTTATTTAATTACACCGTTATATATGCTATTACCTGTATCAGTTCACTTGTGACATCTAACACCATTTTCTGTTATATATACAATGATAATCCAGTTTGGTTGCTAAGTGATTGATTGTTTGATGTTTACATTGGACGTTAAATTGTTAATGTTGTAAGTAATAAATAATTTGAAATTGAAATTGAAGTAGGATAGTTAGATTTGATATATGTGTTAATTTGATTGATGACATTTGTATAATATGACCTCTTTTAAATGTTAAATAAATTGACACGTCGAAATAGTATTAACCACACCTTGAACCATTGAATGTATGTTGTAAAATTTATGTAGTATGAAATTGAATAATTGATATCAAATGAAAAACCGTATTAATATTATTGTAATAATCTTTAATCTACATGAAATGATAGTGTAGATTCTAGAAATAATTATATTAATTTGCACAAACAACAATGTGAATTAATACGATTATTTCAGGATTATTTGAATTGATTATTGGATTGATATTGGTTGTTGTTATTGTTTGTTTATTTACTTTGACACCATCCCAGTTATCACACTGCAAGTTCCCTTTGCTATGCTTTGATTTTGAATTGAATTGGAATCGGGTTGAGATGATAAATACCCAAAATAAACTTTAACTTTGGATAGAGAATTAAACAAAACCCGATTGGTCAATAATGTGTTTTAAAAATAAAATATAGATTTTATTTGAATAAATAATAAGGTTTTAAAATGAAGTTGAAATTTGAAATTTTAATGAAAGGAAATGTTAATATTTAATAATCTGAATCAAAATATTAACATAGTAGATGATGAATGAACGTTGTTTTAAAATTAATTATTTAATAATTAAATTTGGAATTATTAATAATTAAGTTTTGAAATTAGTTAATAATTCAGTTTTGAAATTATTTAATAATTAAAAAAGATTGAATTATTTAATAATTAAATAAAACTGAATTCCTTATTAAGTAAAATTGAACTTCTTGAATAAGTGAAATTAAGTTTCTTTATTAATTGACTTTTGAAATCGTAACTAAGTAAATCAATAAGTGAAATTGAATTTCTCTAATAAGAAATAAAATGTGTTTTATTGAAATTAATGTAAGACTTGAAATGTAAAGAATTTGATTTCATGAATTTAATTTAATGCAATTTGTAAGTTTTGATACAATGGAGTTGAACTTAAGTAATTGATTTAGTGAATTGGAAATTAAATAGAAATTGTTTTGAATGATAAATTAACTTAACGAATATTGAATGAAATCAATCAATGATTTTAAATTGATTTGAATGTTAAATTAAATTAATTTAAATGTTTTCGAAATGAAACTTAAATACGAACTTGAATCAATATTTGAATGGTTTTAAATAAAAATTGAAATTGTATTATAAGATTTTTGAAATGGTAATTTGGAAGTTTTGAAACGTAAATTATGGAAATTGGTTTAGAAAGACAAATGAAATGTTGATTTACAAATTCTAATTGAAATTGAATTTGATTGCTTTTGAAATATATAAACGACCAATCGGTGAAATAATTACGAAAGTTATTAAAGTGACCGGAATCGGTTATGGACATACTCTCTGTCTAAACCGAAAACCACTTTAATAACTATGCGCGGAGTGTGATCCAGAATGAAGTGGTTGGAATGATGTACGTGATGACTGAAGAAAGAGAACGATAATGGATAGCCTTGACACTTGTGTCAAATTGGAAATGACTAAAACAGGAGCCGTGCCGGGCCAAATGGGGTCAGCTACCTCGAGCGAACACACTTCTTCGAAAACTACTCATTACTTGTTATCGATTGGTGCACCCTCGAATTTTGGGAGTGTTGTTTCGCGGTGTTGCGATCGCTGTGGCGATGCGTACTCACCAGTCCGGATCAGGCAAACGGTAGTTTCACTACCTTGGGTATTGCCTCATGTGCCTTGTCATACTTGTATCCCTATATACGCGACCACTACGATTTGTTTTGTGTTATACCTATGGAGTACTCCCTGATATCCCACTAGTTTACGGTGGAGTTTACAGTGCTGTATAGACTATAACGCTTATATAAAATGTGTTAAGGGGGATAATGGTAACGCCTTAACACTATTTTGATATCTTTATATTACTGATAGGCATTATCTATTTACCGTACACTACTACATAGTAGATAGTTTAACGGATCCTTAAAGGATGGTTATTCCAAACATCCTTTGAGTTACTTGTATTTCAATTGCTATTTCACTTGAGTTGGATTTATTGATATAAGAATGTTAATCCTGACTCGAGTGTTTTGTGTTTTCTTTATGCTCGGGTCAGACTGAGTGTACCAGTATTCGAGACTCACCTTTGGAGTTGGAGCTTCGCTTGGAGATCCAGCTTTCAGATATCCAGTTGATTCTAGTGATGTATTCTGATATTGTATTTGATTATTGTATTCTAGACATCTGTTGTACCTTATTTAACTCTGATATGTATATAGTAGCTTCATGAACTACTATCTTTTGTTTCCACTGCAATTATTACTCTGTGTCTGTGATCTGTGATTATTTATTTACTGTATATGTTCAGTTTTGCCAAATTTAAATTAGCAATTCGGTATTTTGAATTATTCAAGTCCGACATGTGCGGATGCGAATAGTCCAAAATAGCGGGTCGTTACAGGAGAGGAAGAATATATAATATATATGATTATATTTTGTTGTTTGCTAGCTTAGGTTTGAACTTGAGTGCTTAAGTTTGGTTGTTTGTTGAGTCGAAGGTGAGCTAACTCACCACTTGGATTGATAATATAACATATATGATTATATTTTGTTGTGTTAAAGTTGTTTGAATTGTTAAGTGACATATGTTGAAAACATGGATTTTGATCCTTGTTTTGAAAACAATTGGCATATAGGATCTGTAATGACCGACCATTTTGGATGGTTTAAATCGACAATAATCACACATGTCAACTCAAACCATTCAAAAGGGAGGATTGTGGATGGGGTAAATAAGAAAATAAGAGAAAAGAAGGAAAAACAAAACACAGAATCTCACCGTGGAATGATAAAATATAATAATCAAATAAACAGTTCATGAAGCTGTTTTATAATATGCATTTGATTACATAATTTTTACAACAATCAGAGTACAAACAATGACATATCAATAATGATGCACCGGAAAGTTCCTAATAATATAATATACCAAACTTTGTCTTCATCCTCCAGAAATAGAGTCTTCAACATTGAAAAGCTCAGACTGACCCGAGCATAATGAAAAGACAAAACACTCAAGTCAGAACTAAAACTCTTATGTAAGTTAAATCAACAACATGTAAATATGAGTGTAATGGCTTTAGAGATGTTTACGGGATTTTACATCTCTTATCCAGTGTATAACGTGTGTGCAATAACTTAAGAGATGTTTCAGGATCTTCCATCTCCTAAAGATCCATTAAACTATTTATATGTAGTAATATACGCTATATATGTAGTGTCTATCAGTAATGTAAAGTATTAAAATAGCATTAAGGCATTACCCATATCCCTTTTAACACAATTTTATAAATGTTGTAGTCTATACAGTACTGTAAACTCCACCAAACTGGTGAGCTATCAGGGAGCACTCCATAGGTACGACACAAACCAAAATTGTATT
Organism: Allium fistulosum; assembly: GCA_030737815.1. NCBI lineage: Eukaryota > Viridiplantae > Streptophyta > Magnoliopsida > Asparagales > Amaryllidaceae > Allium > Allium fistulosum. The sequence goes on from CM060908.1 coordinate 150,755,630, forward strand.
GGGCACAACAAGGCACGCAAGGGAATGCCAAAGATATAATTATACCGTTTTGCAGGCCCGGACTGGTGGTAACGCATAGCAACTACTAATACCCACCTCGAAATACACTCCCATAATCAAATCGAAGGTAGCCACCAATCAATCACAAAGTAACAGATATGGTATCGAAGAAGTGTGTCCGATAAGAGGAGCGACCTCACTTGGCCCGGGATAGCTCCTGTTTTAGTCATATCAAGCTGACTCGAAGGTCAGGGCTATGTTCGTAACTCATACAGTAGCGTTCACCAAACCATCCTACTTCATTATGGATTCTCTACCATATGCATATTTGTTAAAGTGGTTTCGGAATTGGCAGAGAGTATGACAATGTCCGACCCCGGTCTCTTTAACAACCAAACGCTTATTTCACACCCTGGCCATATTATAAAACAATTTTTAATAATAAATCCAGAAAACAGGTTATACCTTCATATCAAGATATCTATATACTTATTCCAAAAGTATAAATATATTCATAAATACCAAGGAAGATTTTCTTTCAATCAATTTCGAAAATAATTTATAAATCCCTCTTAAACCATTTATAAACTATTTATGTAACGTCCCACTCCGAGACCCACATTAGCAAAGAGTATTACAAGGTAATACAGTCTGCTAATACGGAGAATAGAGCTGGATAGGAGCGACCATCTATAGCCTTGTCTTAACTATCTACTGAATATGTCAAAAAATGTAGCATATATATTTTTCATGTGATTCGATATATCCAATAGATATTTAATACAAAACTATAATGGCTATAAAATCTAACAGAACAAAATATAACAACTCAAATGTAAAACACATCACAGAACAGTAGATCATCACATACATATACATATATATACAGATACATCACAGAGTATACAAAATGATACATGTCAAGTGGTGTAGCAACCACAATATACAGGCGAGCTTTTGCTTGAAAGATGCTTCAACAACTGACTAAATAGACTTTTAACTTGATAATTTCAGCAAGGATTTGGATAAAATTGGAGAATTAGGTTTTTGTTGTGAAAGAGGAAAGGTGGGTTACTACTCTTAGTTACATGGAGAAGAAGACTTCTCTGTGTACGTACAGGAAATGAGAAAGAGGCATTTTCCTCTTTTCCTTTTTAAGTTGCTAAATGGGCTAAGCCCAAAACTGATTAACTTAGCCTCTAATTGAGATTAACACACCAAATCCTATTATACACTAATATATACAAGTTACAACAAATATATGTACATGTTTTCACTTTATAAAAATTATACAACACATACTTATTTTCTAAAAATTATTTTACAACTAAATAAAAGATCATTTATCTTTAGAAATTTATTTTCATTATTAAAAACCCTTATTTTAATTTAAATGCACAAATTACACAATTATTACTTAAAACTCTATTTCTAACTTCTAAAATTACATAAAATTCACTTCCTTATGTAATAAAACATAACAAATCATATTTTCAACATTTACAACCAAAATTTATTTTTAAACCAAATTTCCAATTTTTAATTATAATATACCACTTATTAAATGAAATGCTTCTTTTTAAAAATATATAAAAGAAACATTTGGCAATAATTATCAAATTTATTGCATTTCTTTATATTAAAATCATGATTAGCACATTTTGAACTCAATTAACCAAAGTAAAGTTTCAAAACTTTATTTTTCACATCTTATTCCCTAAAATCCATTGTTTATTCCAAATAAATAATTTAAATCTCAAATTTATATTTAATTTCATAATATTAAATTATAACCATCGTTATAATTTAATATCACAGGTAATCTCCACAACAAAGGTTATTACAGACTCCCCCCCCCCTTATAAAAATTGCGCCCTCGCAATTTCTAGAGGAGAATTATATACAACACAAATTTATTTCATCAAACAAAGGAAATTATATAACTGAAGTGGAAAATTCTTACCTTCGTAGTGGGAAGATAAGAAATCAGGACACGATCGCTCGATGAATTCTCTGGTTTCCCAAGTGCAGTCATTGGGATTATCGTACCATTGAATCTTCACGAGCGGAACACTCTTGTTTCGAAGACGTCTAGTCTCCGAAGCGAGAACTCGAATAGGCTGCTGCACAACAGATAGATCTGGTGAGATCTCAAGCTCTTGCAAATCCGGAGAATCGATGACAGGATTCGACTCTCGAAGACACTTCTGAAGCTGAGAGACGTGAAACACGTCATGAATGCGAGATAGATGAGTTGGAAGTGAAAATCTATAAGCCACAGGGCCAATACGTTCAGTAATAGGAAATGGTCCTATAAACCGAGGAGCCAATTTCCCAGTCGTGCTGAAGCGCATAACCCCTTTTAAAGGAGAAACACGAATAAATACGAGATGACCAATAGAGAATTCGAGTAGCTTCCTACGGTTGTCCGTGTAGGATTTCTGGCGGCTCTGTGCCTCTTTCATTCTTTGACGAATAAGATCAATCCTCTCAGAAGAATCCCGAACAGAATCTGGGCCAAGAATAAGCTTCTCACCAGATTCCAACCAACAAGATGGTGATCAACATGGCCTTCTATATAAGGCTTTGAAAGGAGCCATACCGATACTCGACTGAAAACTATTGTTGTAGGAGAACTCTACAAGGGGTAAATGATCCTCCCAACTACCTCTGAAATCAAGAATACAAATACGGAGGAGATCTTCCAAGATACGATTCACCCGTTCAGTCTGTCCATCAGACTATGGATGATAAGCTGTGGTGAAATTAAGCTTTGTACCCAAAGCTTGCTGAAGACTCTGCTAGAAATGACTCGTGAACAAAGGGTCACGATCACAAACAATCGAACTAGGAACACCGTGAAGTCTCACGATTTCCTTGATATAAAGCTTGGACAAATAAGAAGTAGTCCTATTAGACTTAATAGGAATAAAATGAGCAGACTTGGTGAGGCGATTAACAATAACCCAAATGCTAGAATGGCCTGATCTCGAACGAGGTAGGCCATCAATGAAATCCATCGAAATCTGATCCCATTTCCACAATGGAATCTCTAGAGGCTGAAGGAGACCAGAAGGGCACTGATGTTCGGCTTTGATACGTTGACAAGTCATGCAATTACTCACATAGCTCGCCACATCGCGCTTCATGCCTTCCCAATAATAAAGGCGATGCATATCGGCATACATCTTACTACCGCCAGGATGAATGGTATACTTAGAACGGTGACAGTCATCGAGAATGTCATGCCTAAGTGAAGAATCAGATGGAACAATAATACGGTTCTTCTTGCGAAAACACCAATGAAAATCAATGCTGAAATCCCACAACGCCTCATCACGGGATTCAAACTCACAAAGCTGAATAAGATGCAACAACTCTGGATCTTGTCGCTGAGCCACGACAATACGATCAAATAGAGAAGGTCGAGCTTCCAAACTGAATAATAATATCGGAGAATCAGAAGATGGAGCTCGATCACGAATATCACAAAAGGATAGAGTCTCAAGAATACCACATGTGACGACCCGCCCTTGTATCCACTGAAGGACGCATCGACAATAAGAAAGAAATGGGTGAGAAAAGAGAAAAGAAGAGAAGAAAGAAAGAAACAACAACAACGATCTCACACAGCGGAACGAATAAATTATATTAATAACATAAACTATTACATAGTATACAACACTTATCAGAGTTACACGGATACACATCACATACTAGACAGTTATAAACATCTGTCTAGTTATTACAACTCAATACAATACACACACTATCATAGAGATTAACACAGCGGAATACTATATCTACGAACGTTGAAGCCTCCTGCTCCATTGCTCCTCCACAATTCGTCAAAGCTAAACATGAATTTTAGAAGTGAAATTATAATTTTTAGCATCGAATTGGAAGAGCAGTTCGAATTTGAACAGATTTGACATTTTGAGTAAATTCTAATAATCTAGTTGATCGGAGGGATCGTGAGCTTCTCTGGGGGTAGTAGAACGATCGTAGAGTTCGGGAAAATTGCAGGGGATTGGGAGTGATCCTCGGTATGGTGATCTAGGCCCCGTACTGTGATGAGCGGTACCCCGGTAGCTCTGCCATTGTATGGAAACCCTTCGGCAAGAATCATAGAAACGACAGGCGAATGTTTGCGACTAAGCGCATCAGCAACACGATTACCCTTACCAGGGGTATACTGGATATCGAAGTCATAGGAGGCAAGGAACTCGAGCCAACGCTGTTGCCTCATGTTGAGCTCCTTCTGAGTGAACAAATACTTCAAAGATTTATGATCGGTATAGAGAATGAAGCGCTCGCCTAAGAGGTAATGGCGCCAAATCTTCAAAGCGAAGACAATGGCGGTTAACTCAAGATCATGAGTGGCATAGCAAACTTCATTCGAACGCAGTTGCCTAGAAGCATAAGCAACTACCCGATCCTTCTGCATAATAACAGCGCCGAGACCACTTCCACAAGCATCGGTGTAGACAACAAGATCATGATTCCCCTCGGGAACCACAAGCATAGGAGCATTAGTGAGAGGTTCCTTCAATGTCTGAAAGGAAGCTTCACACTTGTCGGACCAAATATAACGAACTCCTTTCCGAGTAAGCTTCACACACGTTAACACTTTGCGGGTTCCTATCCGAGGGGTTTGTGACACATATTGCCAGTTAGTGGTGTCCAGTACTGGGCCTCCGGCCTTCGACACTACGGTTTGTTGCCCTCGGGTTTGTGCCTTTGGGTTTGTACCTTCGGGTTTGTGCCTTTGGGTTTGTTGCCTTCGGGTTTGTTGCCCTATAGTATCGCTTTTGGAGTTGGTCCTTCGTCACCGCTCGAGAGATACTTGGGTTTGTCGCCTTCGGGCTTGTGGATCCTTATTTATACAGTACGAGCACGTGCATCTTTTGTTTCTTTGGTATTTACATTTCCCTAGAGTATCGCCTTTCGGGGTAGGTCCTTTGAACCACACGATATATAGCGATTACCTTGTGGAAACTTGTGTTACCTTCATTGGTATTTGTTATTTGCCTTTTTGGCTTGATTTGGGATATTTGTATCCTTTATTTATTTGAGTTGCCGATGATATGAGGCTTGTTATGATTCATCTTTTGTTAGATGATCATGCTATTTCTTTTAGAGATTATTGTGGTACTTTATGACCTTGCATGTTCACTATCATTTAGCTTATCTAACTGATTTGTTTAGCTAGATTGACCCGTGTATTTTATACTCGGGTCAGACCGAGGTGTTTCAGGTTAGGTACATTTGGACTTAGCCTATTCTGCTTCCGCATGGACTATTCGGCTAGCTCCTTTTGTTATAGCTTTTTGTGTAGTCCTCTTTGGTTGTAACTCTGATATGTATATTCTTTTGACTCGCCTGTATATTGTGGTTGATATACCACTTGACATGTATCATTTTGTATACTCTGTGATGTATCTGTATATGTGTATATGTATGTGATGATCTACTGTTCTGTGATGTGTTTTATATTTGAGTTGTTATATTTTGTTCTGTTAGATCTTATAGCCATTATAGTTTTGTATTAAATATATATTAGATATGTCGATCCACATGAAAAAAAATATGCTACGTTTTTAACGTATTCAGTAGATACAAGTCTATAGATGGTCGCTCCTATCCAGCCCTATTCTCTACATTAGTAGACAGTATTACCCAGTAATACTCTTTGTTAATGTAGGTCTCGGGGTGGGGCGTTGCATTTCTTTATATTAAAATCATGATTAGCTCATTTTGAACTCAATTAACCAAAGTAAAGTTTCAAAACTTTATTTTTCACATCTTATTCCCTAAAATCCATTTTTTATTCCAAATAAATAATTTAAATCTCAAATTTATATTTAATTTCAAAATATTAAATTATAACCATCGTTATATTTAATATCACAAGTAATCTCCACAACAAAGGTTGTTACAATTTATATGCTTTAGAACCATTTATAGAGCTAATTATAAATTCCAAAATAGTTTATAACTCTTCCCTTTTTCATAAACTTCTACGCAAATTCCTTTAAAACGCTTCCAAATCCCTTTATACAAGTTCTTTTATAAAACCCTTTATCAAATCCTTTAAACCTTTATAACTCCTTTATAAAACCATTATATACTCCTTTATAAAAATATTTTATAAATCCTTTAGATCAGATTTAATTACAAATTATTCTCCATTTAACTTCTTAAATTTTATTTATTAAAGTATTATATAAAATTTATATTTACTATATTAGTTTAAAATTATATTTCTTATCTTAAATTAAATTTAAATAAATCTCTTCAAACTATATTAATTATTTTATTAAATTAAAATTTAAACTATTTAAAATATATTTTTAAAACTAAATAAAATTATAAGTAAAAATCTTAAATTTTCTTTTTAAACCATATATTAACTTAAAATTTGAAACTTTAAAACATATAAAATAAATAAATTTCCGAATATAATTTTTTTAAATAAAATCATTAAATTAAAAATCAAATTTATAAATCAAACATACTTTACCATTTAGAAAATAATTTAAAACTGACCAACGGTGTCCATATATAATTTTCTACCGTATGGTCAAGTGATTGGGTATGTATCATTTCAACCCAAAATAGTTAAATTTTCCAAGTATATATCATTTCAACCTGTATCCCGAATCAATAATTTCCAAATCAATAAAATCGCTCGGGTATGTATCATTTCAACCCATAACAATTTTCCCTAGCTATAAGATCATTCGAGTATGTATCATTTCAACACATAGTGATTTTTCCTAACAACAGACTAAGGGAACTTGTAGTGTGATAACAACATATATAATAAACAAAACATCCAATCATCCAAAATGTCAATAAATAAACATCCATCACAATCAATATCCAAATCAATTAAGAAATCACAACAATTAACTGGTTATAAATATTAGGTATTTAACTATCAATTTAATTTCAATATTAGTTTAAATGGCAATTTAATTCAAATTAAATTTAAATGACAATTTAAATTACCAAACAACAATCAATAAAATTCTTATCGATTCATAAATTTAATTCAACTAACATAAGAAGGTTTAGTATTTCGTGAGTGGGTTAAATCACTCACCTTTGATTATCAACGATTTAAAATCCAAATAAAGCACAAAATTTGTACAGTCTCAGAATTCAACCAAACAAGTTCCATGTTGTATAGAATTTTGATACGATCCCAACAAAAGAAACCACGTCCAAATCCGAGTTCGTATGCAAAAGTTATGAGGATTAGAAGTTACAGATTTAAATTTAAATTAAAATGAAAATAAGGGGCAAAATTGTAAATTCATTATTGTTCTCTCTCCAAACCCTTACTGTCCACGATCGACATATTCAAAGTCAATATCCGCCACACTTCACAGCCCCACCGTCATTCCTACAAGCACCTCTGACCACATCCGACCACGCCATAGCCTCGCTCTTGACCAGGCGCCTCCTCATGTGCCACGCGACCCACCTCTGGCCACCAGAGGCTGCTCCGCTGCTGCAACTTCATGGCCTATTTCTGACGAACTCTAGCCATACCACGACAAACAGAAACCATGGATGCACTCGTCTTCATCTCTTGTGTCAGCAGCAACTTTCCGATCGTCAAACGGGTGAAGATCCACCGTTGAAATCGAAAACCTAGAATGGACGGTCGAGAGTAAACAGCTGATTTTTGGCCAAATCGAACCTCCGATTTAAAAAAAAAATTGCATAAGTAGATTACGATCGTCGAGAGCATTCCAATGATATATTATATTATTTGAGGAGTTTGAACTTTTGATTTAATTTGGAAATTGGGAATTACGGTTTTGATTGAAATTGAAATTAGGGTTAGACATGTTTGAGAAGGAACAGATACGAAATAGAAATGGTACGTACAGAAAAATGGAATAAGAAATATGTTAGGATTTATAACAGCCTATATATAGGCAGAGATGGATAAGAACGAATGGATAGATCGAATTGGGTCGAAACGATAACAATGACCAGAAAAGCCCGTTTCGTTCCCGAAACGAAAGTAGGTCATGCCATATATCAAAATATAGGTTTCCGATATTTTTAAACTCAATGGAACTAGTTTCAAACCCTAGTTCCATTGTATACAGAAGTTTGCTTTCAAAATCAAATTGTATTCATTTAAATTCTATTAATCGATTCTACGCGTTTCGAGCTCGCATGATAAAACGATATGTCCGATCACTACGAAACTTGGAATCTTAAATAATTCACTGTCACGGATCTGATGAAACTGAATTCGTCGAAATCTGAGACAATGCCCAAAAACCTAATTTACGCGTTAATTAAATCAATTATTATTTTAAAATCAATTTAATCACTTTTAAATTCTAGATTAGAAGTTAACAATTTTCATCATTCTTGATTAAACGGGAATTTTTAATCTTTTAAAATACAATTTTCCATATTAAATCCAATATTTAAATATTTCACTAATTTCAGCGTTCAATTACAACTGTAATAAAAACCCAGTTCATTATATTTTAAATTCCAACAATTTCTTTTGTTTTGATTTACATTCTTTTTATTTAAACAACTTTTACCTTATGAATTATTTAAACATAAGTTTACATTTTATTACATTCATATTCTAGAGTTATCTTCTTAACTCATATTAACTGCAATATTTAATTACTTTAATTTCAATTGATTTACAGTTAATTTCAAACGGATTAAATAACAAGATGATAATAAATCAATTGTTATACATTGATAATTTACTTTTATTCACTTATTTACAATTATAACCAAATTAACTTTACAATTATTTCAATTGATTGAAATTACATTAAAATAGTTGTCAATAGCATTCAAACAATAAAATTATATTATATTCTAATTATTTTTCTCATTAATAAATCATGAATTTTATTTTCTCACAATATATAATTTCGAAGTCTTATTTAATTTAATAGTTTTAATTATCAAAAAAATACAAGTCGTTAAACTCATATATGGACTTGAATGGACTTAAGTGACATACGACTAGGCCTTCAACAAAGCACATAAGTTGTAGTTAAACATAGGTTGAGATATGACTCGGATTTGAAAGTGCACTTATAGCGATAGTCGCTATGGATGCAGTTCAGAATTGTCTTGTTTTTGACAATTGTTATGAAATTCTGTAGAGAGATCCATGGGATTTCTCGTCATATTTACAATGTTTTATATGTATGTGTGTTGCTACTATAATATTGAATAGTAAAAAGTTAAGTAACATCTCGAAAATGACCAAAACACCGCTAGTGCAAAACTGCCCCTTTGACCTTGATTTTTGGACTTCAATTGTTTCAAAAAGGACTTTAAGTTTGAGCGATTTGTTTCATTCTTTTTAAAAGTATCGCCTAATTATTTTTAGAATATTTAAAAGTAGTTTGAGATATTTATGAATTTTTAAGAATTAGTTATGAATTTTTAAAGAAGGAAATTTTAGAATAAAACATATTCTATTTCCAAGTTTTATTGATTTTTCAAATTTGTTTTTTTATGTAATATTTTGGATAAATGTTTTAAACCTATTATAAGTATTTTCAAATATTTTAATGTTTCCAAAAAGGGGTTAGAATATCTAAATGGCCAAATGGTTGATTGTTTAATTACTTATTAGAAAAGTAATTAACTATGCATAACATAAATAAGCCGATGAAGTAATCTTATCTATTTATGAGACTTAAGATTGGTGTCGAGTAGGAATGGAGCAATAAGGCTCTAATCTAATGGGCTTCCTTCTAAACTGAGGAATAGGTAAGTGAAAAATATCAAAAATGTGTTAACCGTGTTGATTTCTTTTTGTTTATGGAAATCATTAATACTACACTTAACACTAAAAGTCGACGAGGTAGATTTGCCTATTTGTGAGATTCAAGATTGAAGTGTCTAGGTAAGGTTTGGAGCAACCAGTGCCTAAATTTTTCTAGCTTCGCTCTTCGGCGAGGAATAATTAAGTTGGAATTTTGAAAATGGGTTAAGCGTATGAATTTTGATTTGTATACACAATTGTTATGACTGGATAATCTATTGGTCGATTATCGAACTAGACCTAATATTAACATAGAAAGTAATCAAAAGACTTCACCATTTTATACCAATAAGAACCTCCGGGGAGGAGTATTGGTACGTAACGTTTCTAGCTTTCATTTACTTCTAAGAGAATCGAAATTGAATTAACCAGAGATTCATCGACTAGTTTTGAAGAGTCCGGAATCGGCAAGTGTTCTACTTATCGAATACCACTTCAAAATTAGTATACGAGTTCTATGTTTTGGAAGCGGTTGAAGAAAAGGAATTTATGTGGAGATTCAAGATCTATTTAAGATGCTCGAACACATGTAAATGTTCGTGATCTATTCAAGATGTGGGAATCCATGTGTGATTCCGAGAGCTGTTGAGATATGGGAATCCATGTGTGGTTTTGACATCTATTCTGGATGGGAGGATCCAATTTGAGATTCGTGTTCTATTCGAGTGATAATGATTCATGTGAAAGATGTCGAATGTAACCTCGACACCAGGAATGGTTAAAGATAGAGTAGGCTACACAATCTGGGGTTTGCTGACCTACGATAGGATATTATCAACTCCAGATCTAGAGTACGCTTATCGATACGTTGGTAACGGGAGTTGATGGTATTTAGTTCCACGTGGTTCATGTTTATGTTCAGGTGTGGGCCACTTGTGTTACCTTATGGTATATTTTATCTGGAGATATATGACGCTTGAAAGGTGTTTTTTGATCCTTGTGCATGGAGATCTGCTTCAGTTTCTGGAGGCATCTTCGTGGAAAATCCATCAAGCGAACGTACCTAAGCGGTTTTGTGTGTAACATAATATGTTTTGGTGTGACCAACGTAAGCACCACAGCTATTTGTTATTATTATATCCTACACCCTAGACATTATCTATCATTTTCTTTATGTCTTGTTCTATTCATTTTATTTTATCTTACCCTAAATTTCCGTCTTTCCGGCACTTGGTTGCTCGGCACATGAATACCGTGGCTGTATTAGTGTCGATATTTGAGGGTCGAAAAGTCAGGTCGTTGTAGTACTGTATAAAGACCCAAGATAAAGATATGAAGATTCATGAGTTCAAAGAAAAAAGAAATGAAGATCTCAAGATTATAATTTAGTGCATAGAGTCATTAGTAAATATTGTTAAAGTCCTTGATAGCAATTTCTGTCTCTATCTCTAATTTCTTGTCTTTGATATTTTTAAATTATTTTGATTTCAAATATATATTTTAAATACTTTATAAAACTTTTTCTAAATTCAAAAATATTTTAAATCTATGATTAAAATATTTTAAAGCATAGAATTTTAAAAATATTTTAAAGAACACAATTTTCATTTTTAACTAGCATATGTCGACATACATATATAGGATACGTTGACATACATGCCGCAAAATGGTTTTTTAAATTTTGAATGGAAGTGTCTATCAGACACAACCCTTCACGAATTGACACATCTGTTAGTTTACTATATAAAGGAGAGTGCAAACGAATTTTTCAATAACTAATTACTTTGTTTCTTCCTATTCCTTACTCTTTGGAAAATTCTCTTGAAAAATATACTCTATTCTATTCAAAATCATAAAGAATCAATTCATACTTCTTTGTACCGATTCAACAGTATTTTCTTACTGTTTTGGAAACATCTTTCCCAATTCTAATATCAAAGTGCTATCCAAGAGGTTATAGGATCCATTGTATCCAAAGTACAACTATTTGTCTTCGGAAAACCATCAACTCTAAACTTGTTTATGTGGGTATGCTTGTAGCCCGTTCAAATCAAGTGAAGGTGCTTGTATTCTGTTCAAATCAAGTGGGTGTACTTAGTAGACCAGTAAATCTAGCGGGAGTACTTGTAGCCCATTCAAATTAAGTGAGTTTACCCCACACTCGGAATACAGGAGGTCGTGTCTCGTAGCCTTGAAATCAAGATTGTAATTGGTTTGCTTGCTACCGTAAAGAGTAGGCACTTGAAAAGAAATGTGTACAAAAAATTGGATGGGACTGGATGTAGGAGAAATTCGAACCAGTATATAATACATGGTGTCATCTCTCTAACTCTTTACTTTATTACTTTTATATTTATTGGTGATTGCATCTGTGACTAATTGTTAATATAAATCTATTTTGTTAATCTGTGATTTAACATCGATCTTGAAAGAAATTTAAAAAGATTTACATAAGTTGGAAAACACTATTCACCCTCCCTCTATTGTTAAATTAGCCTTAAGATCCATAATTCTGCAACCCACCTTTGGTATCAGAATACAAGGTTTTCAAAAGACCCGTAATCTGATTTATGAAAAGTTTAAATGACAAGTAATATTGTTAACACTTATATAGAATTTTTTTTATGAAACCAATATGTTATTTTCAAATAGATTAGAAATCAATTATTTTGAAAAGTCACTTGATATTTTAGAAAGATACAATGTTGAATCGCATGAACAAGAATGTTATATGGCTGATGGTTAGCAGACAGTTGATAGTCATACATCACAATCAAGAAGGACAAATGGATTTTAGATAGCAAATGTTCAAAAGACATAATGGAAGATCAAGAGAAATAAAGTGCAACAATGCAGATATATATATGCTTAAAGACAAACCTTTGAATGGAGAAAACAATAGTATTGGAATAGAGGACGTCAGCAGTATCGGTAATCTTGAAAATTTATTTAATTTTTATATATTACTTGTTAATGAGTTCCTTAAGTAGAAAGACATTTTAATCTTCTTCTATGTTACAAATAAGCAAAAAGGTTTAAATAAATAGAAAACAAGTTTTCCCTTTAAAAATAACGGTTGGTTTTTATATTGAAAAGACATTTTAATTTTTTGAAATTCCTTTTGATTTTATATATAGAATGCAGTAGTATGTTTTAAATCTTAGAAATTATAAATTAATTATTTTTAAATTAAATTTTTAACACGAGTATAAGATAGATATACTCGACCCTATAAAAAATTTGGAGAGAAAATTCAAATTCTAACTATTTTATTATTTTTTAATGTTTAGACACTTAACAATTTACAACGGCTATATTTTCAAATTCAAGAGCCAAAATTCAAATTTTTGTGGCCTTCAAATTAAATCATTTTTTAATCATAAATATATATCCTAGATAACAATTGATATACATAATTATATAAAAAAAATCTAAAAGCAGTTTAATAATTTAACATTTTTTAGATTTTCGTACAAAATTGACAACTCTTTTTAAATGTCGAACATGCAAGTTAAACGTAGTAATTTTCTGGAAAATCTAAAAAATTATGAAATTTATATTTTTACATGAAATTTTTTAATTCGATAACATATACTCTGGACTACTTACGAAAAAAATTTCATATCCATATTTGAAAGTTAACTATTTTATTACTTTCAAGTAAACGGACACTTGATGGTTACAACAGCCATATCACTGACGTAGGCCATTGCAATTTTGAATTTTTATGTCCTTTTACACAAATTTTTTTAGCATAAAAAAGTTTCTTTCCAGAATATAATTTGTATATATAACTACATAAAAAATCCTGAGCACTTTAAATTAATGTAACACTTTCTTTTATTTTGTTAATTTCAAATAGACACTTCAATTGTCGAGTTGTGCTTTTCATTTTTAATTTAACGGTCGTACCTCTTCGTGATTGCTCATACTTCTTCCATAACGACTTTTATAAAGTGTTTCTTTTCTAATAACATCCTACTAATCATTTATCATGATGACTATACTAAATATAAAAGCATACCTTCTTCCATGATTTCAACTTTTCTAATATTGATTTTACATCCTTTACTCTTATTTCTTACTAAATTTATAATGAGATATTAATTTTATGGTTTCGTAAAATTAATTGAATGTACTTAGAGTGTATTAATAAGGCTCTATTTATAGAATTCCTTGTATTAATGAGAATGGCCACATCATATGACACTTATCATATAAAAAAATAGTAACACATATGTAAAGTGACATGGGCATTACACTTGCCCTTTAGGAAGATCATTATACGCATGCATGATATCAAGTGTCATTACACGTGTAATTCATCAACACATTTGTATTTAAATAACGAATGAGACACAAAATACATTATGCTATATGTTAGAGTCACATTATCTCACACGTGATAGGGTTATGAATGATTTTTAGTACTCTGCTTGTGTTGAATAAAAATTTGAAAATAAAAGGTTTAGTAGAATATCTCATTTTTTGTATTTTTTCAACATATGTAATCATTCATGCTTTTTCATGATTTAACATTCATGATTATAAACTCTTAAAAATATTGGGGTTGATTTCTGAAAGACAAATTATATGGATCCAACATAGTATGGATACCAGTACATATATGTTCTATTCCTTCAGGCACTATGTATAATAAGATGAGAAAGATAAAAAATGACAATGGAGATCTTTTATATGATCAATCATATCCTAATATTGTTCAAAAAAGAAAATTTTCAAGATGGCACTAACACTAAAACCTATAATCAACCATCTTACTTATTCCCAGGTTCTTTTTATTATTAAATTTATATGATGATTTTTTAGTGATATTTTTAACTCTACATTTCTCACTTATACTTTCCATATCAGACTAAAAAAATTATCATAAATTATCATGTCTTTCTAAAAATAAACAATGTATAAGAATGAAACAATATTTACTTCAAAAACCTTATTAAACATAAATTTGATTATATACATAGTTACACTTATCAAATATTATGATTAGGCTATGATTAAATTTCATAATTAATATGGTTTATTATGTAAATATATGTAATAAATCTGATATATAAATTTTCTTTGTCAAATTCGGATGCTTAGGATTATATAATAATATCATTTATGTCATATTGAATTGTTTTCCATACTCTCATCATTGAATTTTGATTTCACATATATATATATATATATATATATATAATATAATTTATATTGTTTTTAATACATTACGTATTGATTTTGATGTATATATCATCTTACTTAGGAGTTTATTACCATTATTATTGGTAATGATTATAGTATCCCGCATTCATATTTGTATTAATTAAATAAATAGTTTAAGTTATATTTATTTGATAATATTTAGTTTGTCTTATTTAATGTCTTTTATATCTATCATCATTCATATGTGCCATATAGTTAAATCCATATTACATAGCATTCTAATATAGCTTATAGGTGTATCATTAGGTGGAGTTTTATTTTTCACCCATTTTTGTTAATGACAAAAGGGAAGAAAATTATAAATTATACACATGCATATATTCAGGAGGATTTATATCATGTTTTATATGCGGGTATTTAATGGTTATCATCATCAAAAAGTGAAGATTTTTAATACCTCAGTTATTGATTTTGATAACGACTACAACCATATAAAACCAAACAAAATATAGATACTAATGTTTTGCTAAGTTATATAGTCTATGGTGAAGAATATTACATTGGTGCTAAATCAAAGACTGTACAGTATAAAGACTCAAGATAAAGGTATGAAGTATCATGAGTTCAAAGACAAAAGAAATGAAGATCTTAAGATTATAATTTAGTGTATAGAGTCATTAGTAAATATTGTTAAAGTCTTTGATAGCAATTTCTGATCTCTATCTCCAATTTCTGATCTTTGATATTTTTAAATTATTTTAGTTTCAAAAAGTATTTTAAATACTTTATAAAAGTTTGTCTAAGTTCAAATATATTTATAATCTATGTTCAAAATATTTTAAAGTCAAGGATTTTCAATATATTTTAAAGAAAACAATTTTCATTTTTAACTAGTATTAGTATATGTCGACATACATATATGGAATATGTCGACATATATGTCGCTAAATGGTTTTTTGAATGGACTGGTCTATTCGACACAACCCCTCATGAATGGCATATCTATTATTTTGTTATATTAAGGGGAGTCCAAACGAATTTTTCAATAACTAATTACTTACTTTCTTCCTACCGCTTAGTCTGCTGAAAATTCTCTTGAAAAATATATTCTATTCTATTCAAAATCATATAGAATAAATTCATACTTCATTGTACCGATTCAATACTACTTTCTTACTGTTTTGGGAACATCTCTCTCTCTCTCTCTCTTAATTGAAAGGTCAAAGTACTATCCAAGAGGCTATACGATCCATTGTATCCAAAGTACGACTATTTTTCTTTGGAAAACCATCAACTCTACTCTTGTTTGTATGGGTGTGCTTGTAGCCCGTTCAAATCAAGTGGGTGTGCTTGTAGCCCGTGTAGCCCATTCAAATCAAGTGGGTGTTGCTTGTAGCCCACTCAAATCAAGTTGGTGTGTCCCGTAGCCTTAAAATAGAGATTGCAATTGATTTGCTTGCTACCATACAAAGTAGGCATTTGAAAGGGAATACATATAAGAAATTGTACGAGACTAGATGTAGGAGAAATCTGCACCAGTATAAAATCTTTGGCGTCATTTCTCTAACTCTTTACTTTTTACTTTATTTCTTTTATATCCAACTGTTATTGCATTTGTGGCTGATTGTTAGTATAAATCTATGTTGTTAATGTATGATTTATGTAACGACCCGTAAATTTTGGTAAATAAATTTAGTTAAATTTAAAGAATTTTGTAATTTAATTTAGGAAGAAATTAAAATGTTTATAATTCATATTAAAGTGAATGTAGAAATGAAATGTAACATTTGAAATTTAAAGCTAAGTATTAAAAATAAAAAATAAAAAAAATGAAAATTACAATGCATTGAAGTAATGGGAATTGTATTCTAGGCTAAGGAATTTAATATAAGCAACAAATGGAAATGTTGAATTAGTAAATCATTAGTAAAAAAATATTTACTAGAATGGACTTCTTGAATAAATGAGAATTTGTTGTTCTAGTATTTAAAACTTATGTATAATTGAAATTGTTTCTAATAGAAAGGAAAGTATTATAAATAAACGGTTAAAAACTTAAGTAAACAATTGAGAGGCTAAGAAATTTGATTAAGCATAAAAACTATAAATAAATGAATGATAATAAATGAGGTTATGCAATAAAAGAAGAAACTGACACGACATTTATAAATGGAAACGAATATTTGGAAGTAATAAATGAAAATTTTGAAATAAACATTGAACCAATAAATAAAATATATCGAATAGTAGTTGAATGAAAATTTATGTGATAAGGTTAATGTAAATTGATAAGTAATGATATTTGTGCAATAATGCAGTTATAAAGGGTAAAATTGCGTGAAATTGTAAATTTGAAGTTAAGTAATAATGGGCATAGTAAAGATGGCAATCAAATCAAATATTTGGGAATCAAATTTTATCTTTATTTTGAAGGTAATCAATAATTAATGAATTAAATGGTAAGTAATTAGGATTTAATTCCACATTAATTGAACTGAATATAGATTTAATGTAATAACGTTAAGGCTAACTAAATTTGCGTAAGCCAAATTATGGAAACAAATTACACTAAATGTTAGAAATTAATTCTAAATGGTTATTGTTGATAATAAACCTTACTTTAATGAATATTGATATAGTAACGGAAGAGTAATGAAAATTAAATAGAAACATAAGTTTATTGTAAAGCAGAAATTGATAAATTGGGGTAATAGTTGAATTAATTCGCAATGAATATAGAGTAATAAGTTGGTTTAAGGATGAAATTAAGGAAATTTCATTTATTGGTTTTAACACCTTAATTAATACATTTAATTGATAAGAATACATTTAGGAATATAAATTTATGGAAATTGCGTTAATGCAAATTAAGGAAATTAAATATCTAAATATTACAATAATTGAAATAGGGATGGAGCGTAAGCATATTTATGTTATTATCATAGTTTGTATGTATATGCTATTCCCTCATTTGTTTTGAAATTTGTTTATGTTATTTGATTTTTTTTTTATTTGATGAATGAATTAATTTGACTTTTAATTTGAAAAAAAATAAATATGTATATAATTAAAAGAATGTTTTAATTATAGATCCATGTTTTAAACTCTTAAATCAAATTGCATTTTTTTTTAGATTTGAAAGTTTATATACATATAATTTGCATTTGTGTTGAAACAGAAATATTGTATACACATATTGTCACTTTATCTTGAATTGAAAATATCATGAAATTTGAATACTTTATTGAATAAATTATTTGTTCTTAATCTAATAAATTATAATAGAAGTTTACATATGCCTAACAATTTTTCGATGATAAATCTAAGCTTTGATTTTGATTACAACAATATTTAAATTTGTTACCTAATTTATTATCTCAAATGTCCTTATTTAAGGATCTTAAAGGTTTGTTACTATATTGCTTAAATTGCCGTGTCCCACTTTTGTTTTGTTAAAATAAAAAAAAATTCATTAAGGTAAAAAAGGTTTAATTTATATGTATATATGTATTTTTGACTTCAAGTATACATAAGTTTACAAATGCATTAGACAATTTAATATGGTATGGACGTACGCTTTGAATTAATTAATAAGCTTTGGTTTAATCTTTATACTCACATGTATGTGTGTTTGTGTGCACGTGTATACATATAAATATTTAATATTTTAAATTTCAAATTTGTTAAAGCATGATTAAATTTTTATTATTATTATCAAACAATTTAAAAGTGAGGTAATATTATATGCATATTTATTTATTGTTTGTTGTTTATGTTTTCTAGTCATAATACAACTTGCATGATAATTAAATGTCGTATTAATAAATTTGGCTAAAGTGGGAAAGTGGAATTAATCAATGTCGTCACCTATTATCTCCTTCCCTATTTGATCCTTATGTGATTGCATCTACATTTATTCTTGTTTATTCCTATATATTGTCACCAATTAATCGTACCTGATATATGTTTAGCAATTCTGACACACAGTTAAAGTATGAATATATTTATATGTATTCAAACTTTTCTGTATCTAGCACTTAATTAATTTAGAATCAAACTAATAAAACGTAACATTTATGTTTGTCCCTCCATATTCATTCCCCAATTATAAATAGCCTACATCTTATTTCTTCATTTACATCTTGTTTCTCCTAACACCTCATATTCAAAGGCTCTTATTCTTGCAAATCCAAAAGCATTCTTTTATAAAAATGTTTTTTTCATTTTCGCACACTTCCTGTCCTCATCTTAGTTGTTCTTCAAAATTTTCCTGAAGCCTTATTTTGAGAGAACACAACATGAAATTGATTAGCTGAATTTGGAGATTTTTTTTAGTCTTGCGCTTCTGTTTGGATTTTTAGGGGCTAAAATCAAAGGTGAGTGTTTTAACCCACTCACAACTTCTAAGTGTTCTTATGTTTGTTAAATTAAATTTTGATGTGATTTAAAATTTATCTATGATTGTTTGAGCATATATTTAATCATCATCTCAGTTAGATAGCATTTATTTAAATTAAATTGTTATTTAATTTTATTATCGCATATAATTTGATAGTTAAATTTATTTATTATTGCATATAAACTGCCAGTTAAACAGTTATTAATTTTTATTAAATATAAACTATTCGTTGATGCATGTTATATTTTATATGCTTTATATTGATGTTTTGTTTAAATTGGATGATGATTGTAATAAATGGTTGTTTATTGATATTTGGATGAATGGATGCTATATTTTATATTGTATAAACTACAAGTTATTATGCATTTTCATTCCATTCGGGATTGAGGTTTGAAATGATATATAACCGTAAACTTTTATTTATAAAATTACGGATTGAAATGATAAATATCTGTATCACTTGACCATAGGATAGAAAATTATATACAGGCACCGTGGTCTATATATAAAATATTTTAAAGTGATTTTCTATGGGTTTTGGAAAATAAGGGTTTATATATATATTAATTTTGATATTATATAAATAATATTTTATATATGGTTAAATTCTAAAATTTAAGTTATGTATAACTTGATAATGTTTTAAGTTTGATTTACGAATATTTCAAGTTTGAGCTTTATTTAAGTGATCTTGAATTTATTAAATAAATATTTCTAAACTAAATAATTGTAAATTGAATTAAGGTATATATAAGATTATCATATTTGGTTGGGAATTTTGGAATATTTAAAGTCTTGAAATATATCAAAATTGAAATGTTTTACTGAAATTAAGGTATTATTGTTTTCAAAGTATTAGTTTTCGAAATTTTTATAACTTTGAAAGTAATATGGTTTGAAAAAAATGAATTTATTTGAAATAGAATTTATTTAAGAATTATCTGTGAATATATGGATTTGAAACCTATTGAAATTGAAAATTTAGAAATATGACTTCAAATTGTGGTTTGGGTTTAAGATGATTTAAAAGAATATTTCAAGTTATCTAAATTTAAGAAAGATTAGTGATTGGAAATTTGGTTTTATTTAAATGATATATTATTGAATTGGGTTTTGAAATGGAAATAATACATTGACAATTTGGATTTGAAATAGTAATAATATTTTGGTTTACAGTATATACTATTTTGAAGTAAAGGATATGTTTTGAAATGGCAAAAATATTTTGGTTTTAAAGTATATACTATTTTGAAGTAAAGGATACGTTTTGAAAGGGAAATGATTGTGTTTTTAAAAGTATATATATTTTAAATGACCACGGTGTTATAATAATGATTGGTTGTTAAAGAGACCGGGATCGGATATGGACATACTCTCTGTCGATACCGAAAACCACTTTGACAACTGTGTACGCGGTGGAGTTTCCAGAATGAAGTAGGATGGTGGTGACGATCCTAAGGTATATACGTGGACCCAACTCCCGTGAGTTGGCATAAGGTGGCTAAAACAGGAGCGATCTCGGACCAATGAGGTAGCACCTCTTATCGGATGCACTTCTTCGATTCCATTCTATTACTTTTTGATTTTTGGTGGCCACCCTTGATTTGGGAGTGTTGTTCGAGGTGGAACGGTAGTGACTGCTATGCGTATCCATCAGTCCGTGTGCGTAATTGGTATATCTACCCTGGCATTGCCTTGTGTGCCGTGTCACCTACCATATCGAACCCACTACGATTTTGGTTTAAAGATCCGACCGCATTAAGGTTCTCCATCCCCTTAACGCTATTTTCTATATGATTATACTTTACTGATTAGACACTACTGTATATAGCGTATATTACTATATAGTAAATAGTTTAATGGATCCTTAAGAGATGTGAATCCCGAACATTTCTTAAGTTACTGCACTCACGTTAGACACTGGATAGGAGATGTCAAACCCCGTAAACATCTCTGACGCCGTTTACACTCATATTTATTTCATTGATTTAAATTACATAAGATCTTTTAGTTCTGACTCGAGTGTTTTTTCTTTTCAATTCGCTCGGGTCAGCCTAAGCATTTCAGGATTTGAAGGCTCTATTTCTGGAGGACGAAGACGAAGATTTTATTACTACTATTTATTATATTCCACTACACCATTGTATTCCGCTGCATAATTATCATTCTCTGGTATGTGTAACTCTGATATGTATTGTATAAGTATTGTCACATACCGAAATTTTCGAATTTCGAAAATTCAACATCGATACTCACTTTATCGACTGTCGAGCAATCGAATGCCGGAAACTCCAATAGTTAGGGTTTAAGAAAGATAAATAGACGAAAAGATAGAAGAAAAAGAGAAGAAGAAGAAAAGAAGAAGAAAGAAGAACAAGAGGAAGAAGAAAACAACAGAAACAGAACAATATCAGAATCTCACATATCGCAGCGGAACAATATATAATAGATAAATCAGTAATCTTTTAAACAAAGAATTTTATCAGTTTATACATACATCAATCATCAGAGTCACTATACAACTCAGTACAACAATGGACAGTTATATAAACTTGTCCTCATACAGAATACACAGCGGAATAAATACTATCAGATACAATACTACGTCTCGCCATCCAGCTTGCTTCCAAAGCTCCAGAATATCCAGAATATCCTGATAACATAACTCTAGGCTGCCCGTGTGGAAATTTGGTGGGCACCCAGAGTTTAGAAGGGAACAATAAACTCCGAGTCAGTCATGGTGACTGGTGTGAGATCGTAAAACAGTTATTTATCTTTAAAATAAATAGCAGAAAATTTTAAAGTCAATTCGCAATGCTTTTGGAAAATGAAAATACCATAAGACCTCCCGCCACACACACAATGCAAACGCAGACTTGGAGGAGATTTCTTCTTATGATAGTCAAAGATGCTTACTACGCGAAAATCAAATTCTTTTTGATATTATTATTAGTGCATAGTGTAGAAATCATTTCGAAAGTATAATATTAATCTTAGCCAACATACGACCAGTATCGTATGCCTACTATAGCTACCATCTAAACAGTGGTGACCACCGTACGTAAATGGCAGGTTCTACAACTAATACCGTACAAAGTTCGTATTGGAGTTTGGATTTCCAACAAATGGTCAGGCCAAGGAACTTCCTATCCACGATGGGTACGTCCCTGGAATAGACGACCCGAGAACCTAACCGGATCTCTGCCAACACAAGGCCGGGTTACCTCTGCAAAAATAGGTAACTACTGACACGCGTATGACATCCCCCGATCGTAACCGATCTTCCCGAGGATCCCCGATTTCCAACAAACCACATAGATAATAATGCAGCAACCACATAGGTTAAGTATCTGGGCTCCATACCATGATACCACCTCTATCCAGAAGGAATGACATACACTAAGGGGCGCTACTCCCTAGAACCTTGCTGCATCCTTCCTGTTTCGACCATTTCCGGGGTGTGAGGCTCGACGAAGTCTCGTCCACAAAGCTACGCTTTCTACAAAGCCATGCTTCGGGTCAAACAAAATGATCAACCTATGATCACAAAGATATAAGATCAAACAAATGATCATATCACAAATGATCAAACACTGATCATTTCACAGCAACACTCAGTATGCCACGTTACCAAATTTGGATATATCGCTGATAAATTTCAACTACATAACCTCTGAGCTTGTACGTCTCAGAGAAGGGTGTTAAGCTAAGAGAATAAATTCTCCGCCACCAACAGAAATGTATTTGAAAGAAATCAGCTTTATATCTCAAATTGTAACGTCAGACACACAATCCATACAAGTCTGTTCCGGGATCGAACAGAACCGAAGGCACTTCTCACGAAGCCCTTGCATATCCGGATAAATTTCTAATCACGTCCGGACTTCCCGTCACTAAGGGTGATAAAACCTCTAAATCGGAGATCAGCCGATGTAGAGTAACTCGACGGTAATCCTTCCGTTTTTAAAAATATCCGGTCTTCAACACCGGTCTTTGAATGCAATTCATAACGACGTATCACATATTCGGAATGGGTTATACGACCCCATGGTCCTTTCCCGGTTAACCCGAATAGTGAGCGATTATTCAAAAATAAGTGTGGCATTCAATTTCATCCAATTCACAACAAATACCTATCTAAAGGTAATTATTGATAGTCGGTTATTTAACTATCAATAAAGATGCGCAACATCATCAGATTCCAAATAATTTTCCCAAATTATTTTATCTTCCAAAATATCTTTTACTAGATATAAAATTTCCACACTTAATCATTTGAAAACAATTTCAAATCAATTTCCACATTTCATTTTATCTTTGAAGATAAAATCTCAAAACAGTTCATTTCATATTGGAAAAGCACTTCCATACTTATTTAAAAATAAGTATTTCACAAATCATTTATTTTCAACATTTGAAAATATTCGATATACTTAAATCAATATTAAGTATATATTCATTCTTTAAGGAAATCATTCTCTTTAAACACATTTATTTGAGTCAAAACGAATGTTACGTAAAACATCGTTACGACGACTCAAAATCACTAGTATAGGGATTCGGATTTTTAATAGATATATAAATCCCAATACTACATCAAAACATTTCCTTTCGGAAACCATTTACTATAACAACAGTGTTATAGTCCATCATTTCCTTATTTTTCAAAAACGTCTATTTCAACAATAAATGTTGAAATCTATGATTTCGATAATTCACACGTTTTAAAACATCATTTTAAAACAATTATTTCATTTTATAATATCGCTTTCCCAAAACATATCCATTTTATTTAATAATATATTCACTGTCCAAAATCGTGAATATACTTCAATAACCAAGTTTCAATCCTTTTTTCACATTTATTCCAAGAATTATCCACTATCCAAAATCGTGGATAAAATTTCCTTAATAAGCTTCTATATTAAATTCATCAAATTTGATTGATTGATTTCCGAATTTATAAAACAACGTTTATAAATTCCATTTTCTATTTTCTATAACAACTCCGGTTTATAAATCTAATTTTATTAACTTCTAAAATTCACTTATAAGAATAAGTGATTTCGGATTTATAAACAACGTTTATAAATCGCATTTGTACTTTATAACGATTTCAACTTTTAAAAGGATCATTTATGAACAAATTCGATCAATATTCCATTTAAAGGCAACAATCCAAGTTATAAGTAAATTACTTATAAATCCTTTATTCTACAACTTCATTCATTTTTAACTTCACAATATAAATCTATTAATTTCATTCACTTATGAAATCCATTTATACTTCTTTTTAACACTTATAAAATTCGTTTTATAAGTCCAATATTTTGATTTATAAAATATCAATTTTATAAATCTTTCTATACAAATCGTTTATAGTTATTCAAAAATCCCAACTTAAACCATTTTATAAATAATTCGACTTTTATTTCAAAAACGACACTTCGGTTTTATTTCACTAAAAAATTATAACTTTTATAACTTTAAAATTTTACGTTTATAAATCGATTCAAAAATTCCATAAACGTATATTTTCAAAAATCACTTTAAAAACTCTTTTAAAGTAAAAGTCGTTATTTTTACATTTCAAAACTGAATCCGATGATGCAACAACACCAATCAGTCCATCACAACAGTCAATATCATATATCAATATGATAACAGAATATATATCAATATCTGTAAATAAGTAAATACAGTTGAGGAATCCAGTTGGATCCCTCCAACCTGTTTCCCTGCATCCAAAGATGTTAGCACAATACCAATTCCGCTCCAGTACGGAATTATCGCGGTATATGGGTTTTATAAAAATAATCCGCTTACTAACGGCGCAATAGGGTCTCATCCGCTATACGAGGCGGGAAAATCAATCAATCCAATATATACATATGCCAATATGTATATATTGCTATATATAGATATATATCCTATCATATCTAATATCACATTCAAACAAATCAATCAATAACTGCAATTCAATTATAAATCTGAGTGAGAAGATCTCACAGTGATTTTAATTCTGATTCCAGCGTTTATTTTCGAATAAAATTAAACGGCGTTTAATTTTACCCGAAATTCAAACTAGCTCCAAACGACCTCAATCCAATTGCATCGTGTAGTATTCGCAAATACGATTCCAACACACTTCGTTTCGTCATTTTCTAAACTTCATCTGGCCGTTGATTTCAAATGAGCAGATCTGGGCCGCGTATCTCATCTTCTCCCTCTATTTCACGCGCGCGACATTACCAGGTGAAATTCGAACCCATGCCGCCTCCCAACCCTAGCTAGCCGCACCTCCTCCTTCAAGTTGTACCCTGATCAAAACGTGCCATCTCGAAGCCCCTTCCCTGCCGCACCTACGCCCAGAATCCCACGAAGTCCGATCGCTTCCTCCCCTCGTACGACGTGCGTGAAACGCATACGAACGCGGCTATTTTCTTGCCTCCAAATGACGATCATTGCTCGAATCCACCGTTGGATATCTTCGTCTCGACGAGAGCTATACTTTTCTAGTTAGGGCCGTGGTCTGATATCGTGTGGATTGGAAGAGAATGAGGGAGGAAGAAGAGTGTGTTTCGGCCATTGATAACAAGGGTGGCGGCTGCTGGTTTAGAGAATTAGGGTTTTGTTATTCTCTTCAGAAAGAAATAAATGAAATGCTATTTATAGAAATTTGAACGAACACTATTCACCCGGAATTTCCAAACTCCGATTTACGCGCGGTCACCATCGTTTCTAGGGTTTATCCCGCGTTCCGGACACAATGGAACAGGTTTCGAAAGCTAATTCGATCGTCTGTGCGAGTTATGAAATAAAACGATCAATTTAAATTAAACCGATTTAAACCGATTTCGAGGCGTTTTAATTTGTACCGGACAAACGGTAAGTCCAAAAATTACAAAATTTGAAACCATGCAATAATATCACATTACGGATCCGATGAAACTGGTTTCGTCGAAATCCGAGACCGTTTGAAAAATGACTATTTTAACTCGTCGATTTAAAATTAAAACGATATCGATGCGTTTCGGGCTGCCACGGTCAAACGACAACTCCGATGGATACGAAAATTGAAATCCGATAATAACTAACTATTACGGATCCAATGGAACTGGTTTCGTTCAATTCTGAGACTGTTCGAAAATTGGCTATTTTTACAGTCGATAATTAAATATTAAAATATTCAATTTTCACAATTTAACTCCAAATTCAATTTTAAAAGTTCTATAACCTTTCTATAACTCCAGTATGATTAAATAAAATTTTCCAAATCATTTTTAATCATATTAAACTCGATTTTAAATTATTTCTGGAATTTCACTATTAAATTATCGATTTAATTGACCAAATTAAATCCAATATTCGAAAAATAAATCATTCGACTTCTAAATTCCATTTATTAATATTTAAAATTAATTAAATATTCAAATTTTAATTATCAAAAATTCTGGGTCGTTACAGACTTCCCCCTTAAAAGAATTTCGTCCTCGAAATTACAAGTCAGGAAGAAAGGTCCTTAACTCGTCTACTATTTTTCACAATTTAGTAGTTTTATCAATTTTTCAAAACAAATCTTCCTACTAAAGATTCGTTATCATTTCAATCTCGTTTTCCAACTTCAATTATAAGTTTCAAACAACATTGTTTAACTTCTCAATTCAAATTCGAGTTTAAATTCAAATTTTAAACTTTCAAGATTTCTCAAAATTTTCTAACACTCGAAATTTTCGAAAAATTTCGCCAGCTTCTCCTTTGCGCGGCTAATACGGCACGACTACAAAACGTCCCTACGGACTCTCAGATTTCAAAAAGAAAAAGAAAAAACCAAGCGGCTAGAGAAATAAGTCATCAAATCTCATATTCGAATTCAAATACTTACCTTTTTGTCGAGCCATTCAAATTTATCTTCGAAATTAAATTCCAATTCCTTTATACCTGTATATCCTACTAGCCATAATATCTAGTTGCATATATTCAAACCATTTCGTACATTCAATTACAAAATTTTCAATATAACTACTTATATCATCTCTAATTCACTATTGAAGTTATATATCCATTATGATTCAATTTTACATTTCACATTCATTTGAATTCAATTCACAATTCCAATCTAATTTGGATTTAGTTTATCTTCTGAATATTAAATTTTTATCGATTAACTTCATTTTATTTCACACAATTCAAATTCGTTTTCAATATTTAGTTTTAACTCCAGTTTTATTCTTTTGTTCAATCATCAAATTTTACTTAAGAATTTCACACTTCATTTCTTAAGTTCAATGTAAATATTCCATATACACATTATATTTATTTTCAATTCACTATTATGGTTTATAACCACTCATATTAAACTGGATTTCAAATTCCATATGAATTTTAATTCATCTCAAACCATATTAATTTGTCATTTCTTCAATTAGTTTCCGTTACTAATTTTATTTCAATACTTTACTTTACAAATTTGAAATGAATTTTTCAACATTTAATTTACTTTCATTAAATTGATTCACTTGTACTTACATTAATTTAACTCCATCATTTAAGTTAAATTTATTCTATCAAAATTCAATTGTATAAGTTATCAACTTACAATATTTCATAAATATTTTTATATAGTATTCCAGAGTCTTATCAACCTTTCAAAGCCATTTTGAAAACAATTCAAATTATCCTTTGAATTTGAAAAACAAAACCCAAATTTTCCAAACAACTTCCTTTTAAAACAATTTGGCAGCAATTTCTCTTTTGGAAACCCGAAAATGAACACCGGTGATGTCGCGATCATCATCGGAATTATTTTCCAGCGACCGAAAAGAGTTTAGAGCTTTTCATCTCTCTAAAATACTTTTCAAAACCCTTGAAATCCATTTTCAAATCAAAAAGATTTAAACTTTCCAAATCTCCAAAATTTTCAAATTCCGTTTAAATTACAACTCACATTTACAGTTTACATTCTCAAATTTCATTTATATGTGAATTTATTTCTTAACTTTGGAGTTACGATTTCAATTTCTCATTTAATTTCAATGATAATAGTTTAATATTATCACTTCTAACAACCATGCAACCATATACTATAGTACTTCATAGAAAAACATTTCTTTTCTATACAAAAATAGTTTTGGGCAAAATTATTTCATTCACCCTATTTAAAACAATACTGTGCCGAATTGTTCTATATAAGTGTTTAGAGATCCCTATCGATAGAGTTGTACGGACAATACCGACCAGAATCCATATACCACTCAACAAACCAATCATCACAATATAAAACAATTTTATATTCACTAACAAATACGCACTCGTATCTATTATTACACTCAACTCATTCTAGAGCACTGCTGACTCTATCTCTAATGAGTAACACCCAACAGAGCAGGGTTGTCGCTTAACCATATGCTCTGATACCACGCTGTCACATACCGAAATTTTCGACTTTCGAAAATTCAACATCGATACTCACTTTATCGACTGTCGAGCAATCGAATGCCGGAAACTCCAATAGTGAGGGTTTAAGAAAGAGAAATAGACGAAAAGATAGAAGAAAAAGAGAAGAAGAAGAAAAGAAGAAGAAAGAAGAACAAGAGGAAGAAGAAAACAACAGAAACAGAACAATATCAGAATCTCACATATCGCAGCGGAACAATATATAATAGATAAATCAGTAATCTTTTAAACAAAGAATTTTATCAGTTTATACATGCATCAATCATCAGAGTCACTATACAACTCAGTACAACAATGGACAGTTATATAAACTTGTCCTCATACAGAATACACAGCGGAATAAATACTATCAGATACAATACTACGTCTCGCCATCCAGCTTGCTTCCAAAGCTCCAGAATATCCAGAATATCCTGATAACATAACTCTAGGCTGCCCGTGTGGAAATTTGGTGGGCACCCAGAGTTTAGAAGGGAACAATAAACTCCGAGTCAGTCATGGTGACTGGTGTGAGATCGTAAAACAGTTATTTATCTTTAAAATAAATAGCAGAAAATTTTAAAGTCAATTCGCAATGCTTTTGGAAAATGAAACTACCATAAGACCTCCCGCCACACACACAATGCAAACGCAGACTTGGAGGAGATTTCTTCTTATGATAGTCAAAGATGCTTACTATGCGAAAATCAAATTCTTTTTGATATTATTATTAGTGCATAGTGTAGAAATCATTTCGAAAGTATAATATTAATCTTAGCCAACATACGACCAGTATCGTATGCCTACTATAGCTACCATCTAAACAGTGGTGACCACCGTACGTAAATGGCAGGTTCTACAACTAATACCGTACAAAGTTCGTATTGGAGTTTGGATTTCCAACAAATGGTCAGGCCAAGGAACTTCCTATCCACGATGGGTACGTCCCTGGAATAGACGACCCGAGAACCAAACCGGATCTCTGCCAACACAAGGCCGGGTTACCTCTGCAAAAATAGGTAACTACTGACACGCGTATGCCATCCCCCGATCGTAACCGATCTTCCCGAGGATCCCCGATTTCCAACAAACCACATAGATAATAATGCAGCAACCACATAGGTTAAGTATCTGGGCTCCATACCATGATACCACCTCTATCCAGAAGGAATGACATACACTAAGGGGCGCTACTCCCTAGAACCTTGCTGCATCCTTCCTGTTTCGACCATTTCCGGGGTGTGAGGCTCGACGAAGTCTCGTCCACAAAGCTACGCTTTCTACAAAGCCATGCTTCGGGTCAAACAAAATGATCAACCTATGATCACAAAGATATAAGATCAAACAAATGATCATATCACAAATGATCAAACACTGATCATTTCACAGCAACACTCAGTATGCCACGTTACCAAATTGGGATATATCGCTGATAAATTTCAACTACATAACCTCTGAGCTCGTACGTCTCAGAGAAGGGTGTTAAGCTAAGAGAATAAATTCTCCGCCACCAACAGAAATGTATTTGAAAGAAATCAGCTTTATATCTCAAATTGTAACGTCAGACACACAATCCATACAAGTCTGTTCCGGGATCGAACAGAACCGAAGGCACTTCTCACGAAGCCCTTGCATATCCGGATAAATTTCTAATCACGTCCGGACTTCCCGTCACTAAGTGTGATAAAACCTCTAAATCGGAGATCAACCGATGTAGAGTAACTCGACGGTAATCCTTCCGTTTTCAAAAATATCCGGTCTTCAACACCGGTCTTTGAATGCAATTCATAACGACGTATCACATATTCGGAATGGGTTATACGACCCCATGGTCCTTTCCCGGTTAACCCGAATAGTGAGCGATTATTCAAAAATAAGTGTGGCATTCAATTTCATCCAATTCACAACAAATACCTATCTAAAGGTAATTATTGATAGTCGGTTATTTAACTATCAATAAAGATGCGCAACATCATCAGATTCCAAATAATTTTCCCAAATTATTTTATCTTCCAAAATATCTTTTACTAGATATAAAATTTCCACACTTAATCATTTGAAAACAATTTGAAATCAATTTCCACATTTCATTTTATCTTTGAAGATAAAATCTCAAAACAGTTCATTTCATATTGGAAAAGCACTTCCATACTTATTTAAAAATAAGTATTTCACAAATCATTTATTTTCAACATTTGAAAATATTCGATATACTTAAATCAATATTAAGTATATATTCATTCTTTAAGGAAATCATTCTCTTTAAACACATTTATTTGAGTCAAAACGAATGTTACGTAAAACATCGTTACGACGACTCAAAATCACTAGTATAGGGATTCGGATTTTTAATAGATATATAAATCCCAATACTACATCAAAACATTTCCTTTCGGAAATCATTTACTATAACAACAGTGTTATAGTCCATCATTTCCTTATTTTTCAAAAACGTCTATTTCAACAATAAATGTTGAAATCTATGATTTCGATAATTCACACGTTTTAAAACATCTTTTTAAAACAATTACTTCATTTTATAATATCGCTTTCCCAAAACATATCCATTTTATTTAATAATATATTCACTGTCCAAAATCGTGAATATACTTCAATAACCAAGTTTCAATCCTTTTTTCACATTTATTCCAAGAATTATCCACTATCCAAAATCGTGGATAAAATTTCCTTAATAAGCTTCTATATTAAATTCATCAAATTTGATTGATTGATTTCCGAATTTATAAAACAACGTTTATAAATTCCATTTTCTATTTTCTATAACAACTCCGGTTTATAAATCTCATTTTATTAACTTCTAAAATTCACTTATAAGAATACGTGATTTCGGATTTATAAACAACGTTTATAAATCGCATTTGTACTTTATAACGATTTCAACTTTTAAAAGGATCATTTATGAACAAATTCGATCAATATTCCATTTAAAGGCAACAATCCAAGTTATAAGTAAATTACTTATAAATCCTTTATTCTACAACTTCATTCATTTTTAACTTCACAATATAAATCTATTAATTTCATTCACTTATGAAATCCATTTATACTTCTTTTTAACACTTATAAAATTCGTTTTATAAGTCCAATATTTTGATTTATAAAATATCAATTTTATAAATCTTTCTATACAAATCGTTTATAGTTATTCAAAAATCCCAACTTAAACCATTTTATAAATAATTCGACTTTTATTTCAAAAACGACACTTCGGTTTTATTTCACTAAAAAATTATAACTTTTATAACTTTAAAATTTTACGTTTATAAATCGATTCAAAAATTCCATAAACGTATATTTTCAAAAATCACTTTAAAAACTCTTTTAAAGTAAAAGTCGTTATTTTTACATTTCAAAACTGAATCCGATGATGCAACAACACCAATCAGTCCATCACAACAGTCAATATCATATATCAATATGATAACAGAATATATATCAATATCTGTAAATAAGTAAATACAGTTGAGGAATCCAGTTGGATCCCTCCAACCTGTTTCCCTGCATCCAAAGATGTTAGCACAATACCAATTCCGCTCCAGTACGGAATTATCGCGGTATATGGGTTTTATAAAAATAATCCGCTTACTAACGGCGCAATAGGGTCTCATCCGCTATACGAGGCGGGAAAATCAATCAATCCAATATATACATATGCCAATATGTATATATTGCTATATATAGATATATATCCTATCATATCTAATATCACATTCAAACAAATCAATCAATAACTGCAATTCAATTATAAATCTGAGTGAGAAGATCTCACAGTGATTTTAATTCTGATTCCAGCGTTTATTTTCGAATAAAATTAAACGGCGTTTAATTTTACCCGAAATTCAAACTAGCTCCAAACGACCTCAATCCAATTGCATCGCGTAGTATTCGCAAATACGATTCCAACGCACTTCGTTTCGTCATTTTCTAAACTTCATCTGGCCGTTGATTTCAAATGAGCAGATCTGGGCCGCGTATCTCATCTTCTCCCTCTATTTCACGCGCGCGACATTACCAGGTGAAATTCGAACCCATGCCGCCTCCCAACCCTAGCTAGCCGCACCTCCTCCTTCAAGTTGTACCCTGATCAAAACGTGCCATCTCGAAGCCCCTTCCCTGCCGCACCTACGCCCAGAATCCCACGAAGTCCGATCGCTTCCTCCCCTCGTACGACGTGCGTGAAACGCATACGAACGCGGCTATTTTCTTGCCTCCAAATGACGATCATTGCTCGAATCCACCGTTGGATATCTTCGTCTCGACGAGAGCTATACTTTTCTAGTTAGGGCCGTGGTCTGATATCGTGTGGATTGGAAGAGAATGAGGGAGGAAGAAGAGTGTGTTTCGGCCATTGATAACAAGGGTGGCGGCTGCTGGTTTAGAGAATTAGGGTTTTGTTATTCTCTTCAGAAAGAAATAAATGAAATGCTATTTATAGAAATTTGAACGAACACTATTCACCCGGAATTTCCAAACTCCGATTTACGCGCGGTCACCATCGTTTCTAGGGTTTATCCCGCGTTCCGGACACAATGGAATAGGTTTCGAAAGCTAATTCGATCGTCTGTGCGAGTTATGAAATAAAACGATCAATTTAAATTAAACCGATTTAAACCGATTTCGAGGCGTTTTAATTTGTACCGGACAAACGGTAAGTCCAAAAATTACAAAATTTGAAACCATGCAATAATATCACATTACGGATCCGATGAAACTGGTTTCGTCGAAATCCGAGACCGTTTGAAAAATGACTATTTTAACTCGTCGATTTAAAATTAAAACGATATCGATGCGTTTCGGGCTGCCACGGTCAAACGACAACTCCGATGGATACGAAAATTGAAATCCGATAATAACTAACTATTACGGATCCAATGGAACTGGTTTCGTTCAATTCTGAGACTGTTCGAAAATTGGCTATTTTTACAGTCGATAATTAAATATTAAAATATTCAATTTTCACAATTTAACTCCAAATTCAATTTTAAAAGTTCTATAACCTTTCTATAACTCCAGTATGATTAAATAAAATTTTCCAAATCATTTTTAATCATATTAAACTCGATTTTAAATTATTTCTGGAATTTCACTATTAAATTATCGATTTAATTGACCAAATTAAATCCAATATTCGAAAAATAAATCATTCGACTTCTAAATTCCATTTATTAATATTTAAAATTAATTAAATATTCAAATTTTAATTATCAAAAATTCTGGGTCGTTACAAGTATAATCAAATGTTTTGTAAAACAGCTTCATGAACTGTTATTTGATTATTATATTTTATCGTTCCGCTGCAAGATTCTATTTTGTTATTTTATTTCTCCACTTTTTCTTATTTACCCCATAACAATCCACCCTTCTATATGGTTTAAGTTGGTATGTGTGTCTACTTAAGCATACAAAAAGGTGGGATGTTACAGTTGGTATCAGAGCTTTGGTTTAGCGATAAACCTTAGCCTTATGGGGTTTGACTCTTTACTAATAGGGTAGTAATACCCTATGGGAGTCGCTGAGTGTACGTATATGAGAGAGCGTATTTGTTAGTGTTATAAAAAGGTTTTAATATTGTGTTAATCTGTTCCGTTTTGTATTTATAAATTCTGGTTGGTGCATGGGACGCTATGACATCAATAGGGATTTCTAAACACTTAATAGGACAGACCGACATAATATTTGTTTTAATATAGGTGAATGAAATAATTTTGCCTATTATATTTTCTATATATAAAGTAAAATATTTTATATAGATATATATTTGGTTGCTATAGATTGGGTGTTAGGTAATGAAAATATTAATAAAAGTTGAAATAAGATTGAAAACAAAATGAATAAAAAAATGGCAATTTTAGAACTTAAGTTCCGGTGTTTTGAAAATTTCTTTCAAATAAGTTTGGAATATAATAATAATATTTTAAAAGTATTTTCTGATATAAAAATTTCAATATAATTTGGAAGAATTGTTTTAAAGAAAATTTTGAGAAAAAAAAATAGTTCTATACTCCCCTCTTTGTCGCTAGAAGATAATTTCGGTGATGGCGGCCGCATCATCGACATTCATTTTCGAGTTTCGAAGTGGGAAGGCCACTGTAGTAGTTTTACTACAAGATTTTTTTTTGATAGACAAATAAATATTTTTAAATTGTTTTAAATATAATTGGATATATAAATTTTAAATATATATTTATCTATTATTTTAAAATGATTTGAAATTTAACTTGGTACTTAATTCTTAAGTTTCGTTAATTAATAGTTTCAGTTAAGTATAGTAAATTGGAATATAACTAATTTATAATTGGAACTTTTATTAAAAATAAGTGATTAAATGCAAGGGTATAAATGAAATTTAAAAGAAACTTGGAATTGTAACCTATGAAACAAATAATGTAATTATTGAACCATTAATCAATTAGAAGAATTGAGAAAAATTTGTATAACTTTCAATTACATTCTTAAAGGCATATATATAACTTACCAAAAGATATAAAAGTTGAAAATGCTAATAAGAAAATGTATAGGAAATTTACAAGTAAACTTATGTAATGAAAATATTCAGTAAATTTCTTTTATTAATAAGAACTAAAGTATAACTGTTATGCCAAGTAACTAAAATTGAACATGAATATTATTAATAAATGAATAAATGAAATTAATAAGTATTGATGTTCTAGTTGTTATGGATTTAAGTATTATATAAAAATATTA
Organism: Allium fistulosum; assembly: GCA_030737815.1. NCBI lineage: Eukaryota > Viridiplantae > Streptophyta > Magnoliopsida > Asparagales > Amaryllidaceae > Allium > Allium fistulosum. The sequence continues at coordinate 150,791,143 of CM060908.1, forward strand.
ATAAACTTGAGTTAATAAATTTACCTACTAAGGAATTTGATTTAATGTATAAAAATAATGAATAAAGAGGAAATCAAACAACAATAGTATGAAATGAAATTGACAAGAATAAACTTAGTTTATTGTTTGGATTTGTTGTTGTTTGGTTTATGGTTGTTTGGGCAAGGATACTTTAATATTGTTTGGATGAACGAATAATCTATTTAGTTCACCTAAGACTGTTGAGTGAAGGGTACACTTAGTAGTTATTTTTCCATTCGGTACAATTTGAAGGTTGAACCCAAACAACTGTTTGTTTTGTTTGATATAAATGAATGATTTTTTTTGTGTTGATTCTATATGATGGTTGTACACCTTGTTGCAGGTGATTGTTGTGGTATTGATTGTTATTGATTGAAACAACGCTAAATATTTCATTTTATATAATTATTAACTCTTTTGGATTATATAAGTGAAATACAGGTTATGGAAGCAATTGCTACTGCTTTTGGTTTCATAATTTAAGCGTTATTGCCCGACAAATAGGTACGTTTTCGGATAACGTTTTATAGCGCTAGTATATCATTTTCCCGTGTTGGGATATATATTATTTTGGAAACTATATGTTATATATTGTTATATTTATATTATATTTTTCCCTGAGCCTCTCCGAACAAAGGAGACTCTGCCAAAATTTTCCGTAAATTTTGGACTTAGAAAATATTTTGAAAAATGTTTACCAAACTCTATTAATTTGAGTATAAAAAGATTTAATGGTTATAAATTGGTATATTTTATTTATTAAATTTTGTAAAAATTTATTTGTTCATAAATTTAATAATTTAGTATGATATATTGATTCCTTAATTTTTTTTTTCTTTCCTTCTTTTTCCTTTTCGGGGACGAAAAGTTTTAAGTGGGGGAGAGTGTAACGACCCGTAAATTTTGGTAAATAAATTTAGTTAAATTTAAAGAATTTTGTAATTTAATTTAGGAAGAAATTAAAATGTTTATAATTCATATTAAAGTGAATGTAGAAATGAAATGTAACATTTGAAATTTAAAGCTAAGTATTAAAAAAAAATAAAAAAAAATGAAAATTACGATGCATTGAAGTAATGGGAATTGTATTCTAGGCTAAGGAATTTAATATAAGCAGCAAATGGAAATGTTGAATTAGTAAATCATTAGTAAAAAAATATTTACTAGAATGGACTTCTTGAATAAATGAGAATTTGTTGTTCTAGTATTAAAAACTTATGTATAATTGAAATTGTTTCTAATAGAAAGGAAAGTATTATAAATAAATGGTTAAATACTTAAGTAAACAATTGAGAGGCTAAGAAATTTGATTAAGCATAAAAACTATAAATAAATGAATGATAATAAATGAGGTTATGCAATAAAAGAAGAAACTGACACGACATTTATAAATGGAAACGAATATTTGGAAGTAATAAATGAAAATTTTGAAATAAACATTGAACGAATAAATAAAATATATCGAATAGTAGTTGAATGAAAATTTATGTGATAAGGTTAATGTAAATTGATAAGTAACGATATTTGTGCAATAATGTAGTTATAAAGGGTAAAATTGCGTGAAATTGTAAATTTGAAGTTAAGTAATAATGGGCATAGTAAAGATGGAAATCAAATCAAATATTTGGGAATCAAATTTTATCTTTATTTTGAAGGTAATCAATAATTAATGAATTAAATGGTAAGTAATTAGGATTTAATTCCACATTAATTGAACTGAATATAGATTTAATGTAATAACGTTAAGGCTAACTAAATTTGCGCAAGCCAAATTATGGAAACGAATTACACTAAATGTTAGAAAGTAATTCTAAATGGTTATTGTTGATAATAAACCTTACTTTAATGAATATTGATATAGTAACGGAAGAGTAATGAAAATTAAATAGAAACATAAGTTTATTGTAAAGCAGAAATTGATAAATTGGGGTAATAGTTGAATTAATTCGCAATGAATATAGAGTAATAAGTTGGTTTAAGGATGAAATTAAGGAAATTTCATTTATTGGTTTTAAAACCTTAATTAATACATTTAATTGATAGGAATACATTTAGGAATATAAATTTATGGAAATTGGGTTATTGCAATTTAAGGAAATTAAATATCTATATATTACAATAATTGAAATAGGGATGGAGCGTAAGGATATTTATGCTATTATCATAGTTTGTATGTATATGCTATTCCCTCATTTGTTTTGAAATTTGTTTATGTTATTTGATTTTTTTTGATTTGATGAATGAATTAATTTGACTTTTAATTTGAAAAAAAAATATGTATATAATTAAAAGAATGTTTTAATTATAGATCCATGTTTTAAACTCTTAAATCAAATTGCATTTTTTTTAGATCTGAAATTTTATATACATATAATTTGCATTTGTGTTGAAACAGAAATATTGTATACACATATTGTCACTTTATCTAGAATTGAAAATATCATGAAATTTGAATACTTTATTGAATAAATTATTTGTTCTTAATCTAATAAATTATAATAGAAGTTTACATATGCCTGAAAAAATTTCGATGATAAATCTAAGCTTTGATTTTGATTACAACAATATTTAAATTTGTTACCTAATTTATTATCTCAAATGTCCTTATTTAAGGATCTTAAAGGTTTGTTACTATATTACTTAAATTGTCGTGTCCCACTTTTGTTTTGTTAAAATAAAAAAAAATTCATTAAGGTAAAAAAAGTTTAATTTATATGTATATATGTATTTTTGACTTCAAGTATACATAAGTTTACAAATGCATTAGATAATGTAATGTGGTATGGAAGTACGCTTTGAATTAATTAATAAGCTTTGGTTTAATCTTTATACTCACATGTATGTGTGTTTGTGTGCACGTGTATACATATAAATATTTAATATTTTAAATTTCAAATTTGTTAAGCATGATTAAATTTTTATTATTATTATCAAACAATTTAAAAGTGAGGTAATATTATATGCATATTTATTTATTGTTTGTTGTTTATGTTTTCTAGTCATAATACAACTTGCATGATAATTAAATGTCGTATTAATAAATTTGGCTAAAGTGGGAAAGTGGAATTAATCAATGTCGTCACCTTTTATCTCCTTCCCTATTTGATCCTTATGTGATTGCATCAACATTTATTCTTGTTTATTCCTATATATTGTGTGACGCCCCACCTCTATGCTCATAATAACAAAGAGTATTAAAAGAAATACTGTCTATTATTACGAAGAATAAGGCTGGATAGGAGCGACCATCCGTAATTGGCCTTACACTAATATTGGTTATCTCGGTAGGAGTGGTATATACTTTTTATTTTTCATCTATTATTTATTTACTCCCATCGACATATCCAATTATCAGTATAAAACAAACTACGATAGTTCATAATAGTTTAGGACATTAGATATAACAATAACACAGATAATATAAATGCGGAACACAGATAAAAACAAAAGTCTCATATATATATAACTGATGTCAGTTAATACATAGTTGACTCAATACATATGATACAACTACAATTGTCGACTCTAGAAGTTATATATACAAGTACATTATCAACTAATATACATGAATACATATCGTTCTATATAATGACACGTCTACTACAAAATGACACGGACAACTTCAGAAGATGTGAAAAGTCTTCATATCCTGAACAGCAACTCAAAGAAGAAAATCTACAACCTGAAATAACTCGGGTCTGACCCGAGTATTACATTCAAAAGAAAATAATACCCAGGTCAGTCTAATTCAAACCAGTTTATTAGTGCATATAGGCAGTAATAATTTAAATAGACGACAGTCACAATAATTCCCGTCTATCCGATTCTTTAAACAAAGAAACCGGATAACGGTCAATATAACACTTAACAGTGTTTAACAAAAATCAGCAGGTTTAAATCATCAACAGGTATAAATAAACAATTTATCAAATCGACTAAACCAATTTAAACAATTGAAATTGTCACTTTAAAACCATCAGAGTTCGATTGGCTGCCGTACACGCACGCGTGTACGGCCTCGCCAATACGGTATAAAATATCAACGCATCAGAAGCAAAAGGAAAATCAATTCAAAACTGTCGAGTTTGGGTGGCTGCAGTGCACGCACGCGTGCACTGCCTTGCCACTACATTGCGTAGAAACTACAAAGGTCAATATAATTGAACCCTAACCACCGGCACGAACTCAAAGAAGAAGGAACGAAACACGAATGTACAATGAAAACTCCCGATCGAGCACGAGGTCAAACCCGAGCATTTGGGTTCAACTCAAATGAATAATTCAAATGAAATGGTCAAGATACAAAATCAAGCCTCGACCGAGTGACCAAACTAAAATTTCAAAGTAAAGAAGCAACTCGAATTATTCATCTGCCCAGACTCTAGTATGCACATATCAGCCTACAAGAAGCCCAGACATGAATCAGTGATCATGCTACAGACATGAAGGCAGTAAAACTCAAATCACAACAAGGAGAGACCATGCAACATACGGAAATGCATAAAGATATATATGCAGCAACGCAACAGTAACATGCACAGGCTTGTAGCAAGTACAACAAGCTAGAAATCAAGGAAACAGTGCAACAAACACTCGGCTAGCATGAACAAAATAACAGTGACTCTGGTGTAGTTGGCACTAATGACAGAATGCATATACAATGAATGATCAGACACAATGAGACATCACGACAGATGCAAGTACACACGAAGCACAGAGCATATATATATATATATATACACACACATATGCATATGAACTGAAGGGGGACAGGAAGGACAGGTATAGATAGGCAACAGTGGACAAGGGCTTAACAAATAAACCAATATACAAATGGTACAACATATATGCAACTATAAAAACTGGTTAGTGCAATTATGAGACTCGACTGGAGGGCCTCACAAGGCAATGGCCATGTTCAAAACTTGATACAGGGAACTACAAGATTACACAAAGAAAATGCAAGGACCAGGCAGACAGCTACAAAACAAAGAAGTACACCCTGCCGATACACTACAGTGGAAGTGGAGCAGAGGTATACACAGGGGACACAGCAACGCAGACAATGTCATCAAATATGTAACCCAATTACTCGAGTCGTCAACGAGCTAATGTACACAACAAATTCAGACTAGACAAAAGCTCAAAATCAAAGTTAAGCCGAAGTAAGTATCACAATATTTACAGATTCGAAAAGCAATACTGTGATCAAAACTAAGTCGATGTCGACAAAGAAAATATCAAGCATGCCACAGTCACAATAAACAATTTCAATGTCGAAGCAAAGGCGATGGACGAAGCCAACAAAAATTCATGTATCCAAAATTTCACGGATCCAAAATCAACCCAGACGTAGTTTAAACCAAGTGAAGTCACTGTAGTATAATATCAACGCAATGAAATTGAGATTCATGGAGTTGATTTCACAAATCATAATCGAAGTCAAGGAAATATCACAACGAACAATCGACTGCCGAGCTTAATACTGGACGGTGAATCATCAAAATCAAAGACAACATTCTCATAAACCAAAGTCAGGGAATAAACAACTTGAAGCAGAAACAGAATTCACGACAATGCCGAAAACAACAGGAATCGAAATCGAGTGACGAAATAAATCATCAACGAATTTAAATAATTATCATACGAACGCAATTAGGGAATTTAAACCCTACCACAAATGGTTTGAACTAGATGTGAGTAAATAGGGTTACTCACCTTTGTTCGATGAGGTCGCGAGCGAAGGAGAACGGGAGACGAAGCCCTAGATGAAGACGAGCGAAGCCGAAGCCCTAATTCGCAAACGTCGCCATTTTTTTCTTTCGTTCGTTTTTCTGGTTTTTGAAAATGAATGGGAAGGGAGGAGGGGTCTCTCGTGTTTTATCAGAGAAAAGGGGAAAAGAAATCGTGATTCTCGGCATTGCTTAAGGCATGATTTAAGGAGTAGCTGAAAATGAAGGAAACGAAGCCGCCATTACTTTTCTTTTCTTCGATTTAGGTTTAGGGTTAAAGCGAAAAATGAATGAAAAGGGGGCGGGTCGATTTATTTGTATAAGGGAACGACATTCCTTTTGGTAATTAACCCAGCAAAGCAACTAAAGAAATATGGGCAACCATATTAAATTTTTTTTAAAGTCTGCATATCTCCTTTACAAACTTTCAAAAGAATCTCAAATCGATTTAAACTGCAATAGCGATTAACAACGATTTAATCGTCTAATGACGAAGATAAATTAATCAACAAAACCCCGGGTTGTTACATACTCCCCTCCTTATAAAAATTGCGTCCCCGCAATTTTCCTAATCAAGATTGTCTATAACAATTTTCTTATAACCTAAACTAGTTATGCTAGAAAAATAAGAATGGAGAACACAATTATCAAAGAAATTGCGTCCACGCAATCATAGGGAATAAATGGATAAAAGGTAACAACCAAAAGAGCATGGCAATGTCGAATGTACAAGCAAAGCAAGTGTCAGCGGGGAAGTATTAGATAAGAAATCAAAAGGTTCGACTGCTTCAAATCAAAAGAATCAACATCGTGGGAATCAGGGATCAAAATCAGACGACTAACAAAAGCAAGAACAAACGAGTTCCAGCAACTAAAAGAGAAGGAAAAACAGAGCAGAAATCCCATACAGAGCACGAATTGAATGTGAGTAAATCAAATTACTCACCTGAATCGCCAGAGAAAAAGACGAAGCTCAAATCTCAAAAATCGCAAATATTCAATCATCAAAAACGATAATCAAATTTTTCAAATCAACAAATATTCGATTATCACAAACGATAATCAAATTTCAAATTCAACAAATATTCGATTATCAAAAGCGATAATCAAATTTCTCAAATCAACAAATATTTAATCATCCCAAGCGATAATTAAATTTAAAATCAACAATTATTTAATTATCTAAAGCGATAATTAATTTTAAATTCGACAAATATTTAATTATCTAAAGCGATAATTAAAACAACAAATCAACAATTATTTACTTATCTCAGGCGATAATTAAATCTAAATTCGACAAATATTTAATTATCTAAAGCGATAATTAAATCAACAAATCAACAATTATTTAATTATCTCAGGCGATAATTAAATCTAAATTCGACAAATATTTAATTATCTAAAGCGATAATTAAATCAACTAATCAACAATTATTTAATTATCTCAGAAGATAATTAAATCTAAATTCGACAAATATTTAATTATCTAAAGCGATAATTAAATTCGAAATCAGCAAATATTTAATTATCTAAAGCGATAATTAAATCTCAAAGAAACAAATATTTAATTATCTAAAGCGATAATTAAATCAACAAATCAACAATTATTTAATTATCTCAGGCGATAATTAAATCTAAATTCGACAAATATTTAATTATCTAAAGCGATAATTAAATCAACAAATCAACAATTATTTAATTATCTCAGGCGATAATTAAATCTAAATTCGACAAATATTTAATTATCTAAAGCGATAATTAAATCCCAATCAGCAAATATTGAATTATCTAAAGTGATAATTCGAAACAACAATTATCTGATTATCAAAAACGATAATCAGAACTCATATCAACAAATATCTAATTATCACAAGCGATAATTAGAAACAACAAATATCTGATTATCAAAAACGATAATCAGAACTCATATCAACAAATATCTAATTATCACAAGCGATAATTAGAAACAACAAATATCTGATTATCAAAAACGATAATCAGAATTCATATCAACAAATATCTAATTATCACAAGCGATAATTAGAAACAACAAATATCTGATTATCAAAAACGATAATCAGAACTCATATCAACAAATATCTAATTATCACAAGCGATAATTAGAAACAACAAATATCTGATTATCAAAAACGATAATCAGAACTCATATCAACAAATATCTAATTATCACAAGCGATAATTAGAAACAACAAATATCTGATTATCAAAAACGATAATCAGAACTCATATCAACAAATATCTAATTATCATAAGCGATAATTAGAAACAACAAATATCTGATTATCAAAAACGATAATCAGAACTCATATCAACAAATATCTAATTATCACAAGCGATAATTAGAAACAACAAATATCTGATTATCAAAAACGATAATCAGAACTCATATCAACAAATATCTAATTATCACAAGCGATAATTAGAAACAACAAATATCTGATTATCAAAAACGATAATCAGAACTCATATCAACAAATATCTAATTATCACAAGCGATAATTAGAAACAACAAATATCTGATTATCAAAAACGATAATCAGAACTCATATCAACAAATATCTAATTATCACAAGCGATAATTAGAAACAACAAATATCTGATTATCAAAAACGATAATCAGAACTCATATCAACAAATATCTAATTATCACAAGCGATAATTAGAAACAACAAATATCTGATTATCAAAAACGATAATCAGAACTCATATCAACAAATATCTAATTATCACAAGCGATAATTAGAAACAACAAATATCTGATTATCAAAAACGATAATCAGAACTCATATCAACAAATATCTAATTATCACAAGCGATAATTAGAAACAACAAATATCTGATTATCAAAAACGATAATCAGAACTCATATCAACAAATATCTAATTATCACAAGCGATAATTAGAAACAACAAATATCTGATTATCAAAAACGATAATCAGAACTCATATCAACAAATATCTAATTATCACAAGCGATAATTAGAAACAACAAATATCTGATTATCAAAAACGATAATCAGAACTCATATCAACAAATATCTAATTATCACAAGCGATAATTAGAAACAACAAATATCTGATTATCAAAAACGATAATCAGAACTCATATCAACAAATATCCAATTACCTGCAGATAATTGGAAGCAACAAATATCTAGAAATCAATTAAGAAGACTAGAAAATCAACATAAAAGCTTGGATCGATCCCATCAGATGGCGAGTTTTTAATTCGCCGCACGTGCAACAACATATGGCCGAAGCCTACCAAGTACTCAACATAATTTTGGCGCCCAACAAATGACCCGAAGGTCCAACATATGACCCGAAGGTCTAGTACTGGTATTTGACCCGAAGGTCCAACATATGACCCGAAGGTCCAACATAGTGGCTCGAAAGCACACGAAAGCATCAAATATTTCAATTAACGAGTCCGGAATTAACCAAAATAGTAAACGCACATGTCCCATAACCACGAGTTTTACTAAATTGTTTAATTCTCTTCATCGTTTCCTTGAAAGTGTAGAATCATTAAAACAACAGATATTCAATTAACGATTCCGGAATTAACCGAAATAGTAAAAGTGTGGTTCCATACTCCGCACTTTTGCTAAATCGTTTAAATCTCTTCATCGTTTCCTTGAAAGTGCAAAATTGTGTATTTTTGTAAAAATACACTTTACATTCTCAAACGGACAAGTCCGGAATTAAGCGAATCAGTAAAAGAAAGGGGTCATAGTCCTCGATTTTGCTAAAACGTTTAAATCGCTTCCTCATTCTTTTGAAAGCGCAAACTGTTAAAATTTTCTGAAAACAATTTTTTTTTTTAAATAACAATTCACATTCTCAACTGGACAAGTCCGGAGTTAAGCGAAACAGTAAAAGAAAGGGGTCATAATCCTCGATTTTGCTGAATCGTTTAAGTCGCTTTCTCATTCTTTTGAAAACGTAACTGTTAAAAATTTATAAAACAATTTCCATTTTAAAACGAGTTTCCAATCACGTGATTAAAACAGCAAATCAGCAACAGTTTCGATAAGGAAATTGTACTTCTCAAAATACCGTAAAAACGGTTACACATCAGTTTTGCGGAAATACCGCTTGAAAATCCACTTTAAAAAATTTGGCTGTTACTGAAGTCAAAGCGACAGAAATTTTAAAACATCAAATATCTCATCAAAGGATTCACATCAAAGTGTGACATCAGTGAATTTTCATTTATTAAAATTGTCAACAAAACACCGTACCTCAAAAATTCAGCATTGGTGTAAAAAGTCCGTTATAAAAATAACGGCAACAAAATACGTATCCTAACCAAGCATCGGTTCAACGTAAAATAAATGCACTAACGTGCAATTCAAATTTTTGCACGTACTACAAAATGAACAAAGAAATCATTCAAATGTATCTTCAATGAAGATAATTCAAAACAGCAAAAATCTAATCACTAGATGATTAGTACAAAAGAAAGCCAGCGGAAATTTCAACAAAGTCACATATCTGCAATTTCTTCGAATCCTCAATTCGGATTCGAAATTCTCAAAGAAACAAAATAATTACAGCTATGTAAACAACAAATGAAATTCATATCAATTTCGTATTTTGATTTTTAAATCAAAAAGATTATCAGTTGTACTCAGCGAAGACAGTTTCACTGTTTCCGCTGCGCACTCTGATAAACAGAACACAAATCAATCAAATCATCAGAACACAATTTCACTATTATTTTTAAATAAAGATATTTAAAAATTTCATCCAAATTTCAAAACTTTAGTTTTGACTCAAACACAATTAAAACGTCGACCAATAGTTGTAACATACGTTCCATCCGAGTTAAGTTTTATATTATGTCCATAAACCCCAAGCTCTGATACCAACTGTGACGCCCCACCTCTATGCTCATAATAACAAAGAGTATTAAAAGAAATACTGTCTATTATTACGAAGAATAAGGCTGGATAGGAGCGACCATCCGTAATTGGCCTTACACTAATATTGGTTATCTCGGTAGGAGTGGTATATACTTTTTATTTTTCATCTATTATTTATTTACTCCCATCGACATATCCAATTATCAGTATAAAACAAACTACGATAGTTCATAATAGTTTAGGACATTAGATATAACAATAACACAGATAATATAAATGCGGAACACAGATAAAAACAAAAGTCTCATATATATATAACTGATGTCAGTTAATACATAGTTGACTCAATACATATGATACAACTACAACTGTCGACTCTAGAAGTTATATATACAAGTACATTATCAACTAATATACATGAATACATATCGTTCTATATAATGACACGTCTACTACAAAATGACACGGACAACTTCAGAAGATGTGAAAAGTCTTCATATCCTGAACAGCAACTCAAAGAAGAAAATCTACAACCTGAAATAACTCGGGTCTGACCCGAGTATTACATTCAAAAGAAAATAATACCCAGGTCAGTCTAATTCAAACCAGTTTATTAGTGCATATAGGCAGTAATAATTTAAATAGACGACAGTCACAATAATTCCCGTCTATCCGATTCTTTAAACAAAGAAACCGGATAACGGTCAATATAACACTTAACAGTGTTTAACAAAAATCAGCAGGTTTAAATCATCAACAGGGATAAATAAACAATTTATCAAATCGACTAAACCAATTTAAACAATTGAAATTGTCACTTTAAAACCATCAGAGTTCGATTGGCTGCCGTACACGCACGCGTGTACGGCCTCGCCAATACGGTATAAAATATCAACGCATCAGAAGCAAAAGGAAAATCAATTCAAAACTGTCGAGTTTGGGTGGCTGCAGTGCACGCACGCGTGCACTGCCTTGCCACTACAGTGCGTAGAAACTGCAAAGGTCAATATAATTGAACCCTAACCACCGGCACGAACTCAAAGAAGAAGGAACGAAACACGAATGTACAATGAAAACTCCCGATCGAGCACGAGGTCAAACCCGAGCATTTGGGTTCAACTCAAATGAATAATTCAAATGAAATGGTCAAGATACAAAATCAAGCCTCGACCGAGTGACCAAACTGAAATTTCAAAGTAAAGAAGCAACTCGAATTATTCATCTGCCCAGACTCCAGTATGCACATATCAGCCTACAAGAAGCCCAGACATGAATCAGTGATCATGCTACAGACATGAAGGCAGTAAAACTCAAATCACAACAAGGAGAGACCATGCAACATACGGAAATGCATAAAGATATATATGCAGCAACGCAACAGTAACATGCACAGGCTTGTAGCAAGTACAACAAGCCAGAAATCAAGGAAACAGTGCAACAAACACTCGGCTAGCATGAACAAAATAACAGTGACTCTGGTGTAGTTGGCACTAATGACAGAATGCATATACAATGAATGATCAGACACAATGAGACATCACGACAGATGCAAGTACACACGAAGCACAGAGCATATATATATATATATACACACACATATGCATATGAACTGAAGGGGGACAGGAAGGACAGTTATAGATAGGCAACAGTGGACAAGGGCTTAACAAATAAACCAATATACAAATGGTACAACATATATGCAACTATAAAAACTGGTTAGTGCAATTATGAGACTCGACTGGAGGGCCTCACAAGGCAATGGCCATGTTCAAAACTTGATACAGGGAACTACAAGATTACACAAAGAAAATGCAAGGACCAGGCAGACAGCTACAAAACAAAGAAGTACACCCTGCCGATACACTACAGTGGAAGTGGAGCAGAGGTATACACAGGGGACACAGCAACGTAGACAATGTCATCAAATATGTAACCCAATTACTCGAGTCGTCAACGAGCTAATGTACACAACAAATTCAGACTAGACAAAAGCTCAAAATCAAAGTTAAGCCGAAGTAAGTATCACAATATTTACAGATTCGAAAAGCAATACTGTGATCAAAACTAAGTCGATGTCGACAAAGAAAATATCAAGCATGCCACAGTCACAATAAACAATTTCAATGTCGAAGCAAAGGCGATGGACGAAGCCAACAAAAATTCATGTATCCAAAATTTCACGGATCCAAAATCAACCCAGACGTAGTTTAAACCAAGTGAAGTCACTGTAGTATAATATCAACGCAATGAAATTGAGATTCATGGAGTTGATTTCACAAATCATAATCAAAGTCAAGGAAAAATCACAACGAACAATCGACTGCCGAGCTTAATACTGGACGGTGAATCATCAAAATCGAAGACAACATTCTCATAAACCAAAGTCAGGGAATAAACAACTTGAAGCAGAAACAGAATTCACGACAATGCCGAAAACAACAGGAATCGAAATCGAGTGACGAAATAAATCATCAACGAATTTAAATAATTATCAGACGAACGCAATTAGGGAATTTAAACCCTACCACAAATGGTTTGAACTAGATGTGAGTAAATAGGGTTACTCACCTTTGTTCGACGAGGTCGCGAGCGAAGGAGAACGGGAGACGAAGCCCTAGATGAAGACGAGCGAAGCCGAAGCCCTAATTCGCAAACGTCGCCATTTTTTTCTTTCGTTCGTTTTTCTGGTTTTTGAAAATGAATGGGAAGGGAGGAGGGGTCTCTCGTGTTTTATCAGAGAATAGGGGAAAAGAAATCGTGATTCTCGGCATTGCTTAAGGCATGATTTAAGGAGTAGCTGAAAATGAAGGAAACGAAGCCGCCATTACTTTTCTTTTCTTCGATTTAGGTTTAGAGTTAAAGCGAAAAATGAATGAAAAGGGGGCGGGTCGATTTATTTGTATAAGGGAACGACATTCCTTTTGGTAATTAACCCAGCAAAGCAACTAAAGAAATATGGGCAACCATATTAAATTTTTTTTAAAGTCTGCATATCTCCTTTACAAACTTTCAAAAGAATCTCAAATCGATTTAAACTGCAATAGCGATTAACAACGATTTAATCGTCTAATGACGAAGATAAATTAATCAACAAAACCCCGGGTTGTTACATATTGTCACCAATTAATCGTACCTGATATATGTTTAGCAATTCTGACACATAGTTAAAGTATGAATATATTTATGATGTATTCAAACTTTTCTGTATCTAGCACTTAATTAATTTAGAATCAAACTAATAAAACGTAACATTTATGTTTGTCCCTACATATTCATTCCCCAATTATAAATAGCCTACATCTTATTTCTTCATTTACATCTTGTTTCTCCTAACACCTCATATTCAAAGGCTCTTATTCTTGCAAATCCAAAAGCATTCTTTTATAAAAATGTTTTTTTTCATTTTCGCACACTTCCTGTCCTCATCTTAGTTGTTCTTCAAAATTTTCCTGAAGCCTTATTTTGAGAGAACACAACATGAAATTGATTAGCTGAATTTGGAGATTTTTTTTAGTCTTGCGCTTCTGTTTGGATTTTTAGGGGCTAAAATCAAAGGTGAGTGTTTTAACCCACTCACAACTTCTAAGTGTTCTTATGTTTGTTAAATTAAATTTTGATGTGATTTAAAATTTATCTATGATTGTTTGAGCATATATTTAATCATCATCTCAGTTAGATAGCATTTATTTAAATTAAATTGTTATTTAATTTTATTATCGCATATAATTTGATAGTTAAATTTATTTATTATTTCATATAAATTGCAAGTTAAACAATTATTAATTTTTATTGAATATAAACTATTCGTTGATGCATGTTATATTTTATATGCTTTATATTGATGTTTTGTTTAAATTGGATGATGATTGTAATAAATGGTTGTTTATTGATATTTGGATGAATGGATGCTATATTTTATATTGTATAAACTGCAAGTTATTATGCATTTTCATTCCATTCGGGATTGAGGTTTAAAATGATATATAACCGTAAAATTTTATTTTTAAAATTACGGATTGAAATGATAAATATCTGTATCACTTGACCATAGGATAGAAAATTATATACAGGCGCCATGGTCTATATATAAAATATTTTAAAGTGATTTTCTATGGGTTTTGGAAAATAAGGGTTTATATATATATATATATATATATATATATATATTAATTTTGATATTATATAAATAATATTTTATATATGGTTAAATTCTAAAATTTAAGCTATGTATAACTTGATGATGTTTTAAGTTTGATTTACGAATATTTCAAGTTTGAGCTTTATTTAAGTGATCTTGAATTTATTAAATAAATATTTCTAAACTAAATAATTGTAAATTGAATTAAGGTATATATAAGATTATCAGATTTGGTTGGGAATTTTGGAATATTTAAAGTCTTGAAATATATCAAAATTGAAATGTTTTACTGAAATTAAGGTATTATTGTTTTCAAAGTATTAGTTTTCGAAATTGTTATAACTTTAAAAGTAATATGGTTTGAAAAAAATGAATTTATTTGAAATAGAATTTATTTAAGAATTATCTGTGAATATATGGATTTTAAACCTATTGAAATTGAAAATTTAGAAATATGACTTCAAATTGTGGTTTGGGTTTAAGATGATTTAAAGAATATTTCAAGTTATCTAAATTTAAGAAAGACTAGTGATTGGAAATTTGGTTTTATTTAAATGATATATTATTGAATTGGGTTTTGAAATGGAAATAATACATTGACAATTTGGGTTTGAAATAGTAATAATATTTTGGTTTAAAGTATATACTATTTTGAAGTAAAGGATATGTTTTGAAATGGAAAAAATATTTTGGTTTTAAAGTATATACTATTTTGAAGTAAAGGATACGTTTTGAAAGGGCAATGGTTGTGTTTTTAAAAGTAAATATATTTTAAATGACCACGGTGTTATAATAACGATTGGTTGTTAAAGAGACCGGGATCGGATATGGACATACTCTCTGTCGATATCGAAAACCACTTTGACAACTGTGTACGCGGTGGAGTTTCTAGAATGAAGTAGGATGGTGGCGACGATCCTAAGGTATATACGTGGACCCAACTCCCGTGAGTTGGCATAAGGTGGCTAAAACAGGAGCGATCTCGGACCAGTGAGGTACCACCTCTTATCGGACGCACTTCTTCGATTCCATTCTATTACTTTTTGATTTTGGTGGCCACCCTTGATTTGGGAGTGTTGTTCGAGGTGGAACAGTAGTGGCTTCTATGCGTATCCATCAGTCCGTGTGCGTAATTGGTATATCTACCCTGGCATTGCCTTGTGTGCCGTGTCACCTACCATATCGAACCCACTACGATTTTGGTTTAAAGATCCGACCGCGTTAAGGTTCTCCATCCCCTTAACGCTATTTTCTATATGATTATACTTTACTGATTACACACTACTGTATATAGCGTATATTACTATATAGTAAATAGTTTAACGGATCCTTAAGAGATGTGAATCCCGAACATTTCTTAAGTTACTGCACTCACGTTACACACTGGATAGGAGATGTCAAACACCGTAAACATCTCTGTTGCCGTTTACACTCATATTTATTTCATTGATTTAACTTACATAAGATCTTTTAGTTCTGACTCGAGTGTTTTGTCTTTTCAATTCGCTCGAGTCAGCCTGAGCATTTCAGGATTTGAAGGCTCTATTTCTGGAGGACGAAGTCGAAGATTTTATTACTATTATTTATTATATTCCGCTACACCATTGTATTCCGCTGCATAATTATCATTCTCTGGTATGTGTAACTCTGATATGTATTGTATAAGTATAATCAAATGTTTTGTAAAACAGCTTCATGAACTGTTATTTGATTATTATATTTTATCGTTCCGCTGCAAGATTCTATTTTGTTCTTTTATTTCTCCACTTTTTCTTATTTACCCCATAACAATCCACCCTTCTGTATGGTTTAAGTTGGTACGTGTGTCTGCTTAAGCATACAAAAAGGTGGGATGTTACAATTTAATATCAATCTTGAAATAAATTTAAAAAGATTTATATAAGTTGGAAAACACTATTCGCCCTACCACCCTCTAGTGTTTAATTAGCCTTAAGATCCATAATTCCGCAACCCATATTATAGTGTGAGATCATCTATTTAATATGATTGAATACAATAAGGATCTTGTCGTGTTAGAAAAATATTTGGACTAAGGATTATAGACAGACATAGGAATTTGACCGATAATGTCAGTTTTGATCTACTTACTTAAGTGCAGCTCGTTTGATATCCTTAAAATTTTAAGGATGAATAAATGCATTTTCGTAAAGAATTCGATAAAGTCTTGCACCAAAAGGTTTTCTTTCAAACAGTTCGACCTTTAAAAGTGAAAACTAAAAATTCAAGAGCGGTAATAATGTTGGTATGGTTAGGATAAAGAGAATGAATAGTCCCCTCTGTTTCATGAAGAGATATCCAAATTAGAGTGGTTTAAAATATTTGTAGATTCTAAATAAGGAACAGGAATACGATTTCTAGTTCAAATTATTTTTCTTTAAGAAAACAGTTTTATGTAAGATTTATTTCTTTGAGTTTGAGATATTTGGTTTGAAGCATGTTAATTCTATAGACTTCTCCATTCTGCTTATCGCTGAGGGTTTTCTAAGAGGTTCTCCAATCCATTATCGAGTAGGTGTTTTTGTTTTTATTCCCTTTTTTAAATATGTTGCCCAGGGGATCTGTATCAATCCATGCTGGTACCTAATATATAAGTTTGGGACTTCACTAAAATTTCATTCCACTTATATTACTGTGAATCAAAGCTTCGGTTCTAGGAGTTCCCTGCTTTAAATGCTCATGCTTTGACTTCAATCTTCATCATCCACCAATTTCTCCAATAGCTGATCAAAGGTAACATCCTATGTTTGTTGCTACCTTGACATTTATCGCCCAACATCGACGTCACCACCTTGTCACTTCTAACATCATCGTCAACTACTGTTATATCCTAATTTACAATCAGTCAGCCCCAGTCAACCGATGCTGATGGATCGTGCTTAGCTTAGTGTGGAGTTGAGGTGAAGAGAAATTATTTCCTTTGGTTTCGGGCAAGGTCTATAGAATTAGTTCAATGTTGAATGAGATAGTAATAAATGGATTGTCTCCATGCATAATCCCCATAGAACTATCTTCATTTCCCAACAAATTCGAGCATAGACACACCCGAGAGTTGAATCCCTCAACACCTGATTTTGTTAAGAAAGAATCTTCATTTCGTGAAGATTGCATCGTCTCACTAGGAATCCCAAGTCAAAATTTCATGTTTTAGACTATATTAAGATATATTTGGCACCATTAATGTAATTCCTACGTTAGTGGATAATACCAAACACATAGTTCCAATGTGTGTCAGAGCTCATTTGACGACATGAGTAGACTTTCTACATAGAATAGTTTCGTATGTTGTGTAAACAAATAGGATACACATACTACAGAGAACACAAATACCATCCCTAGTACATGTACAGAATTTGATGGATCGATAGGCTTCAACATTCGTTAGATGTTATATATTGAGTACTACAAACAGAGACTAGGAAATCATATACTCAAGTATAAAATTTTTAATAGAGAATACATGACCATGCTCATCATCCAAGTTTTTAGTTTAGTTTTGGAACCCAACAGATGCCCATACATATCTCTGCCGCCACAATGGCCACTTCTACTTCTACAATGCTACGGATGGCTTTAAACTCAATTCCGAGTTCCATTCCTATGGCCATTGAATCTCCCAAAACTCATCATCCTCTTCAATCTTTATTTTACGTGGCTATGCTGATGATCATTAAGGTGCCACATAGCAAGATCACTCTATATGTTAACCTAGAAGGGGTAATGGTCTTAGATAATTCCCAAGATTACTCTGCCTTTCAACTCTCTACTGTTGAACTTTGGACAATTTGCAATAGGTATGGGATTCGTTTAGATAAAGTTAGGCTCTTATTCCCACATAAGCAGAAGAAGAATCCACCAATTGGTTGCACTACCTATAATGGGTACACGTTCTTATTCAGAGTGGTACCTTCCTTAATCCATTTTCCCACCATGTTCTTCAATTGACGAGGCTCTTTTCATCGCAACTGCATCCAAACGCTTATGCCGTTTTTTGAGCCAATTTGTGATATTTGTAAGACATTTGAGAAGGGATTCGTAGTTTGTAATAATCCAATTATGTGACGACCCGGAATTTTGGATATTTGAAATGGGAATATTTAATTGATTTTAAATATTCAAAAAGGGTAATTTTAACATGAATTTCAAATATCACTATTTATTGGGTAATTTAATTATTGAATTAAACAATTAAAAATTGGGTAAAATATTGAATCGGGAATTTTGAGTCTGTTAAAAATAAGTTGAAGGCTTGGAAAATTTACATTGATAATACATAAGGTAATAGAACTTTTAAAATTGAATTTAAAAGTGGTTTTTTCAGTTTTGAAATTATAACGTTTAAATTGAATTTAAAAAAAATAGCCTTCCGGGGCACAGTCTTGGAATTCGACGAAACCAGTTCCGTTGGATCCGTAATATTGTATTATTATTGGATATCAATTTTTGTAGCGATTGGAGTTGTTGTGTGAGCGTACGATATATAAACGTGCTGAAATTTATATCGAATTCAATATAATAACTGAATCCAAAAAGCTATCTTCCTCATATGGTTGAACTAGACATCGAAACCCATTCCAGCGTGTTCAGAATAACGATATAACGCTAGGAACGCCGGTCGTTGCATTTAAATTGGAGTTCGGGTTTAGAATTAAGGACCACGAGATATTTTTGGATATAATAATATAAAATTTCAAATCCATTAGCCACCCTATAAGCAGACCTATCCTGTATCTATCGCCACCCTTCTCTGTGAAGCCACCTTCCATCTACATTCATCGCGTCTTCTTCTTTTATACTTCAGCCGAGCTTTTATTTTTTTTAAAAAAATAGAGGAACGAAGGAATAAAATTCCTAGAAATATATACGACCGCTTCCAGTTTAAAATCGTTCCTCCCCAAAACCCCTTTCCTCTGATGCGAACTCGATTCGAGTTCGTTGTATAAAAAAAAAGAGTGAACTACACCGTTCTTTCAATTCAAACAAAGCACGTTCTTTCTCCTCAATTCGAAGTTCAATAGATGATGTTGCATGGCCAAGGAGGGCTCGATCTTGTACGAGGTGGCGATCTGGTGTCCGGCTCGGCGGCGGCAGTGGGATTCGCGACCGGTTGAGTCGCGATTGGAGCATTGAGGTGGGTCGATCCTCTTCGTGGCTGGAGGGTTGCGTGTGTTAATTCTAGCTAGGGCGGCGATACCCTGGTGGAGCGAGACTTCGCAGTCGCGTGGTGATGCTTAGATCGAGAAGGGGTTCGTCATCGATGGAGGCGGCGTCGTGGGGTTCGCCGAAGTCGTGAATAGTAAGGAGGCGCTGCGTGGGAGGCGGCACGCGAGTCGAGCAGTGAGGTATTCTCTTTCTTCCTTTTTCGTTATACCTGATTTAATAAAATATATTTATAGATTGAAATATAGGTAGGATTTATGAAAATAAGGACTTTAAATGTTTTCACTGGAAAGATATATATATATATATATCTGTGTACAGTTTAGGTTAGAGATATATTTACAGTAAGGTATTAATTAATTCAGATTTTAATTTGGTAAATAAGTATATATATAGACAAGATTTTGAAAGAAAATATAGGGATTTTAAAATGTTGAAAAGTACACATAAAAAAATTAGATTTTGAATCAATATAAATTAAATTTCTAAGTATGTGTAGTTTCAAATTGAAAATATAAATAAATATACACAAACACTTAATAATACTTACTAGTTCATTTTAAAGGGATTATGGTGATTAATTTGTTAGTTAACCTATTTAATGATTTTAATTACAAAAAGAATTTAAAGGAATTATTAGTTAAAACTAAATTAATAAATGATAATTGATTATTCGATTCTTCAGAGTATTAAATTACTGTAAATTGTTTATTCAAGGTCAAAAATCGGAAAACCAAGGCAATAATGAAGTGAAATTGCAAACAAAAATCAAAGGTGAGTTAATCTCACTCTTCTGGGTTTCTATTTAAATTTAAATGATTAAATTTAAATAACTGGTTGAATGATTGGATTGATTTGATATGATAGTATATAGTAGTATATATCAATATATATATTGGAATATAGTATATATTGGAGTTGTTGATATTCCCACATTATATAGCGGATGAGACCCTATGCGCCGCATAATAGCGGATGATATTTTATAAAACCCGTATACCGCGATATTCCACCTTGAAGTGGAATTGGTATTGTGCTAACGTCTATGGATGTAGGGAAACAGGTTGGAGGGATCCAACTGGATTCCTCAAAATTATTTAGATTATTTGATATTCTGTGCTATGAATATTGATATCCTGTGATGATTTTATTGATGATTGAAATATTGGAAGATATAGTTGGATTGAATATCTAAGTATAATGAGTTATTAAATTCTATAGAATTGGATTTTTGAAAAGAAATATAAGGGTAAATTTTAAGTAAAATAATTCAAGTGAATTGGAATGAATTGAAAAGAAAATAAAAATAAAAGCGATTCAGAATTTTAACCAATATGGAATAAGGGAATTTTGAATTAACAAGAGAAATATAAACTTTAAACTAAAGTGATAGTAAATTTAAAGAATAAAGAATTTATTTTTTAATTTAAGGATTAAATTTAATTAAAGGATAAATAAGGAGTTTTGGAAATTTGAAATTGGTAGCTTCAATTAAAATGCGTTTTAACTCATAATAAAGAAATAAATCTAAAGGTTAATATATTTTGAAATAAATGAAGTAAGTAAAGAAAATTATTTCAAGTGAAGTGAGTTGGAAATCAATTGTAAATTGATTTAAGTATTTGGATTTGAAATTTTAAAGAGAAGTGAAATTTTGGAATTTATAAACTGGGTTTATAAAGTAAAATAAAATATCAATGGATATTTGAAAATATAAATTCAAGGTGGGAATTTATAAAGGGATATGAATTGGTTTAAAAATAAATGTTCATTTATTTTAAAAAAGATGTGAAGAGAAGTGTATTTCCTTGGATAGCCAAGTACGTCTTCAAAGCAATTTTAAATATAAGTTAAAAGTTCTAATTGTGTTTTAAAAGGCATGCTTTAGAAAATTTATTATTCCTAAATGTTAAATCCCAAAGTAAGATTTTCATAACCTATTATTGTAATAATTATATAAAAGTGACTTAGTATTATGTTAAAAGAGAAATTTAGTTTATATTTATAAAGTGGTTTTATTTTAGATATTCTTAAAGTATATATTTTAGTAAAGTATTAAAAGTAGTTTTAAATTTCAATGTTATAAAGTATATTTATAATAAAGTGTTTTTAAATTATTTAAAAAAAATCTAAAAGTATTTTGTACTTGGTGATTCAGTGGAAATAAATATTTGGGAAATGCATTCTGTGGAAGGAAACTGTTTTGGAATTGTTTCAAAGGGGTTTGAAAATAGAAATATGTCTTGCGAAGATATTTTGAGATAAATAAATAATTTGGGAGAATTATTTATTATTGGATGGATGTTTGTGAATGTTAATTGATAGTTAAATAACCGACTATCAAATTTGGCCAATGCGCTGATCGTTTCGAGGAGACCGGGATCGGGAGTTTTTCCCGAAAACCACTTCGATCCGGTTTGTACGTTTCGTGGAAACGATTTCGGAGTCGAAGATGGAGCAGTGAAGTGCAACGGCTAGTCGCTACTAATCCTGAGGATATTTCCAAAATGGATGTAGTAGGGGTAGTGCCTTCGGTTACGTTCGGACCCGGGATAGACTTGTATGGATGAATGCTTTCGGAACATCGTCAGCGGACGATGGGCATTCTAAGGGATGTGTTCTAAAATGGTAACGCTTAGCCTCAAGCCTCATTAACCGGGAATGACTGAAAATCAGGGGTTATGCAGCAAGGCTTCGTGGGTCGCACCCACTTGAGAGTAAGGTCATCCCTGTCTAGATGTCCCTTTTTATTTCGGCTTAGTGGTGCGGTTGTTGATCACAACCGTGGGGTGATTTTATTCGGAATTATCCAGCAAGGGATGGTTCCGGTCTTGTGTTGCAGGGGATTGGGAGTAATCCTCGGTACGCTGATCTAGACCAGGTACCGTGACAGGTGGTACCCCAGTGCCTAGTCATTGATGGAAATCCATTCTCCCTACGTGCCTTGTACGATATTTGTTTGTATTACCCACTTTGTGGCTAGTATGCTGGAATTTAATCATGTAACAATTTCAGCTTTTTGAATAAGTATTTGTATATAGACACTACTATAATATCAGAGGATTTTGATAAGAAAGTGTTTTGGCTATCGTAAGGTAAAAACCCGACATGTTTATTTGTGGCGTGGTCTTACGAGATGCTTTTATTTCAAAGGATTTTTGAAACTTTAATAATAAATTGAGTGTGATTTTCTAACGCTGGTCTTCCGTACTGACTCGGGTGTTGTTTTATATGATGCTCGGGTTAGACCGAGATAAACAGGTTCAGGTTATGCTGTGGAGCTCATGAGACGAGATAGATGGAGATACGTACTCATGTACTTGTTTATATATATATTCCGCTGTGTTGAACTCTGTACTCTGTTGTATTAAGGACAGGATATGATTTTTGTCCAGTTGTATGTTATGTGTACTCTTATGTATACTCGGATGATGTATTGTATAAAACAGATATAGTTTTAATTTGTGTAAAGATCTGTTAGTATATATTATATTTTATTCCGCTGCGATGGTTAGATTCTGCTGTTGTTTTCTCTTTTCTTCTTCTACCTCTTCTTCTTTAAACCCAAATGGTTCGTATTTCCGTTCACTTTGAATCGATTGGGAGAATAGTGTCGATTTTAAGGGATACAGATTTGCGGGCTGTTACAGTGGTATCAGAGCTTAGGCTGGCGATAACCTTGGCTCTGGTAGGAATTACTCTTTGAGAATAGAGTCCGTAGTACTCTAGAATGAGTTTGAGTGTATTAATAGATATGAACGCGTATTTGTTGAGAGAAATGCGGATTAAGGATCTTAAGGCTAGAATTAACACTAGAGGGGGGGTGAATAGTGTTTTAAGAAATTTGTTAATCTTTTTGAGTTTATCTTACTTTATTATCAATGTATACACTAATCAGACACAGATATGAACACAGAATCAAAAACAAATGCAAATATAAAGTAAAAGCAGTAAAGGAAAGAACACACCGGATTTTATACTGGTTCGGAGTTACCCTACATCCAGTCCCGCACAACTAAGTATGGATTTCCTTTCAAAAGCAATTCAACAATTACAACCCTCTATTTCAAGGCTACGAGGTACACCCTCCAAAATAACAATCCTCTGGGTAGAGATACTTGATTTCCGGGGCAACAAGTTCACCCAATTGATTTCCAAGGCTACAATCACACCTTTTCTCGCTTGTTGATTTCCAAGGCTACAATCACACCTTTTCTTGCTAATATATTACAAAGAAACCTATAACTCTGAATAGCACTGAGAACCTTGTAGAGATAGTGATGTAGAATCAAACTAGAAGTAATCGAGTATGATTCGATGTTGATTTCGGCAGAGTAATGGTATGATTTTGTAATAAGAAATGTGGAAGATGAAGAGGAGTGAAAACCAGAAAAAAATGATTAAAAATTCGTTAAAACTGACCCCTATTTATAGAAAACCAACAGCCATGACCATTCATGAAGAGTTATGGCGAATAGACACTTCTTTTGAAATTTGAATTTGAACTTCAACTGTCACTATGTCGACATACTACCTAGGGGCATGTCGACATCCCTCAGCCAAAAATGATAATTTGAATTTCTATAAAAACAATATTTATCTTATATAAAAACTATTTAAAACTTTATAAATATACTTGAATATAGTTGAAATTCATAAGTAAATATAAAGAACAATATATACATAATTTAACTATAATTTTATATATAAATCTAAGTATAAATATTAAAAGTTAAATATATTATTTTAAAAGACATTTAAAATCAGGAGTATTTTGACTTTGAAATTAAAGATGTTTTGAGGCTAAAATTATTTAAAATCAGGATAGAGAGTTTTGTATCTTTTAAAAGGAAAGTTTTGAAATCATTTTAAAAACAAGATAATTTTGTAAAATCATTTGAATTAAAATTAGTGGATACAAAAAAATGTCCCACTAGATTTTCGTAGGTTCCATCCTACTTAGGGTTCCATCCCTTTAACGGGCTCGAAGTGGATTCCATTCCACGAATAAATTGGATATTAAGATGCCAGTGCTTTTCTACGAGTTTTAACAAATATTCCTAATAAAACAAACTTAACCTTGAACACTTGAACTCTTGATAATCTTGATACTCATGAGTCTTCTATCTCTGTATCTTGAATCTCTATACTGTACAGTCTTCATTCTTGATACCTGCATGGTTAGATCCTGCAAATACATATATATCTAAACTTGTAATGTTAGTATTTATATTTTATAATCTATTCTAAGGTTGTTGTCATCAAAACCATCATCTCAAGGACTAACATTTGTTAGTGAATATAAAAATGGTTTTAATATTGTGTTGACTTATCGGTTGAGTGTATATGGATTCTGGTCGATGTGTGGGACGCCACAATATCGATAGGGATTTCTAAACTCTTAAACAAGACAATTTGACACAGTATTGTTTTAAATAGGGTAAATGAAATAAATTTTACCCAAATTATTTTTGTATATAAAAGATATAATTTTTGTAAATTATTATAGTATATTTGGTTGCTTGGTTGTTAGGAAATGATAATTATCATTCCTATTAAGGAATTGGATTGAAATTGGAATCTAATCAAAAGGTAAGAAATAAATTCATATAACGAAATGAGATTTGTAAATGTGAATTATAAATGTGGTTGATAATTAAAATGAGATAAGATTCCAGGGTAATTTTTGGATTTGGATTAAAAGGATTTGGAATTAGAAATTTTGAGAAAATTTAAATTCCTTTGGATTTGAAAATGGTTTTCAAAGGTTTTGAAGAAATAATAGTGATATTATTTTGGGAAATATTGTGAATTGGATTCGAAATCTAGTGAAGTTTGGGATATAAAAATATTTAAAATGCTTTTGATTGGGATAATAGAACTAAACTCTCTTCGGTCGCTGGAAAATAACTTCGGTGATGACTGCAGCATCATCGATGTTCATTTTCGAGTTTCTATGGGAGGAATTGCTACCAAATTGTTTTGAATTGGAATTGTTTGCGAACTGGGTTCGGTTTTGAAATTTAAAAGAATAATTGAATTGCCAAAGATTTTGAGATATAGTCGAGTTCAAAGGAGATTTTGGAAATTTTGAAAATTGTTGAAACTCTGGAATTTTATTTAAAATGTTTATGGAATAATAAAAAATATATATTGGCAAATAAAATGTATAATTCCGAGTTAGAAAGTAAAATGTGAAATGGGCTTGATTTTAAATAGACGAAAGTATGGATAAATAAGTTGTGACTTGTAAAATTTAGAAGTGGGATAAATAAGCCAAATAAAAGTTGTTTTGTATTGTGAGAAATGGATAAAAATCCAAAAACTCAAATTTTAAAATAGATTGAACTCAAGTAAAATAGTTAGAGTGGTTTTTGAAATAAAAATCAAATATTGGTTATAAAATTTGGGAATAAACTAATTTGATAATAAATTAGTTAATGAAATGAAATGGAAATGGAACTCGAATTGGTTAATAAAAATTTGAATTGTGAATAAATAATAGAGCTTGGAAGTGAGGCTTGAGTTATTAATAGTAATTTAACTTGAAATTGTAAGTGAATTAAATATGAATTGCAGTTGAATGGAATTGAATTAAAATAAGAATGATTTGTATTGCAAATAAAATCCAAGTAGAAATAAATTAGAAATGGCCTCGTTATAAATGCAAGGAATTTTGATATAGGTAATTTCAAAGGGAATTTTGGAATGTTAAAAGATTTGTGAATGGAATGTAGATAAGTTGGAAACTTAAAGAAGTTTAAAAATTTAAATGGAAATTGAATGTAATTGAATCTAGTAAGTAAAGAAGAATGAAATTTATTTAAATTTATAAGTAAGTAAATTGGAAACTGAATACTAGAATTAAGTTTAAATTGTGTTGGAGTTTATGGAATGGGCAATTAGTCAGGTTGGACTAAATTAAACAAAGTATTGGAATTAAAATTAGTAAGTAACTGATTGATTTATATGGTATGCAAATAAAATGGAATTGATTGATAGAAGTGAAATAAAATTGATTTAGGTATAAATGAATATGAATATGGGTTTGTTTGGACTTAAAAATGAATTGAAGTTAAGTAAGAAAGTTGTAAAATCACTTAAATTGAATGGGATGGTTTAATTATTGATGGAAAACATTTAAAATAAGTGTCGAAACATTTCATATGTGTTTATGGAAGTATATGACATGCATTGTTACAGAATCCATGTTTTAGCTATTTAAATATAAGTGAAATGCTATAAACTTCCTATATTTGTCACTTACACATTTAAATTGAGTAAGTACAAGTTCAGGGAAGCCGTGTGGCTTGATTTGGTAGTGCGAATGCTAAAATACATAACCGCTTTGCTTAAAAATGCTAAATAAGGTACGCCTACGCAATAAAAATAGGAAATATGAACTGTTTTGGTTTTTCTGACCGTGTGGGTCGATGTATATATATTTATCTCTTTTGTCAAATTGCAAAGGCTCCTCCGTATAAAGGGGACTCTGCCAAAATTTTCCGAAAATTTTGGGAGTTAGAAAATTTTTGGAAATTTTTCACTAACGACAAGTGATTTTAAATTTGGAATTTGAGATTAAGGTAAATAAAATTCAATATTCAGAAGTTGGAGATGAATTGAATTTAAGAAAAATTGGAAATGAAAATCTAAATGAAAATGTGGAATAAGTATTTATATTTGAAATGAAGTAGTAAATTGAATTCAAATGGAAGTGTAAAGGCACAATGAATAGAAATGGATATAAACTTCAGTAGTGAAGTAAAAATAAATATAAGAAATATATATAAAATATAGATATTGAACTTAAGAAATGAATGATGAAATTCTTAAGTAAATTGGTATTGAGAAAAAATTTCCTAAGTAAATAATCGAGTGGAGATTAAAACTGAAGTTGTGAAATGGGATAATGGTGGAAAAGTGAATAACAATCAAAATGAATGAGAATAAAAGAAAATTGATATAATGGATAATCAATTGAAATTGTGTAACGAACTAAATAAAACGATTTTGAACTTGTAAGTGGATATTCTTACTTAGTAAGGTACATGTGTTTTAAAGGCAGAAAGGGAATTGATGTTTGATTTCAGAAGATAAATTTAAATGGCCCAACAAAAAGGTATGTATTTAAATTTCTTTATGAAATTTTATTGGGTTTTGATTTTGCCACTTGGCATTTTGTTTTCTTTTGGAATCTGGAGGCATGTAGGGGCATTTTTGTAGTAGTACCGAGCTAGCCGCGCAAAGGGGACGCTGGCAAAAATTTTTGAAAATTTAAGGAGTTAGAAAAATTTTGATAATTCAAAATTTGATTTCAAATTTAAGTTTAAATGGTTGGGTATGTGATATTGATTGGAAACTATGGAAGGCTTTGGGAAGTTAGAGTGATAGTGTCTTTGATAAAAGAATTGGGAAGTGGTTAGAACTGTTTGGTTTTGGGAAATAGTTAACGGGTATTGAACCAATCTTCCTAACTAGTAATTTCGGGGACGAAATTCTTTTAAGGGGGGAGGAATGTGACGACCCGGAATTTTGGATATTTGAAATGGGAATATTTAATTGATTTTAAATATTCAAAAAGGGTAATTTTAACTTGAATTTCAAATATCACTATTTATTGGGTAATTTAATTATTGAATTAAACAATTAAAAATTGGGTAAAATATTGAATCGGGAATTTTGAGTTTGTTAAAAATAATTTGAAGGCTTGGAAAATTTACATTGATAATACATAAGGTAATAGAACTTTTAAAATTGAATTTAAAAGTGGTTTGTTCAGTTTTGAAATTATAACATTTAAATTGAATTTAAAAAAAAATAGCCTTCCGGGGCACAGTCTCGGAATTCGACGAAACCAGTTCTGTTGGATCCGTAATATTGTATTATTATCGGATTTCAATTTTCGTAGCGATCAGAGTTGTTGTGTGAGCGTACGATATATAAACGCGCTGAAATTTATATCGAATTCAATATAATAACTGAATCCAAAAAGCTATCTTCCTCATATGGTCGAACTAGACCTCGAAACCCATTCCAGGGTGTTCAGAATAACGATATAACGCTAGGAACGTCGGTCGTTGCATTTAAATTGGAGTTCGGGTTTAGAATTAAGGACCACAAGAAATTTTTGGATATAATAATATAAAATTTCAAATCCATTAGACACCCTATAAGCAGACCTAGCCTGTATCTATCGCCACCCTTCTCTGTGAAGCCACCTTCCATCTACATTCATCACGTCTTCTTCTTTTATACTTCAGCCGAGCTTCTATTTTTTTTTTTAAATATAGAGGAGCGAAGGAATAAAATTCCTAGAAATATATACGACCGCTTCCAGTTTAAAATCGTTCCTCCCCATAACCCCTTTCCTCTGATGCGAATTCGATTCGAGTTCGTTGTATAAAAAAAAGAGAGAGAACTGCACCGTTCTTTCAATTCAAACAAAGCACGTTCTTTCTCCTCAATTCGAAGTTCAATAGATGATGTCGCATGGCCAAGGAGGGCTCGATCTTATACGAGGTGACGATCTGGTGTCAGGCTCGGCGACGGCAGTGGGATTCGCAACCGGTTGAGTCGCGATTGGAGCATTGAGGTGGGTCGATCCTCGTCGTGGCTGGAGGGTCGCGTGTGTTGCTTCTAGCTAGGGCGGCGATACCCTGGTGGAGCGATACTTCGCAGTCGCGTGGTGATGCTTAGATCGAGAAGGGGTTCGTCATCGATGGAGGCGGCGCCGTAGGGTTCGCCAAAGTCATGAATAGTAAGGAGGCGCTGCGTGGGAGGCGGCACGCGGGTCGAGTAGTGAGGTATTCGCTTTCTTCCTTTTTCGTTATACCTGATTTAATAAAATATATTTACATATTGAAATATAGGTAGGATTTATGAAAATAAGGACTTTAAATGTTTTCATTGGAAAGATATGTATATATTTGTGTACAGTTTAGGTTAGAGATATATTTACAGTAAGGTATTAATTAATTCAGATTTTAATTTGGTAAATAAGTATATATATAGACAAGATTTTGAAAGAAAATATAGGGATTTTAAAATG
This sequence comes from Allium fistulosum, assembly GCA_030737815.1. Taxonomy (NCBI): domain Eukaryota; kingdom Viridiplantae; phylum Streptophyta; class Magnoliopsida; order Asparagales; family Amaryllidaceae; genus Allium; species Allium fistulosum. Next base: position 150,821,152 of record CM060908.1, read on the forward strand.
TTGAAAAGTACACATAAAAAAATTAGATTTTGAATCAATATAAATTAAATTTCTAAGTATGTGTAGTTTCAAATTGAAAATATAAATAAATATACACAAACACTTATTAATACTTACTAGTTCATTTTAAAGGGATTATGGTGATTAATTTGTTAGTTAACCTATTTAATGATTTTAATTACTAAAAGATTTTAAAGGAATTTTTAGTTAAAACTAAATTAATAAATGATAACTGATTATTTGATTCTTCGAAGTATTAAATAACTGTAAATTGTTTATTCAAGGTCAAAAATCGAAAAACCAAGGCAATAATGAAGTGGAATTGCAAACAAAAATCAAAGGTGGGTTAATCTCACTCTTCTGTGTTTCTATTTAAATTTAAATGATTAAATTTAAATAACTGGTTGAATGATTGGATTGATTTGATATGATAGTATATAGTAGTATATATCAATATATATATATTGGAATATAGTATATATTGGAGCTGTTGATATTCCCACATTATATAGCGGATGAGACCCTATGCGCCGTATAATAGCGGATGATATTTTATAAAACCCGTATTCCACGATATTCCACCTTGAAGTGGAATTGGTATTGTGCTAACGTCTATGGATGCAGGGAAACAGGTTGGAGAGATCCAACTGGATTCCTCAAAATTATTTAGATTATTTGATATTCTGTGCTATGAATATTGATATCCTCTGATGATTTTATTGATGATTGAAATATTGGAAGATATAGTTGGATTGAATATCTAAGTATAATGAGTTATTAAATTCTATAGAATTGGATTTTTGAAAAGAAATATAAGGGTAAATTTTAAGTAAAATAATTCAAGTGAATTGGAATGAATTTGATAATGAATTGAAAATAAAATAAAAATAAAAGCGATTCAGAATTTTAACCAATATGGAATAAGGGAATTTTGAATTAACAAGGGAAATATAAACTTTAAACTAAAGTGATATTAAATTTAAAGAATAAAGAATTTATTTTTGAATTTAAGGATTAAATTTAATTAAAGGATGAATAAGGAGTTTTGGAAATTTGAAATTGGTATCTTCACTTAAAAAGGGTTTTAACTCATAATAAAGAAATAAATCTAAAGGTTAATATATTTTGAAATAAATGAAGTAAGTAAAGAAAATTATTTCAAGTGAAGTGAGTTGGAAATCAATTGTAAATTGATTTAAGTATTTGGAATTGAAATTTTAAAGAGAAGTGAGATTTTGGAATTTATAAACTGGGTTTATAAAATAAAAAAAAATATCAATGGATATTTGAAAATATAAATTCAAGGTGGGAATTTATAAAGGGATATGAATTGGTTTAAAAATAAATGTTGATTTATTTTTAAAAAAGATGTGAAGAGAAGTGTATTTCCTTGGATAGCCAAGTACGTCTTCAAAGCAATTTTAAATATAAGTTAAAAGTTCTAATTGTGTTTTAAAAAGCATGTTTTAGAAAGTTGATTATTCCTAAATGTTAAATCCCAAAGTAAGATTTTCAAAACCTATTATTGTAATTATATAAAAGTGACTTAGTATTATGTTAAAAGAGAAATTTAGTTTATATTTATAAAGTGGTTTTATTTTAGATATTCTTAAAGTATATATTTTAGTAAAGTATTAAAAGTAGTTTTAAATTTCAATGTTATAAAGTATATTTATAATAAAGTGTTTTTAAATTATTTAAAAAATCTAAAAGTATTTTGTACTTGGTGATTCAGTGGAAATAAATATTTGGGAAATGCATTCTGTGGAAGGAAACTGTTTTGGAATTGTTTCAAAGGGGTTTGAAAATAGAAATATGTCTTGCGAAGATATTTTGAGATAAATAAATAATTTGGGAGAATTATTTATTATTGGATGGATGTTTGTGAATGTTAATTGATAGTTAAATAACCGACTATCAAATTTGGCCAATGCGCTGATCGTTTCGAAGAGACCGGGATCGGGAGTTTTTCCCGAAAACCACTTCGATCCGGTTTGTACGTTTCGTGGAAACGATTTCGGAGTCGAAGATGGAGCAGTGAAGTGCAACGGCTAGTCGCTACTAATCCTGAGGATATTTCCAAAATGGATGTAGTAGGGGTAGTGCCTTCGGTTACGTTCGGACCCGGGATAGACTTGTATGGATGAATGCTTTCGGAACATCGTCAGCGGACGATGGGCATTCTAAGGGATGTGTTCTAAAATGGTAACGCTTAGCCTCAAGCCTCATCAACCGGGAATGACTGAAAATCAGGGGTTATGCAGCAAGGCTTCGTGGGTCGCACCCACTTGAGAGTAAGGTCATCCCTGTCTAGATGTCCCTTTTTATTTCGGCTTAGTGGTGCGGTTGCTGATCACAACCGTGGGGTGATTTTATTCGGAATTACCGAGTAAGGGATGGTTCCGGTCTTGTGTTGCAGGGGATTGGGAGTAATCCTCGGTACGCTGATCTAGACCAGGTACTGTGACAGGTGGTACCCCAGTGCCTAGTCATTGATGGAAATCCATCCTCCCTACGTGCCTTGTACGATATTTGTTTGTATTACCCACTTTGTGGCTAGTATGCTGGAATTTAATCATGTAACAATTTCAGCTATTTGAATAAGTATTTGTATATAGACACTACTATAATATCAGAGGATTTTGATAAGAAAGTGTTTTGGCTATCGTAAGGTAAAAACCCGACATGTTTATTTGTGGCGTGGTCTTACGAGATGCTTTTATTTCAAAGGACTTTTGAAACTTTAATAATAAATTGAGTGTGATTTTCTCACGCTGGTTTTCCAGACTGACTCGGGTGTTGTTTTATATGATGCTCGGGTCAGACCGAGATAAACAGGTTCAGGTTATGCTGTGGAGCTCAGGAGACGAGCTGGATGGAGATACGTACTCCCGTACTTGTTTATATATATTTCGTTGTGTTGAACTCTGTACTCTGTTGTATTGAAGACAGGATATGATTACTGTCCAGTTGTATGTTATGTGTACTCTGATGTATACTCGGATGATGTATTGTATAAAACAAATATAGTTTTAATTTGTGTAAAGATCTGTTAGTATATATTATATTTTATTCCGCTCCGATGGTTAAATTCTGCTGTTGTTTTCTCTTTTCTTCTTCTACCTCTTCTTCTTTAAACCCAAATGGTTCATATTTCCGTTCACTTTGAATCGATTGGGAGAATAGTGTAGATTTTAAGGGATACGGATTTGTGGGCTGTTACAAATTACAAATTCAAGCACCGCTCCTCCATTCCAATGCTAACTTTTTTCAAAGCATTCAGAGATTCTAGATCAGGATAGATCTTAATAACAAATGCATCTTTTTTAAAGATGAATATTTATTTTTACACTGAACCTTGGAATTCACTATGAAATGTCGCTTCGAACGTAAATCCTATATCTCCTATTCCAATTGCTACCTTATCTGGATTCACTTCATCTGAATTGCCAATCATTTTATATTTCTTTATATTATCCCATCGAAAGTTGATAATAATAACTTGAGGAAAATGATCTCTACGGTCTTGGCTATTTTTGAAGATCTGTGTTGCATAACACACCTTATGGGCGATCTCTATCTTCGTTATTTCTGCCTCCTTTACAATTGTCCTATAGTTCACTTTAAGCCTACAGTTCTTGTCACTACATAGTCCGAGATTCTTACTCCAGCTCTGGCACTACATAGTCCGAGATTCTTATATTCATTTTCCCACCTTTACTTTCAAAACCCTTGGACAACCTCCTTCGAAAGCATTCAAATCTTCTTTTCAAAACACTAAGCATATGCCTTTCGAAATACTTTAAATCAACTTTTTCAAAACCCTTAAAACATACCTTTTAAAGTATTAAAACATTATTTATTAACTCTTAAAAGCATAGTTTCGAAACCATTGAAAGTACCCCTTTCGAAGCCATTGAAAGCACCCCTTTTGAAGCCATTGAAAGCACCCCTTTCAAAACCATTATCTTTAAAAATATCTTTTGGGTCAAGGTGAATATAAACAAAAGTACCCCTTTCAAAACCATTATTCTTCATATAAAAGAGTTTGCGGAAAAACTGATGGCTTCGAAACCATCCTTTTGAAAGCATTTATCATTTAAGTAAAACATTTAAAGGTTAACTTCGAAACCCCTTTCGAAGCCATTGCCTTCAAAACCATTAACCCTTTCGAAAGCTTTATGAAGTGGCTTAGTACATTTAGAAAACAAAAGCTACCTTTTGAACCAGTTGATGACTTCAATCCAGTCGAAAGATACAGGGTCGGCAGTAGCGTTTCGATTGTGTTTAATCTACCTTTTCGAAAGCATTAATTTAAAAACAAAGTAACTCATTCAAAAGCTACACTTTGAACAAAAAGGCGGCAACTCTTCGAAAGCTATTTAAAAGTCCCTTTCAAAAGCATTCATTAAAACAAGGCAAGCATATTTCTTTGTATAATAAAACAAAGACCTTTGAAAGCTAACTGGTTTTGACCCCTTCAAAAGCATGATTTGGACTACATACTTGCCGCCTTTCCCAATCCACTATGTACCAACGTATTGACACCTTGTGTATTGGTTTCGACTTAGTTGGTCTGAGGCAAAAGTATAGGGTTGAAATGTACCTCTGAAAGAGGTGAAACATAATTTCTGAGCAAAGACCGTTTTAATGCCTTTTTAAGTAATTGCTTTTTAACTAACCTAACTATTTGTAAACATTTAATTGGTTTCCATAAACTTCACAAATTCTTTCTGAAAAACTACTGCAATTATTTCAGATCCAAAAATGATTTAGCAAATAAGCCCTTCCATTAAGCAAAAACATTAGATTATTTAAGTCCTTCGTCTAAAATAATTTAATTTTCATAGTAAATTACTTAGGAAAAATCTCCAACAGAAATTCACTTTTAATATGTTATCTAACATATATAAATTTCAGACCCAAATTCTTCATATTATAGCCGAAATTAATTTTTAACCCAATTATTCATATCTTCATTTTTGAATTCATACTAAATTTTCCATAACTTGGAAAATTATATAAAGTAAAACCCATCCCCAAAATATTGTTTTGCATAACATATAATTTCCTCATGCCAATTTGAAATTTAGAAAACATGATTTTTAGACTAAAATCGAATTAAACCTTTATAAACAATCTTGTTTGAATCTAACGTATCATAAAATCTATGCATATCATCATTAAAATCATCACACATGGTTTAAACATAAAACCCAAAATCAAATGATCTTAGAAAAAAGAGAAGGTTTTAATTATTATTCACCTAGATTAGGATAAGGAACTTGAGATTTGATTCTTTGATTAATTCCCTTTCTTAATTCCTTAGCTTTAATTTGATTTTTCTCCTTTTCTTCCCTAGTTAATGGTCGGCTTGCTTCTCTTCTTTTCTTACATTTTTTTCGTTTTGTAAAAATGAACATGAAATGAAAATAGTATCGTGAGTATAAGGGTTAAGGGATTATGGTGTGGCAATTCCTATATTACCCTGACATTAATTGCTCTCCTAATTAACATACAAAACCGTTCATAAACCCATTCTTTAATTTATTAATTAAGCTCAACCTCTATTTTAAATTTCAAATCTCAATCTTCTTATCGCTCTAATATTTACATTATTCTATTTAATTTATCCAATTAAATCTCCTGAATAATGTTATTAAAAATTAGGGGTGTTACAAAAAGGTTTAATAAAACCATATCAATCACCTTGGTCATGTACAGCATTTATCTAAACAAACATAGTGAAAAAGAAAGAGGGGTACTGTAACGACCCGGAATTTTGGTCGTTAGCTTTGGAACATTTAATTCATTTTAAATGTTGAATGTGAATTATAATTTGATTTGAAATAAGAAAATTTTGGTTAAATCAATAAAATTAGTTAAAATTTCAAATATTGGCAATTTAATTGGATTTGAATAATAATATAATATTTGGAATTGGGATGATTGATGAATCTGGAAATTAATGGATGTGAAAACGATTTCTACACATAAGAAAACAAAATAAATGAAACAAAGACCTGGACACTTGTAGCTAACAACGAAAATGCACGCATGAAGATAATAAAAAAAGACCTGGTTATACTATATTTATACGCACGAACAATTGTGAGTTTTGGAACTAACCACAAAAATAAATTAGAGGTATGAGTTGTGAACTCACCTTTAATTTGCCTCCAAACAAGTGAACAATCCAGATTCAAACGAGAGGCACAATCAAACTGCCATTAATAAACTTCTACTGAGCTACTGAAGAGAATGGTACAAAACAATGCAGCTGCTAGAAAAATGAACAAAAGAATGTTGCCGCATACACTTCTTTTCTCAAAAAATTTGTACAAGTCAATACAAATGAGTGTGCTGGCCAAAAGTTTTGTACAATGCATTTAATGCAAACGTGCCTTTGTATGAAAGTACACGGCTACACTACTTGATGATGGGAGAGCAAAGCAAAAAGTTCAAAATTTGTTTTATAAAACTTTGTGTTTACAGCAAGGCAAATAATACGTTCCTTATCTTTTCTGAAGGTACTTAGCCTCACACATGAAGGCAAAGCAAAGTTTCCAACTTTGGTTTTATAAATAAGTGACAATAAAATCAAATTGAGTTCTCACTTGCTTTAGAAAAGAATGTGACAGCACAAAGTAATGTTCCAACTTTTGTTTTATAAAATGGACCATTCATTTTCACACGTAAAGGCAAATTGCAAGTCCTTTACAACGTGCACCATACAACTGACTTTGAAAATGATTTCATTAAAAAAAAAATTCAAATTTTAATTTAAAATTTTCTATTTTATAATTTTATTACGACGGTAATAAAATCACGGTCGTTACAAACTCCCTCCCTTATAAAAATTGCGTCCCCGCAATTTTCATACTAGAAGTTGTTTATAACACCTATTATTTATCTCAACAAAGATTTAAAACAGAAAATATAGATCAAGAATGCTCACCCCCACCCGAAGAGGAGAGAAAACCGGGATAAGAACGTTCGATGAATTCTTTGGTTTCCCAAGTGCAATCTTTGGGGTTTGCGGACCATTGAATTTTCACAAGCGGGACTTCTTTATTACGAAGGCGTTTAACCTCCGTAGCTAGCACATGAATAGGATTTTGCACCATAGACAAGTCGGGTGAGATCTCAAGATCTTGCAACATATTGGAATCAATAATAGAATCTGAATCTCGAAGGCATCGACGAAGCTGGGATACATGAAATACGTCATGAATTCCCGAAAAATGAATAGGTAGTGATACACGATAAGCAACAGGGCCAATGCGTTCCGTAATAGGAATGGTCCAATATAACGGGGAGCCAATTTCCCGGAGCTACTAAAACGTACCACACCCTTCATCGGAGAAACACGAATGAACACGTGATCGCCAATAGAAAATTCCAAAGGCTTCCTACGATGATCGGCATAAGATTTCTGCCTATTCTGAGCCTCTTTCATTCTCTGTCTGATAATATCAATCTTCTCAGAAGATTCACGAGTATAATCGGGGCCAAGAACTAACTTTTCCCCCAATTCCAACCAACAAGATGGTGATCGACATGGTCTTCTGTAAAGAGCTTCGAAAGGAGCCATACCGATACTGGATTGAAAACTGTTGTTATAAGAGAACTCAACAAGAGATAAGTGGTCTTCCCAACTACCACCAAAATCAAAAATACAAGCTCGAAGGAGATCTTCTAAGACTTGATTCACCCTTTCAGTCTGACCATCAGACTATGGATGATAAGCTGTGCTGAGATTGAGCTTAGTACCCAAAGCTTTCTGAAGGCTCCGCCAGAAACCACTAGTAAAAAGCGGATCTCTGTCACTAACAATAGAACTAGACACACCATGAAGTCGAACGACTTCTTTAATAAAAAGCTTAGCCAACAAAGGAGCAGTCTGATTGGACTTGATAGGAATAAAATGGGCTGATTTAGTCAATCTGTCAACAATCACCCAAATACTAGTATGGCCCGACCTCGAACGAGGTAGACCATCAATGAATTCCATGGAAATTTTATCACATTTCCATAATGGAATCTCAAGAGGCTGCAAAAGACCACTGGGAGGATGGTGTTCTGCTTTAATAAGTTGACAAGTCATGCAACGACTCACATAACTTGCAACATCACGCTTCATACCTTCCCATAAGTATAAGCATTTCATATCAGCATACATCTTACTACTGCCTGGATGGATAGTATACTTAGAACGATGACAGTCTTCAAGAATGTCATTTCTAAGATTAGGAACATTAGGCACGATCAACCTACCCTTCTTCCGAATACAATCATGAATATCAATATCGAAATCCTTTAGATCATCACTTCGGGATTCCGATTTACAACTCTGAATAAGATAAGATATATCTGGATCTTGTTTCTGGGCATTGGCAACACGATCCAACAAACTAGGACGAGCTTCCATGCTAAATAAAAGCACGAGAGAATTAGAAACTGAAGGACGGTCTCTAATATCACAAAGAGATAAAGCTTCCAACAAATTCCACTCTGCTAGCATCATGGAAACAAGAACTTGCTGCTTGCGGCTAAGAGCATCAGCAACTCAATTACCCTTACCAGGGGTATACTGAATATCGAAATCATATGAAGCAAGAAATTCGAGCCAACGCTATTGCCTCATATTAAGTTCTTTCTGAGTGAATAGATACTTCAGAGATTTGTGATCAGTGAAGAGAATAAAACGCTCGCCCAATAAATAATGTCGCCAAATCTTTAGAGCAAAGACTATGACGGCTAACTCCAAATCATAGGTAGCATAACGAATCTCGTTAGGCTTTAGTTGTCTAGAAGCATAGGCAACTACTCTATCCTTTTTGCATGAGAACAGCACCGAAACCAATACGGCTAGTATTGGTACAAATAATGAAGTCTTGGTTCCCTTCGGGAATCATAAGGATAAGAGTATCGGAAAAGAGTTCTTTCAAATAATCTTCTTTCCTGAAAAGCTAAAACTTCCAAAATTACAATTATCTTTATGAAATCATTTTCTAGAAATATTTAACTTTTATAGGTCAATTTATTGTGTCAAATTGTCTCATCAAAGCGTTTAGGAGATTCCTATCGATAACGTTGATCAAGCGCATCGACCAGAATTCTTAAAGCACTCAATGGGCAATACAATCACATAATCATCTTCTATATGATAAACACAAATCCAATTATACTTGTAAATAAATCTTATGAAAAAGATTTGCAAATTTTAAATTTCCGTTTTCATCCAAAATCAATAAATACACAAATGGAGTCATCGAGATATTCGTAGAATACTCGATTCATAAAATGGATGAAATAAGCTAGGCAAACTGAATGACATAATAAGTCATTCATAAGAATCATAACGAGTGCGGAATGCGGTAAGTGGAATGCTATCTTCCGCAACTCGTAACTGATGAAAACCGGTAGCAAGATCGAGTTGGGAGAAAAGCTTAGCGTCGCTTAACTGATCGAACATGTCATCGATCCTAGGTAATGGATACCTATTTTTGATAGTGAGCTCGTTAAGCTTGCGATAATCAACGCAAAGCCTAAGAGTACCATCTGGCTTCTTAACGAAGACAACGGCGGTGCCCCAAGGAGATGAGCTAGATGGAATAAAATTCTTAGCTTCCAACTCAGATAATTGTTGCTTGACTTCCTCATTTTCCTTAGCAGACATCCTCGTGGGAGGACGACTGACAGGATGAGCACTAGAGATAATATCAATATGGAACTCAATTGCCTTATTCGGCGGTAACACGAAAATAGGCATGAAGACATCAGAAAAATCACAATAACCGGAATATTATCTATGACATCCTCTGATTCGAAGGAATAAATGATAGCATTCAAAGTATCATCCATGCCTCAAAATATAATAGATAATTGCTCGCTAGCATCAGAATGCTTGAGATATAAAGTTCTTTCGGGACATAGGATTTGAACTTCATAACGGACGAGCCAATCTATACCCAAAATAATATCAAAATCAAGATGATCCATAACATGCAGATTCGCATGAAAGGAAAAGCCACAAAGAATAATCTCACATCACACACAACAAACCAAGAGTAACGGATCCACCAATAGGATTCACAATCCTCAAAGGTTCGTAAAGACTAATAACATACAAGGAAATAACATCAATAAGCTCCTTCGACATGAATGAATGTGATGCACCCGTATCGAAAAGAACTCTAATAGAACGGCCATAGAGTAAAATAAAACCTTCCAAAACAGAAGGAAGAATACCTTTGGGCTGAGAAGAATCACTAGAAGCCTTAGCAACATTTAAGCTTCCCAGATTTGAAACCCTTAGGAGCAGTAGGACAATCAGAAACCCAATGACCTTCTTTCTTGCAATAGCGGCAATTGCGAGGCTTAGGACAACTACGAAGAAGATGATCAACTCCGTATTTGGACAAGGCCTCGAAAGATGCAACAAAATCAGAAAGAGAGGACTTTCCTTGTTTTAACACAAGGAAACAACGAGCAAGATTGATAAGGAATTTAACAAATGGAAAACTACGAAAATATGAGATATATTCCTAGGCATATCCCAACTTGTTAAAGAAGATAAAAGTTTAAGAACAACGAAGGAATAGATTAGAAAGGCACGACTAAAACCCTTGAATAGTTGTAACACATGTTCCATTCTACTTCTGTTCTGTGTTTATTATAATTTGTTCTGAATCTCAGCTGTGATGCCCCACCTCTATGCTCATAATAAAAAAGTTTATTATAAGGAATAACGTCTGCTATTGCGAAGAATAAGGCTTGTTAGAAGCGACCATCCGTAAGTTATGCCTTAGACGAGTATTGATTACATCGATAGGAGTTGTGTAAATTACTCCCAAAGATATATATTCAATCCAAAACTAAAACGAAACTGCAGTGGCTTAAGAAAATCCAGAACAACTCATAATAACAACAACGATGATAAGTATAATCACATCAGAACAGAAATATCAGATATATATATAGTGGAAGACATGTTTGGAATACATGCTACAACAATCGATCGTTCACATGAGCCAAATGTACATATACATATCCAGCAATACATACATGAGATGAAAGTCAATAACCCAAAAGTACTCCTCGAAGACTAGACAGAAGATGATGAGAAATCCCAAAAGCTGAAGCTGCGACTGAATCAGAGATAGCGACTATCCTGAAATAATTCGGTCTGACCCGAGTATTATTTAAAAGAAAATAATAAACGGATCAGTCTAATTTATTCTTATAAGTGAATGCATCATAAACAACATCAAAGAAAAATAATAATAATCTCGAATGGGACTATTCAACATAAGAAATCTACATAACTTAAATGAAGAAATCACATCAAACTCCATTAAAATAAAATTTCAAATTCACAATTGAATTCAAAACAGCAATTCACAAAATCAAGAAATCAAAAATAGATAACTTGAAAAATCAGCATAAAAGTGGATCGATCCCATCATATGGCGAGTCTAAGCTACGCCGCACGTGCATCAACATATGGCCGAAGCCTACCAAGTACTGTCATCATAATTTTTGGCGCCCAACAAATGACCCGAAGGTCCAACATATGACCTGAAGGTCTAGTACTGGTAATTGATCCGAAGGTCCATCATAGTGGCCCGAAAGCCCAAGAAATCATCAAAATCGTCAAACAACAAATCCACAGCAAAATATTTCAATTAACGAGTTCGGAATTAACCGAATTAGTAAAAGCGTGGTTCCATATTCCGCACTTTTGCTAAATCATTTGATTCTCTTCATCGTTTCCTTGAAAGTGTAAAATTTTGTATTTTGTATAAATAAAATTTACGTTCTCAAATGGACAAGTCCGGAATTAAGCGAATCAGTAAAAGTAAAGGTTCATAGTCCTCAAGTTTGCTGAAGCGTTTAAATCGCTTCCTCATTCTTTTGAAAGCGCAAACTATAAAAACTTTGGAAATAATCTTATTTTAAAATGATTTTTAAAACACGTGATTAAAACAGCAACAACTATAGCAATTTCGATGAGGAAATTGCGCTTCACCAAACACCGAAAAAAAGGGTATCAAATCAGCGTTGCGGGATAACCGCTTGAATATTCACTTTAAAATTGACGGCTACTGAAGTCAAAATAACAGTAGTTTTTATTCGTCAAAAAAAATCGTCAAACCAACACGCTTCAAAAATATAATACCGGAGTAAAAATTCTGTTAAAAATAACGGCAACAAAATTCGTTTTAAAATGAAACACCGGTTCAACGTAAATTAGTCAGTAGATTATGCTGCTGCATATTCATCAAAAATATATTGCACGAAAAAGTGACGTTCACATGCACGCGAGAAGTAAAATCTGGGCATAGCAACTAAATGCCCGCATATAAGAAGTTTTGCAATATACTTTTAGTGTACAAAACTGAAATGGTCTGGAGTTTAGCACATATGTGTAAACACAAAAATGTAAAATTGAACTAGCCTAGCCTTCCCTGTACGTAAAATATAATATGCATCAATTGATGCCTGACAGTTTCGTGCACTACATATATATATATATATGCATACTTCAACCACACGCACGCATGAAATAATTTGCACGCGTGGACAGGTAAAAATGAAAGGCCTGGAACAAAAATTTGACATACGTGAAAATGCAAGACTTAGCAAAAAAATTTGACTCAGGTGAAAATGCAAGACTAAAACGACTTGGAACTTGCTTTTGTAAAAAATTCACTAACACACTCAACACCATACTACACGCACGCAATGATACTAGTGATCTGGGCACTTGCATTCATATACAAAATGACTTAAACATTTTGTACACATAAGAAAACAAAAAAATGAAACAAAGACCTGGACACACGAAAATGCACGTATGAAGATAATAAAAAAAAGACCTGGTTATACTATATTCATACGCACGAACAATTGTGAGTTTTGGAACTAACCACAAAAATAAATTAGAGGTATGAGTTGTGAACTCACATTTAATTTGCCTCCAAACAAGTGAACAACCCAGATTCAAACGAGAGGCACAATCAAACTGCTATTAATAAACTTCTACTGAGCTACTGAAGAGAATGGTACAAAACAATGCAGCTGCTTGAAAAATGAACAAAAGAATGTTGCCGCATACACTTCTTTTCTCAAAAATTTTGTACAAGTCAATACAAATGAGTGTGCTGCCAAAAGTTTTGTACAATGGATTTAATGCAAACGTGCCTTTGTATGAAAGTACACGGCTACACTACTTGATGATGGGAGAGCAAAGCAAAAAGTTCAAAATTTGTTTTATAAAACTTTGTGTTTACAGCAAGGCAAATAATATGTTCCTTACCTTTTCTGAAGGTACTTAGCCTCATACATGAAGGCAAAGCAAAGTTTCCAACTTTGGTTTTATAAATAAGTGATAGTAAAATCAAATTGAGTTCTCACTTGCTTTAGAAAAGAATGTGACAGCACAAAGTAATGTTCCAACTTTTGTTTTATAAAATGGACCATTCATTTTCACACGTAAAGGCAAATTGCAAGTCCTTTACAACGTGCACCATACAACTAACTTTGAAAATGATTTCATTAAAAAAAATTCAAATTTTAATTTTAAAATTTCTATTTTAAAATTTTATTACGACGGTAATAAAATCACGGTCGTTACAAGTTAGAATTTAAATTATTGATTGATTGATTGGATGTGGTATTATATATATAGTAGTATATATATATATATTGGAGTGATTGATTTCCCTCATTATATAGCGGATGAGACCCTATGCGCCGCATAATAGCGGATGATATTATATAAATCCATATACCGCGATATTCCACCTCGAAGTGGAATTGGTATTGTGCTAACATCTGTGGATGCATGGAGACAGGTTGGAGGGATCCAACTGGATTCCTCAAAACGTTGAATTTCATTATAATCAGCGTTATGAATTATGTGATAATCTGTGATGATTTTATTGATTATATTTGGAAGTGAATTATTGAATGCTATGGCTTGGTTGGATATATATATACGGGTATCTGGGAGAATGAAAAATATAAGTTTAGATTTTTAAAAGAAATAAAATGAGAGTTTTGAAATAAAATTTGAAAGGGATGTTTCAGATTTAAATAAGGATTTTAAATCGTAATAAAGAGTGAAATTGGGTTATTGGATTTTGTAATTGATTTTGGATAAATCAAGAGATAAATTTTAAAGGGGATTTAAACCAGGAAATAGGTTTGAATTTGATTAAGGGTTTTGGAAACTGTGATTTAAGGGAAATGAGGAATTGAAATTTATGAACTGGGTTTATAAATGAAGTGGAATATTTATCGGAGAATAATTTTGAAGTTTAGATCTCCGGTGGGAATTTCTATAAGAAGTGCAAATTGTTTTAAAAGAAATAGTGAGATTATTTTTAAAAGATGGGAAGTGTATTTCCTGGAAAACTAAGTATGTTTCCAAAGGAAAGCTTTCAAAGTATAAACTAGAAGTTTAAAAATGTGTTTTGGAATGTTTTACATAAATTATTATTTTTAATTATTTTTAAGTATAAAATAAATATTTATTTAAGAAATTATGGTATTTAATTATTTTAAAGCTAAATTAGTATTAAGTTTACTAAAGGAAGCTTGATGTTTCCAGTTGGAAAGGAATAATTGGTTGAATTGTTTGTTTTTTTGATAGTTAAATAACCGATTATCAAATCTAGACCCAAATATGACTTTGGAAATTCTAGGAGGAGTACGGGAATTATATGGTACAGTTACCGTTCGAGGTGATATACTGTACGTATAAACTCGTTCGTTCTTCTAGGACGTTGGTAAGGAAACCCGTCCACTAACGGTTAGGAGGTAAACTCTGATTTTATCTTCTTCTATGTATTTCCTAAAGAACCGGGGGTGAGTTAACCGGAAAATAGCGGACGTTGTTTCGAAGAGACCGGGATCGGATTTGTGATCCGAAAACCACTTCGATCGAACGAGTACGTTTTCGTGATGCAAACATGAGTTTGGAGTCGAAGATGGAGCAGTGAAGTGCAAGGGCTAGTCGCTACTAATCCTGATGGTGATTCCAAAAAGGATGTATTAGGAGTAGTGCCTTCGGTTCCGTTCGAACCCGGGACGAATTTGTATGGATGAATGATTTCGGAACATCGTCAGGTGAACGGTGGGCATTCTAAGAGATATGTTCTAAAAAGGTAACGCTTAGCCTCAAGCCTCATCAACCGGGAATGACTGAAAATCAGGGGTTATGCAGCAAGGCTAAGTGGGTCGCGCCCATTAGGGTGAGGTCATCCCTGTCTAGATATTCCTTTTTATTCGGCTTAGTGGTGCGGTTGCAGATCCCAACCACGGGGTGATCTTACTCGGGCTATCCAGTAAGGGGTAGTCCGGTCTTGTGTTGCAGGGGATTTAGGGTGGATCCTCGGTACGCTGATCTGGACCAGGTACTGTGACAGGTGGTACCCTAGTGCCTAGTCATTAGCTGGAAATCCATTTTCCCTACGTGCCTTTACGGTTTTGATTGTAGAACCCACTTTGTGGCTAGTATGCTGTAATTTAATCATGTAACAATTTCAGCTATTTGAATATGTATTTGTATATAGACACTATTATAAAATCAGATGGATTTGATAAAAGTGTTTTGGCTATCGTAAGGTAAAAACCCGACATGTTTATTTGTGGCGTGGTCTTACGAGATGCTTTTGATTTCAAAGGGTTTGGAAAACTTTAATAATCCAATTGAGTGTGTTTTCTCAAGCTGGTTTTCCAGACTGACTCGGGTGTTATTTTATTATAATGCTCGGGTCAGACCGAGTATTATAGTATACAGGATAAGATGCTGTGGAGCTCAGGAGACGAGCTGGATGGCAAGACGTATCCCTCGTATATGATGTATATTCCGCTGTGGTGTGTATGTTGTGTATTCTGTATGTGGGACAAGTTATTATAACTGTCGTGAATTGTGATGTTAATTGTATTGTACTCTGATGTTGTATCCTGATGATGTATGTATAAACAGATATAGTTTCTTTTCTATAAAGATCAGTTATTACCTATTATATTTTATTCTACTGCGATGTAAGATTATTTTGTGTTGTTTTCTTTCTTCTACCTCCTTCTTTTAACCCTGATGGTCCGATTTTTCGAGAATGAAAAATCGGGTCATCACAGTTGGTATCAGAGCTTAGGTTGGCGATATACCTAGGCTTTGCTGGGGAAATTACTCATTAGAAATATAGTCAATAGTACTCTATAATGAGTTGAGTGTAATAATTGATATGAGAGCGTACTTGTTAGTGAATATAAAACTGTTTTTATACTGTGTTGACTTATCGGTTGAGTGTTTATGAATTCTGGTCGGTATGGGAAGTACAACCATATCGATAGGAGTTTCTAAATTCTTAAACAAGATAAACCGACATAGTATTATTTTAAAGAGGGTGAATGAAAAAATTTCACTCAAAATTATATTTTGATATAAAAGAAATAATTTTTTGAAATTATTATATATATTTGGATGTTTGGTTGTTAATATTATAATCAAATAAGAATCTAAAATTTGAAATGGTCTATATTTATAACCAAATAGAATTATATAAGTATGATTTATACAAAAGGAGTATAACTCAAATTTGATTGAAACCAGAATTTAAATCCCGGAAATTTTGAAAAGTATTTTGAAATAAATTTAAACAAAGGGTTTAGGAATTTAAAATCTTGGGAATGTTTGAAATGTTTTCCAAAACATTTGAAGCCAATAATGGAGTATTATTTTGGAAAATATTTTTGAATGGAAATTGTTTTGAAATGGAATTTATGGAAGTAAGGAAGCATTGAACTCACTTCAGTTGCTGGAAAATAATTTTGGTGATGATGGCCACATCATCAGAATTCATTTACGAGTTTCTAAAGTGATGGATTGCTACCGGGGCGATTGGTTATGATATTTGTCTGGATTTGTTGATAAACAAGTTTGTTTTAGAAATTTTAAAAGGGAATTGTTTGGTAAAACCAAGTTGTTTTGGAATCCGGAGATCTGATTTGATATACCAAGTGGGTATGTGTTGATTATTACTTCAAAATGGTTTTGAAATGAAACCGGGCAATTGAATTTTGGGAATTCTATTTAAAAATAAAAATGTGAAAGTTAAAATGAATCAACTATTGAACTTTTAAAGTGAAGTTGATTTAAATAAGAAAGGAAATTGGAAATTTTAATCATGGAATTAAAATTTAACTTGAGTAAATAAAAGTGGAAAAGACATATTGGAATTTAACTTAAGATAAGTTAAATAAAATTTAAGTTTGGTTTGGATTGAATTGGATATTAAATGGAAGGATAATTGTATAAGTATAAGTTACGATTATTGAATAGGATGAATACACTTAAGTCCTTTAGTGAAATAAATAATCCAGAATTATGGATATAAGATGTAAATAGACTCAAATGAGAAATATAAGATTTTAAGTGAATAAGTTGGTTTTTGAATAAATTGGAATGGGTTGGAATTTAATTAAGTGGATTTGCATAGAAATGAAAGTGAATTAGGAATGTGATGCAAATTAATAAATTTGGAAATTGAATAGAAGTAAATTTATGTAAGTAAGGCTTATAAACCAATTTGTTGTGAATATGAGATTAAGTAGTACAAATATAATTGTATGTAGTAAACTAGAATGTAAATCATTCGAGTGAAATAAAATGAATTTTGGATTTGTTAGGAAAATTAAATTAGTGTTGAACCTTGTGGTTGCTTAGAAAGATGGTTAACATGTAGGATTATGGAAATTTGTTGTTTGAACTATGTAATTGATGAGTTTGGCTAGATTAATGAATGGAAGGTTGTTA
This sequence comes from Allium fistulosum, assembly GCA_030737815.1. Classification (NCBI taxonomy): domain Eukaryota; kingdom Viridiplantae; phylum Streptophyta; class Magnoliopsida; order Asparagales; family Amaryllidaceae; genus Allium; species Allium fistulosum. Next base: position 150,838,982 of record CM060908.1, read on the forward strand.
AAATCTCATATTATTGATACTTATGTGCTTGTTTGAGTAAGTACAGGTACGGGAGGCAATCGATAGAGTTGGAGCATGTAAATGCAATATTAATTAGCTACTTGCTTTTAAAATGCTAATCATAAGGTACGCTTATGCAATAAAATTGGAAAATGATAATATATTATGGTATATTTTGTTTTCCGACCGTGTGGGTCGATGTATATATTTATGTCTATTGTGATATTGTAAAACACTCTCCGTACAAAGAAGACGCTGTTAAAAAATTTCGAATATTTTGGGAGTTAGAAATTTTTTGGAAGTTTTGAAAATTTTGGTTAGCTAGAAAGGTTGATTTTTGAAACGCCATTAGAAATCAAAGTTCTTGAGTTGAAATGGAAGCTAATGGTTTTGAATTAAACTAAGGGGTTTGGAGAAGTGAATGTAAGTTTTAATTAAGTGGGTTTGGGTAAATTACTGGGTTTAGGAGCATTTTTCTATCTTAGCAAATTTCGGGGAAATTTTTATAAGGGGGGAGGAATGTAATGACCCGGAATTTTGGTCATTAGCTTTGGAACATTTAATTCATTTTAAATTGTGAATTATAATTTGATTTGAAATAAGAAAATTTTGGTTAAATCAATAAAATTAGTTAAAATTTCAAATATGGCAATTTAATTGGATTTGAATAATAATATAATATTTGGAATTGGGATGATTGGTGAATCTGGAAATAAATGGATGTGAAAATGATTTCTAAAATTTATTTTAAGTCTAGTTGGATTTAAATTATAGCATTGGACTTTTAAATGGAATCAAAAGTCGATAAGCTAAAATTGGAGTTTTTATATTAATTTAATAATGGAATTTAATATATAGTAATGGTGTAAATAATTAGATTTTGATTTAAAAAGAATCAAAATGATTTCTAATATGAAGATAAATTCTATATGATTTATAATTAAGTTAATAAAGTTTTTAAAAATGAAATTTTAAATGATTTTGACGATTTTGAAAATTGCTCGAATTAATCGACAAGTTAAAATAGCCTTCCGGGGCACAGTCTCGGAATTCGACGAAACATGTTCCATTTGATCCGTAATAGTGTATTATTATCGAATTTCAATTTTCGTAGCGTTTGGATTTACCGTTTGTCCGTACGGGTGAGAAACACGTTGAAATTTAAATCGATAATTTAATATTTTAAATCGATTCAAAAAGTTATTGTAACAACCCGCATATTTATCGATTTTATATTTAAATATTTTATTTAAATATTTCATCGTTCGTCGGATTTTAGTCCGAAAAGCTACTTTTAGCAAACAGTCGAATTAGGACTCGAGACCACTTCCATTGAGTTCAAAATGTGGTTTGCGACCTTTCTGAGTATAAGCTTCGATATGTTTGGAGTTAGTAGAATTTTGCTACCTTTTCACTTTGGACTTTGGGTTTGATTCAGCCCATTTGCCCAATTCTGGTTTCATTAACTCAAGCTCCACTCTCTCTCCTCTTCATTACTTCACTTTCATTTCCTAAGACTTAAGCTTCATCAAAAATGGAGAGTGGAATGGGAAATTAAAACTCCAAGCCCTATTTCATTTGCAAATCCTTCTTCTAGCTCCAAATTCAAAGAGAAGCTATTGGTAAGCATCCTCTTCATCTTCTCCAACTCATTCTCCTTTCAATTTCAGAAATTCCTAAACCTAACTTAGGAAATGTTTCTCTTTTAAGCTTAGATTCAAGTTTGTTGGGTTGGAATTGAATAGTGATTGTTCTTTCCATTGCTCTATAGCTTCTTCTTCATTGATCTTGTGAAAAGGTGAGATTTTTATCTCACATCTTAATCTATATTTATCTTCGATTGTTAGGTATGAATTCCTAACACTTATTCTTGTGCAAATGCTTTTGGTTTGGATTGATTTGGTGAATATTCCAATTTTTAGTGTTTTGAGTTCAATTCTTTGAAAATCCTAACTTTGATGTTTTGATCATGTTTTTGGTGATGAATCGAAGAACTTATGTGGTCGGGTAGTCGATGGGCGTAAACCCTTAGTGCCGTTGCTCGACCGATTGCAATTCGGAAGGGATTGGCATTCATTAGATAGGCGTGGGAGTGCTGGTAACAAGCTCCGGTCGACCGAACTCAGGGTCTGGTCGACCGACCTGCTACCCGAGCATTTCCCTGCCTCTGTTTTGGGTAGAACTGGTAACAGGCTCCGGTCGACCGAACTCAGGGTCCGGTCGACCGACCTGCTACCTGAGCATTTCTGCCTCTGGTCCGGTCAACCGAACTCAATGAGCTGGTTGACCGACCTGCTCCCTTTTTTGCCAATTATGCCTATATTGCCTATTTGTTTGAATTTCCAACTTTAATCGATTCGTGTTGATTCCCTTTTTATTGTTATCATTTATTATCTGCTTTGATGAAATTTTGTTCGCGATTTTTGGGAATATCCATTTTGATGGATTCGTTATCGATTTCTTTGGATTTTATTCACGTCTTTGAATGTGAATTTTGGTGATTGATTGTTCTACAATCATTCTTGTGATTTGTCACTTTAAAAATATAAAGGTTTCAATGCTAGTAGTAAATATCAAAACTCTTTCATCAAAACGATTTCAACTCTATTTTCAATACCAAACTCGTTTATAAAACCGTTTTCCAATCTATTAGTATCTACAAACCTTTACCTCACTCGGATGAGAAATCTAATTAAACGACTTAGTAAAACAAGTGGTATGAAACGCTTGCGTTTGCTTCGTCGGTTAACTCTTGGACTTGTTCGATTGAACCCTTTTGTGACAATTTCCTAGTGAAGATCTACAGTTTGTTCGTAAATATTTAGATTAAGCTAGTGGTTATGGGACATGAAGCTAAACTCATATATTTACTAGATTATTGTAATTGACACTTCTTGATGATCATGACGATCATTTTTGTGATTTAGACTAGCGATTGAGCGATGTCTCTTTGTCTGCGAGGGAGACTAGACCCCGCTTGTGTGATGTTTCTACTCACATATGTGGGGTAGCGCCCCATGGTCTTCGGGCCATTCGTGTGTTCAAAGGTCTTCGGGCCGTTCGTGTGTTCAAAAATTAAATGGTTAGCTTCCATGAGATAGCATCTCGTTCGTGTGATACATATGTTGGTGAGCTTTCATGCTCCCATTCGTGTGATAGGCCTCCCCCTTTTTGTGATTTCTGGATTTCGTGTGTTGATTTCTGGAATTTGTGCTTCACCAATTTTCGTGATTTTCATTGATAAGCTTTATCAATTTTTGTGCATTGGTGAATTCGTGTGTTATTGACTTGTTATGAATACAAGTTTAGGGTATGATGCCCCATTTTATCTTTGAGAAGATTCTTGTGATATTGATTAATCTCTTGTTGATTATCATTTACATACTTATAGTAGTATGCCATTATGGTTGTTATACGTTTATGCCATCTCTCTTATTTTATATCATGTCATCTGATATTTATAGCTAGACTGATCCGTTTATTATTTTCTTATGAAATAATACTCAGGTCAGACCGATATGTTACAGTTGCTCCTGCTTGACTTCTCTCCAGGGATTTATGACTCTGACTTTTGGCTAACTACTTAGATTAGTAGTTTTTGTTGTATACATTTGGGATATAGACTCCGTGATGTATACTTATTCTCTTGTGTAGCTTGTAGCTATTGTTTCGTATTATCATGGATCTTTCAGACCACTACTCTGATGTACACTTTCATGTGTTATATATATATTTATATCTTTTTCCGCCTTCGTGATATGGATTTCTGTGACTGATTTGTGTTATGTTTATTTCTATATTTGTTTCCGAAGATTATATATAGCCACTGTGTGATAGCTTTGAGTTTGTATCGGTATGTTGGATTTCCTCCTTAAATGAAATGCATGCTATACTATCTGACATATCGGTGCTCGCACAAAGAAGTTACATGAATGGTCGCTCCTCAACAGCCTTATTCTCCGTGCTAGTTGACAGCATTACTCCGTAGTGTTCTTGGCTAGCATGGGTATAGAGGTGGGGCGTCACAGCTTGGTATCAGAGCCAAACTTCGGAACAATGTAGAATAACTTAACAAGGATCATCGTCCTAAGTCCACCTTAGGAGTCGTGCTTCAGGATTTAGTTCGAGTCTTCGAACCGATTCATCATGTTTTCTTTACGATTCCATGTTTTATCTATCAAGATTGCTTGATATTCATTCTGAGAATAACCTTTTTCTTCTTCTTTCTTTCTTTCTTAAAGAAGAAGAGATGGTTAGTTCTGGCAGTCCTAGCGCGGGTCAATTCAGTAGTTCTTCTCTGGATGGCGCATTCATGTCTGCCCAACAACTTTTGGATCTTGCTAAGAATCAAAGGTTTATCTCTGCTTTGTGTAAGAACCCAGAAATGGTTTTACCTCTAAAACTTGAGTTCCTTGCATCTTATGATCTTGATATTCTTTGTTTTCTCCCGGATGGGAGAATCGTGTTGCCAATGCCCTTAGTCTTAAGCAACAAGCGGTTATTTCTTTGATGATATCCGAATGGAATGATCTCGAGATTTCCTCCACTTGTGAGATTCGAGATCGTGAATTCCAATTCATGGTCATCTCTTGTTTTATGTAGCCTTGAGGCTCATCCTTCTCTTTTGATCGCATCCTTGAAGCTCAAAAGCTAGATCCTGAATTGGCTTTTCATAGCCAAAGTTGTAGGGATCCAAATAAGGTTGATAGTTTGAAAGATTTTGAAATCGATGCTCGTGATAGCATTCGAAAGTTTGGTAGACTTAGTGTGCCAAATAATCGTGATCTTCGTAAAGACATTTTAAAAGATTCTCATCGTTCTAAATTTGTCATTCATCCCGGTAATAGTAGCGACTTTATTATTGGGACGGAGCGAAATCTGATATTGCTCACTTCATTAAGCGTTGCATGACTTACCAACTCATTAAAGCCGTGTATCAAAGGCCATGTGGGTTATTGCAACCTTTGGACATTCCAATTCGGAAGTAGTATCATATTTCCATGGACTTTATTGACGGTCTTTCCCGTTCTCGTTCGGGTCATGACAATTTATAGGAGATTGTAGATAAACTTACAAAATCCGCCCATGTTCTTCCCGTTCGGTCCAATCGGACTGTACCTCTTTTTACTAAACTCTATGTCTAGTTAAATTGCATGGAGTTCCTACTTCTGTTGATTAGCAATCGTGATCCATTATCTTGCTAGTTGATTTTTGGTAAGGTCTTCAAAAGCTTTGGGAACAAAGCTTAATTCTTAGCACCGCTTATCGTCCTCAATCAGATGGACAAATAGAGCGTGTGAATCAGCTCTTGAAGATCTCTTTCGTCCATGTGTTCTTGATTTTGGTGGAAGTTGGGAAAATTATATTTCTCTTGTTGAGTTTTCTTCCAATAATAACTTCCAACCTTGTATTGGTATGGTACCTTTCGAGCCACTCTACGGAAGGCCATGCCAATTCTCTTTATGTTGGCTTGAAGCCGGTGAGAGGCTGGTTTTAGGTCCAGATCTTATTGGTGTTCATTCATGTTTCACCTATGATGGGTGTTGTGCGTTTCCGTTGATCGGGAAAGTTAGCACCACGATATTTTGGTCCATTTCCCATCACCAAACGTATTTGTTCCGTGGCTTATCGCCTCTTTATTACCGGCTCAATCTTTTACTATTTATGATGTTTTCCACGTCTCTCTATTACGGAAATACCTTAGGGATTCCAATTTTATTCTTGAGCCCGGTGTGGTTGAAGAAATTGAAGTTTCACCAGATTTGACTTTTGAGCAACATTCTATTCGCATCATTTCTTCGGGGGTTGAGTGACTTCGAAATAAAGATGTTCTTCTTGTGAGAGTTCAATGGTTCTCAAATCATAGGGTTTTCTCTTAGGGAATCCAAAGAACTCATCGAGCAAACACGTTCGGACTAACTCTTTCGTACTCTCTATGGTGAACTTCTTATTTCAAATTTTCTTTTGTGTTGATATGCTTTTATGGTTGTTACTTTTATTTTCTTCTTAAGATTGCGAGGACGCAATTTCTTTAAGGAGGGGAGTCTGTAACAACCCGCATATTTATCGATTTTATATTTAAATATTTTATTTAAATATTTCATCGTTCGTCGGATTTTAGTCCGAAAAGCTACTTTTAGAAAACAGTCGAATTAGGACTCAAGACCACTTCCATTGAGTTCAAAATGTGGTTTGCGACCTTTTTGAGTATAATCTTCGATATGTTTGGAGTTAGTAGAATTTTGCTACTTTTTCACTTTGGGCTTTGGGTTTGGTTCAGCCCATTTGCCCAATTCTGGTTTCATTAACTCAAGCTCCACTCCCTCTCCTCTTCATTACTTCACTTTCATTTCCTAAGACTTAAGCTTCATCAAAAATGGAGAGTGGAATGGGAAATTAAAACTCCAAGCCCTAGTTCATTTGCAAATCCTTCTTCTAGCTCCAAATTCAAAGAGAAGCTATTGGTAAGCATCCTCTTCATCTTCTCCAACTCATTCTCCTTTCAATTTCAGAAATTCCTAAACCTAACTTAGGAAATGTTTCTCTTTTAAGCTTAGATTCAAGCTTGTTGGGTTGGAATTGAAGAGTGATTGTTCTTTCCATTGCTCTATAGCTTCTTCTTCATTGATCTTGTGAAAAGGTGAGATTTTTATCTCACATCTTAATCTATATTTATCTTCGATTGTTAGGTATGAATTCCTAACACTTATTCTTGTGCAAATGCTTTTGGTTTGGATTGATTTGGTGAATATTCCAATTTTTAGTGTTTTGAGTTCAATTCTTTGAAAATCCTAACTTTGATGTTTTGATCATGTTTTTGGTGATGAATCGAAGAGCTTATGTGGCCGGGTAGTCGATGGGCGTAAACCCTTAGTGCCGTTGCTCGACCGATTGCAATTCGGAAGGGATTGGCATTCATTAGATAGGAGTGGGAGTGCTGGTAACAGGCTCCGGTCGACCGAACTCAGGGTCCGGTCGACCGACCTGCTACCCGAGCATTTCCCTGCCTCTGTTTTGGGTAGAACTGGTAACAGGCTCCGGTCAACCGAACTCAGGGTCCGGTCGACCGACCTGCTACCCGAGCATTTCTGCCTCTGGTCCGGTCAACCGAACTCAGTGAGCCGGTTGACCGACCTGCTCCCTTTTTTGCCAATTATGCCTATATTGCCTATTTGTTTGAATTTCCAACTTTAATCGATTCGTGTTGATTCCCTTTTTATTGTTATCATTTATTATCTACTTTGATGACATTTTGTTCGTGATTTTTGGGAATATCCATTTTGATGGATTCGTTATCGATTTCTTTGGATTTTATTCTCGTCTTTAAATGTGAATTTTGGTGATTGATTGTTCTACAATCATTCTTGTGATTTGTCACTTTAAAAATATAAAGGTTTCAATGCTAGTAGTAAATATCAAAACTCTTTCATCAAAACGATTTCGACTCTATTTTCAATACCAAACTCGTTTATAAAACCGTTTTCCAATCTATTAGTATCTACGAAACCTCACTCGGATGAGAAATCTAATTAAACGACTTAGTAAAACAAGTGGTATGAAACGCTTGCGTTTGCTTCGTCGGTTAACTCTTGGACTTGTTCGATTGAACCCTTTTGTGACAATTTCCTAGTGAAGATCTACAGTTTGTTCGTAAATATTTAAGTTAAGCTAGTGGTTATGGGACATGAAGCTAAACTCATATATTTACTAGCTTAGTGTAATTGACACTTCTTGATGATCATGACGATCATTTTTGTGATTTAGACTAGCGATTGAGCGATGTCTCTTTGTCTGCGAGGGAGACTAGACCCCGCTTGTGTGAAGTTTCTACTCACATATGTGGGGTAGCGCCCCATGGTCTTCGGGCCGTTCGTGTGTTCAAAAATTAAATGGATAGTTTCCATGAGATAGCATTTCGTTCGTGTGATAATACGTTGGTGAGCTTTCATGCTCCCATTCGTGTGATAGGCCTCTCCTTTTTTGTGATTTCTGGATTTCGTGTGTTGATTTCTGGAATTTGTGCTTCACCAATTTTCGTGATTTTCATTGATAAGATTTATCAATTTTTGTGCATCGGTGAATTCGAGTGTTATTGACTTGTTATGAATACAAGTTTAGGGTATGATGCCCCATTTTATCTTTGAGAAGATTCTTGTGATATTGATTAATCTCTTGTTGATTATCATTTACATACTTATAGTAGTATGCCAGTATGATTGTTATACGTTTATGCCATATCTCTTATTTTATATCATGTCATCTGATATTTATAGCTAGACAGATTCGTTTATTATTTTCTTATGAAATAATACTCGGTTCAGACCGAGATGTTACAGGTGCTCCTGCTTGACTTCTCTCTAGGGATTTATGACTCTGACTTTTGGCTAACTACTTAGATTAGTAGTTTTTGTTGTATACATTTGAGATATAGACTCCGTGATGTATACTTATTCTCTTGTGTAGCTTGTAGCTATTCTTTTGTATTATCATGGATCTTTCAGACCACTACTCTGATGTACACTTTCATGTGTTATATATATATTCATATCTTTTTCCGCCTTTGTGATATGGATGTTTGTGACTGATTTGTGTTATGTTTATTTCTATATTTGTTTTCGAAGATTATATATAGCCACTGTGTGATAGCTTTGAGTTTGTATCGGTATGTCGGATTTCCTCCTTAAATGAAATGCATGCTATACTATCTGACATATCGGTGCTCGCACAAAGAAGTTACATGGATGGTCGCTCCTCAACAGCCTTATTCTCCATGCTAGTTGACAGCATTACTCCATAGTGTTCTTGGCTAGCATGAGTATAGAGGTGGGGCGTCACAGCTATCTTCCACGTAGGATTAAATTGGGCTCCAAAACATGTTCCATTGTGTTCGGAATGTGGGTAAAACCTTACAAACGCCATGCGGCACGTGTGATTTGGAGTGTTTGTATAGCTTGTTAAAATTTGAGAAAATTATTAAAATAATAATTATAAAACGTTTATATTTATGTTTTGGCCGAAACCCTAATCTATTTTCTTCGGCCGCCACTCAACATAAACAATGACCGATATTCAATTCCCTTCTCCCCAATTTTTCTCGAAATCTAGGCAGTATTTTCGAAATCTTTCTAAATGAAAGTTGGAGAGCTCACCGAGGCGAGTAAATCCAACGGTGGGTTTTCGTTCTGGGGCCTTGGATCTTCCTCGATTTGGCGATATAGGGTTTCTATTCGTTCGCTAATCTCGAGGCGTGAGGGCCGTCGAGTTCGACCGGGTCTAGGCCGGTGATGGGTGGCGTAGTGGGCTTCGTTGTTGTGGGTTCTGATCGGGGTCCTGTCGTCGTTTGGGGGTGGTGGCGATCAACTTTTTGCCGCGTGTGGTGGGTTTCATTCGATCTGATATAGCGCATGGAAGAAGATGGTTTCGACGGCCTTGATTTCGGGCTTAGTGATGGACGGTAGATGGTATAGTAAATTGAATAAAAAGAGATTTGTTTTAAAATTTTATTCAAACTTTAAACTAGCATATCTTTTGCCTGCATGGTCAGATTCCGACGAAACAACATGCGCCGGAATCGTAGCGACGAGATCTACGCTGTAGCGCAGATCTATGCACGTTTGGGGAAAGCGAGAATTTTAGATTAAATCGAAGGCGATCGATTTAATTTAAAATTGGAACGCTCGGCGTTTAAACTCAAGGTGAGTTAATCTCACTCACATCTGGATTTCCAAAATTGATTTAAATAGTTAGAATTTAAATTATTTATTGATTGATTGGATGTGGTATTATATATAGTAGTATATATATATATATATTGGAGTGATTGATTTCCCGCATTATATAGCGGATGAGACCCTATGCGCCGCATAATAGCGGATGATATTATATAAACCCATATACCGCGATATTCCACCTCGAAGTGGAATTGGTATTGTGCTAACATCTGTGGATGCAGGGAGACAGGTTGGAGGGATCCAACTGGATTCCTCAAAACGTTGAATTTCTTTATAATCAGCGTTCTGAATTATGTGATAATCTGTGATGATTTTATTGATTATATTTAGAAGTGAATTATTGAATGCTATGGCTTGGTTGGACATATATGTACGGGTATCTGGGAGAATGAAAAATATAAGTTTAGATTTTTAAAAGAAATAAAATGGGAGTTTTGAAATAAAATTTGAAAGGGATGTTTCAGATTGAAATAAGGATTTTAAATCGTAATAAAGGGTGAAATTGGGTTAATTGATTTTGTAATTGATTTTGGATAAATCAAGAGATAAATTTTAAAGGGGATTTAAACCAGGAAATGGGTTTGAATTTGATTACGGGTTATGGAAACTGTGATTTAAGGGAAATGAGGAATGGAAATTTATGAACTGGGTTTATAAATGAAGTGGAATATTTATCGCAGAATAAATTTAGAAGTTTAGATCTTCGGTGGGAATTTCTATAAGAAGTGCAAATTGTTTTAAAAGAAATAGTGAGATTACTTTTAAAAGATAGGAAGTGTATTTCCTGGAAAACTAAGTATGTTTCCAAAGGAAAGCTTTCAAAGTATAAACTAGAAGTTTAAAAATGTGTTTTGGAATGTTTTACATAAATTATTATTTTTAATTATTTTTAAGTAGAAAATAAAAATTTATTTAAGAAATTATGGTATTTAATTATTTTAAAGGTAAATTAGTATTAAGTTTACTAAAGGAAGCTTGGTGTTTCCAGTTGGAAAGGAATAATTGGTTGAATTGCTTGTTTATTTGATAGTTAAATAACCAACTATCAAATCTGGACCCAAATATGACTTTGAAAATTCTAGGAGGAGTACGGGAATTATATGGTACAGTTACCATTCGAGGTGATATACTGTATGTATAAACTCGTTCGTTCTTCTAGGACGTTGGTAAGGAAACCCGTCCACTAACGGTTAGGAGGTGAACTCCAATTCTATCTTCGTCTGTGTATTTCCTAAAGAACTGGTGGTGAGTTAACTGAAAATAGCGGACGTTGTTTCGAAGAGACCGGGATCGGATTTTGATCCGAAAACCACTTCGATCCAACGAGTACATTTTCGTGATGAAGACATGAGTCGAAGATGGAGCAGCGAAGTGCAAGGGCTAGTCGCTACCTATCCTAAGGGTGATTCCAAAAAGGATATAGTAGGAGTAGTGCCTTCGGTTCCGTTCGAACCCGGGACGGACTTGTATGGATGAATGATTTCGGAACATCGTCAGGTGAACGGTGGTCATTCTAAGAGATATGTTCTAAAAAGGTAACGCTTAGCCTCAAGCCTCATCAACCGGGAATGACTGAAAATCAGGGGTTATGCAGCAAGGCTAAGTGGGTCGCGCCCATTAGGTGAGGTCATCCCTGTCTAGATATTCCTTTTTATTCGGCTTAGTGGTGAGGTTGCTGATCCCAACCACGGGGTGATCTTACTCGGGCTATCTAGTAAGGGGTAGTCTGGTCTTGTGTTGCAGGGGATTTAGGGTGGATCCTCGGTACGCTGATCTAGACCAGGTACTTGTGACAGGTGGTACCCCAGTGCCTAGTCATTAGTTGGAAATCCATTTTCCCTACGTGCCTTTACGGTTTTGATTGTAGAACCCACTTTGTGGCTAGTATGCTGGAATTTAACCATGTAACAATTTCAGTTATTTGAATAAGTATTTGTATATAGACACTATTATAATATCAGATGGATTTGATAAAAGTGTTTTGGCTATCGTAAGGTAAAAACCCGACATGTTTATTTGTGGCGTGGTCTTACGAGATGCTTTTGATTTCAAAGGGTTTGGAAAACTTTAATAATCCAATTGAGTGTGTTTTCTCACGCTGGTTTTCCAGACTGACTCGGGTGTTATTTTATTATAATGCTCGGGTAAGACCGAGTATTATAGTATACAGGATAAGATGCTGTGAAGCTCAAGAGATGAGTTGGATGGCGAGACGTATCCCTTGTATATGATGTATATTCTACTGTGGTATGTATGTTGTGTGTTCTGTATGTGGGACAAGTTATTATAACTGTCCTGAATTGTGATGTTGATTGTATTGTACTCTTATGTTGTATCCTGATGATGTATGTATAAATAGATATAGTTTCTTTTCTGTAAAGATCAGTTATTATTTACTATATTTTATTCCGCTGCGATGTAAGATTCTGTTGTGTTGCTTTCTTTCTTCTACCTCCTTCTTCTTTTAACCCTGATGGTCTGATTTTTCGGGAATGAAAAATCGGGTCATCAAAGGTACCTAGATTAGTAATAAATTACAAACCTCTTAATAAGATTATGAAATAGATTAGGCATCCAATTCCTAATAAAATGGATTTATTGGATAGGCTACACGATTCCATCATATTTTCTAAGTTTGATTTAAAATCTGGCTATTGGTAGATCCAGATTTCTAAATTTGACCAATACAAAACTACTTTTAATGTCCCAATTGGACATTATGGATAGACCGTAATGCCTTTTGGTTTAAAAAATGCGTGCTCAAAATTTCAAAAAATAATGAACGACATTTTTATTCCATATAGTGAATTTATTATAGTTTATATTGATGATATTCTAGTATTTTCTAAAGATATTGAAACACATTTTAAACACCTTGTTAATTTTAGAAAAATCATTATTCAAAGTGGCTTAGTAATATCAAGAGGAAAAATGTCTTTATTTCAAACAAATGTGAGATTTTTAAGCCATAATATTGAAAAAGGAAAAATAATTCCTACAGATAGAAGTATAGAATTTGACTCAAAAATTCCTGATATAATAACTGATAAAACACAGTTACAAAACATATATGTTTAATGAAGATTGTAAATTTTTTTATAAAAACCGATTGTAAATTAGCTAAATATACGTTTAATGAAGATTTAAACATGATGTATCAAAACAAATGTTTGCCAGATGGCAAACTCACCTAGCACCTTTTGACTTTGAAATCCTTTATAAAAAAGGTGAAGAAAACAGTCTTCCTGATTTTTTAACTCGTGAATTTTTGCAGGACAATGATCCCCAGAGAAATGGGTAAGTCCACCAACAGAGGAATGGGTAAAGGAAATATCCTCCTGGCCCATTATGGCAATAAAAAACTATTTGTTGAAAATTTGTCAGCAGCTTCAGGAATAATAATCCTAATGATCCTTTATTCAAGGAATTTTTAGAATTTAAGAAAAAGTAAAGGGCTAATAGCCAATCTGGTGTTCGTCATCATATTCTAGCATATATAACTAGCAATGAAGAAGCTGAAGAAAATATAACCACTTATGCAGAAAATCCACATAAAGAAATCATACTTCTCTTAGGATTTGATGATATAAAAAAGAAGAATGGTCCCTGGAACCAACTATAAAGGTAACTTGATACTTCATCATTTAATGTCACGGCATATAAGAAAAGGGCATATTATGAGGCAATAATAAAAGTTTCAGAGACCTGTGAAAAAACCCGTTTTAATGCAGGCGGTCCGAATGTTTATAGTTTCAGCGAAATAATTATTAAAAGGCTATTAATGCGTGAAGAATGAGGGTTGTCAACCCTTAAAGAAAAAGAAATTTTTTACCTGATAAGAAGATTTCTATTAGGTATAACTATAGGGACTATGTAGAAGCACTACATAAAGTACTTCTCTATGAAAATAATACACTGAAACATTCATGGTTTATAAAAATCAGCGGGGAGGTTTATAAACAACCAATAACAAATTGGTTTATGGACTGGTGGATAAAATATGGACCCTCACTTGATATTCTTTTAGAAAAATTAAAATAATTATATTCAGATTGGGTTGATGTTTCACCAAGATTTAGTAATCTTGAACAATATTTAACAATATCAGGAGCAGGCCCACAATATCTCTTTATTGAAATTTGTATTCTTTAGATTTGGAAATGGAAACCGAAAATAGGATATACCAACAAGAAATGTTACTTTACAAAATTTTGGGACAAATTAACCAGAATTGACAACAGTACAGGTCAGATATTTAGCCAAGAAATGATATCAAAATAGGCATAAGGTAAAATTCTATAGGAAACAGGAATCTGTAATTCAGCATAAAGAAGCTCCAAGCCCGTTCAAACATATTATCAGAAAATTGAAGATGCATAAAGGAACAGTCATTAAAGAAGATATTCTTTATGCCTATATTGCATAAATAAAGAAAGATTTAATAAAAAAAATATCGGTAAGAAAGATGCAAATTCAGACAAATCAATGGCTTCGTCAAAAGCTAAAGATATAATTCAGGAATATCAATTTTCAAACTTAAATAATGAAGATTTTGCGGAGATATTCAGCAAGTTGAAAAAAGAGGACCATGTATGGAAAAGGACAAAGGTAAAATAATTCTAGATTAATAATTGTTTAGTGATCTGGCAAATATGATAAAACTGCAAACTGTAGAAGATAAAGTCTCTTGAAAAAGAACAAAATACCTAACACACTACCTGATAAAAAAGGACAAGATGTTGTCTCCCACTATAATAAAGTGGACATCTAAGCTATGGATTTCAAAATTTTGGAATCGGAAATTAATTGGTTTGAATTCCATTCTCGTGTAAAGCTTAGCCTATAAATAAAGATGTGATTCAGTTAAAGAGGACAGACTTCCTTCTTCCATTCATTCTCTTCTCTACTCCCAAGCCTTCTACCATTATAATATATAAGTATGTAATATTTAAAGTGTGTAGAATAAGGAAGAACTTACCACTTCCACTTGTGCTATCTTTTGTAAGTTTTTATTTGTAGGTTTTAAATTTGTCTTAACATACTGATTATAGCCTAAATGGTAGGCTAAATTAATTGTGTGTTGAAGTACCTCTGTTCTGTATGTATGTTTTCATGTGTTCATATGTTTAAGGGATACGTAGTGAACTGAAAATATCATTCATGGGTTAAGAACAGTATTAAAGGATACTAATTTCTGGCTATCTTCTAAGTCGTGTAATTTTGTCCATTTCAAAGCCATGACAAGGCATTTTTCAGACTTTCTTTACACTGGCTTATAAACCAGAAATTACTTTCAGATCAATACTTGACTTGTAAACTTACACCATATTTGTTTTGGTATTTTCAGTTTAATATGTAAGATCCTGAAAATATTATAGCAATGTTCGTACCAATACTATAGCAGTATGCTAAAACAACCTTTTACTTCGTAATTTGTCTTAGTATATTGCGTTATGAATTTTGCCAGCGTTTTTAGAAATGGTATCGGAGCCATAATATGTACATATAGCTTCAAAGTAATTCAATACATACTTAATAAAAATGAATATGATTAGGAAAAGAGATACTGTTAAAAACAGTATTAAAAAAGAATACGAAATTCCCCAAAATTTAGATTTACTAAATAAGTGGACAATTCCAAAAATTGAACCTAAGGTAATATACCAATTAGCTGCTTTTGAAAAACTCGATTTAAAACAAGTAGTTGAAACTACAGAAGAGTCAATTTTACTTGATAATGAAGAAATGATTATTAAACTATTAAGTGAAAAAGATTTGAAGCTTTATAGGCAAACACACAAATTTATTCACATAGGTTTAATACAAATTGCATTTAAACTTTTAATCCTTGAAGGTCTGCCAGAAAGTTTAATGGCTGCTTTATGAGATGGTAGAAATTTAGATTGGAAATAATCATTAATGGGACTAATACAGTCAAGTTTGGCACATGGTCCAGTTTATTTTAATGTTTATCCTAATTTACAACTCTCTTTATCCGATGTTAATATTTTAGAAGCTATTACTTTAAATGTTAAGACCTATGGATATAATTATATTTCAAGATATGAAGTAATGTGTATTTTCTATATAATTTACTATAAGCCTTTATATACTCTAAACTCCTAATGTAAATTGGTTGATAAACCTTTAAATGAAACCATTTGAATAGAGACACCTTTTAGTCAATCTAATATAACTACAAGAGGATCAATAAAATGGGAGGAAATTCCTCTTCTAGAAAATTGGAAAATAGAAAGAGTTGTTCCTTCGCAACCAGTAACAAATAATAGTATTACTAATATTATAAAACCCCTGGAGGAACTATTCAAATACAAATGGATAATAATCTCTCTAGACCTATTTTTAGTAAACATATTTATCAAAAACAAAATCTTTTCACTCTCATATTTCACCTTTTGACTGTTGAATCTCCTCAAGAATGTCCATATCTCAAATTTGAGAAACTGAAAGAAAATCGTCTGATGATGGATCTTTAAAAGATAACCCTATTGAAAAATTATATGTAAATAGAAATAATATTGTAAAAGGTATTTACAACAATCAAGAAGCAGATATTACCAAATCAGAAATGAATTTTTCTATTTAATGGACTATATGACAAAATATATTTTAGCCCTAGCTCTCAAGACAAGCAGAAAATTAAATTTGAGTTTAATCTTTCAAAATGGGAACCATTTAGGAAATGGTTTTTTGAAATTTTTTCAAAAGAAGAACAGAAATTTTTTCAAGATGAGTTCTATAAATTCACATCTAAAGAAATATAATGTTTCCCTTCTTTCCTTGGTTTACAACAAATTATTGAACAATGTATTTTCGTAATAGAAAGAGATTATAAACTCCCAAATGGAAATATGCTAAAGGCAGTATATCCTCCTCAACAATCTTTTCAAATAGAAAAAAATGGCAAGTACTTAAGTTTTAATGCATTTTCTAAAATATTAGAAAATGATACATTACAAATTACTATAAGACAAATAAACCAAATATTTGAACAACAAATCATGCAAATCTTTATTTAGCTGTTATTGGTGAACAAATTACTTCATTGCATAGCAAAATAGAAAAAATATTTTATGTTATTAATAACATAAAACCTAGAAGTAGGTGAAGTAATTCCAACTTCCAGCCTTCAACCTCCCCTTGAAGTTAGAGATTTTAAGTTAAAAACAGAATCATAATTAGAAAAGGTTTTTAAATTGAGGTCAGAATCTGACTTAGAAAAATTCCTAAAAGAAAGAATAGATAATATCTGATTAAATACTCTTGAAGAAGAATCTTCTCAACGAAATAGTATTATCCAAACTGTTCAAGATGAAATAAATAAGCTCGAAAGATATGCATACAAGCCTTCTTAAAATTATTTTACTATAGGCGACCTTCTCCTATGGATACTTTGCCTGAATAGCAGATTTTCTTAGCAATAATAGCTACAATGGGAAAAGTATATATGAATGGAATACCGACACATTTAGTGAAAATATATATTTAATGTAGCTCATTGTATGCTAATGTATTTGAAAGTTTGCAAAAATAATGGTAATAATGGTGTTACTATTGCAAGAATGATAGTTTATGGTTTTACTGGCCAACTTAAGGATGGTGGGATTGCTATCTTCCTACATCTCATAAAAATGAAATTTACAACATAGTAAAACAAGAAGATGGACAGATGGTCCAAAATGCTGTATATACTTTAACAGTTATCATTCTAGAACATTTTACTGGAAGGGTATCAGATAATAACGAAAGTGTTCATACACTTTTATAGAGTTTAAGATGTAAAACATTAACATATTTCAAATGATATTTAAATAGAATAATGTAATTACCAGAGACTAATAGCTCACACTGAAAATCAAAATTTATAGATGGACCCACCTCCTTATTTGTAGAAAGGGTAAGGAAGTCTCTAAGAAAGGATAAAGTAAATATTCCTTATGAAAATTATACTTATGGTAAACTTATTAGGACATGTATTCAAGAAGATTTATCATTATGTAATGAAATAAAATTATATCAACAAATAAAACGCCAAAATTTGACTGAAAGAAATTAATTATGACAGTTTTGTAGTCAATTTGTAATGCATGTTCCAAACATTAAGAAATCTCATAGAAAAGGCAATAAATTTAAGGAATCCTTTTGTAAAAAGAAGAAATTTTATTCTCATAAAAAGTTAGAGAAAAATGCTCAAAGAAAAGAGGAAAGATTAAATAAAATCATCCACAATTATAAATGTGGAAAAGTTGGACATTATGCTAATAGATGTAAATTAAAAAAGAAAATTAATAATTTACAAGCTGATAATGAATTAATGGAAACATTATTAAAACTTCTATTAAACTCTAGCTTTGAAAATAATTCAGAAATAGAATTTGAAAATGATTGAGATTATTCAGTTACTTTTGAAAAACTTAAAGTGCTTGATGAAGAATCATCAGAATGGAATGAATGTTATGGACTTTGTAGACAGGGACAATCCTGTTTAAAATTAGTTAAATGTATTACCCAATATAAGTAGTGAAGATGAAAAGGATGAAATTTTTAAAATCCTCCCACGATTTTAAGATTTGAATATAAATGTATTAACTATTAATAGTATTATTGAATTTTTAAAATTAGTTAAAGAACCAG
Organism: Allium fistulosum; assembly: GCA_030737815.1. Taxonomy (NCBI): domain Eukaryota; kingdom Viridiplantae; phylum Streptophyta; class Magnoliopsida; order Asparagales; family Amaryllidaceae; genus Allium; species Allium fistulosum. The sequence goes on from CM060908.1 coordinate 150,857,368, forward strand.
AATTAAGATAAAAAAATGATAGACCAGATGAAAGGTATTCCAGAAACAATCAAAAATAATGAAATATTAACCGAGACATTTCAAAATATTGGTAGTTCTAAAAACCCATATTCTATGAATGAAGTTGATAAACTTTTAATAGAAAGAATAAGGATTGAATATCCTGCTACTACCAAAGATCTTAATAATGAAATCCAAAACCTTAAAAAGAAAGTTCAAAACATAGAAAATGAACATAGAAATCTTCATTATAGACACTCTTTTCTAGAACAAGCAAAACAAATTATCCCCTTTAAAAATAATCAAAAGAATTGTTCTCAAATAAAAATTGCCAGAACAAGAAGAATTTCTTTCAAGATTAGGTATTGTTATATCTCAAAAATGGTTTATTAAAATAAATCTTTTAATTGATAATCATTTAAAAAAATAATTAACCGCGCTTGTAGATAGTGGTGCAGATATGAATGTAATTCAAGAAGGAATAGTTTTCATAAAACTACTAATTCATTGAGTCATGCAGGTGGAGAAAAACTTGATATTAATTGTAAATTACCGCATGCTTATATATGTAAAATAAAACTTGTACTTCTTATCATCTTTTTATTAGTAAAAAATATCACTAATTAAGTCATACTTGGAAAATCATATATAGATAAAATTTATCCTATAACAAATATTGATAAAAATGGAATAGCATATATATATATATAAACAAGCCTATTACTTTTGAATTTATAACTCTACCTTTTACAAAGGTTCTACATGAAATAAAGATCTTTCTGACCCAAAAGACTTATCATTTAAATTTTCTAAAACAAGAAGCTATATCTTTTGATATAGAGGAAAAACTCCAAAATCACAAGAACAAATTAAAATGATTTACAACAAATTTTCTATGGAAATTTGTAATGATCATCCAAATGCCTTATAGGATAAAAAGAAGCATATTGTTAATCTTCCATATGTAGAAAATTTTGATCAAAAGAAAATCCCCACAAAAGCAAGACCATGTCAAATGAATTCTGAATATTTAGAATTGACAGAAAAAAAATTGAATCACTATTACAAAAAGGTTTAATAAAACCATCTCAATCACCTTGGTCGTGTACTGCATTTTATGTAAACAAACATAGTGAACAAGAAAGAGGGGGTACCTAGATTAGTAATAAATTACATACCTCTTAATAAGGTTCTGAAATGGATTAGGCATCTAATTCTTATAAAAAGGATTTATTGGATAGGCTATATGATTCCATAATATTTTCTAAGCTTGATTTAAAATCTGGCTATTGACAGATCCATATTTCAAAATCTAACCAATACAAAACTGCTTTTGATGTCCCAATTGGACATTATGAATGGACAATAATGTCTTTTGGTTTAAAAAAATGCTCCTTCAGAATTTCAGAAAATAATGAATGGCATATTTATTCATATAGTGAATTTGATATAGTTTATATTGATGATATTCTAGTATTTTCTAAAAATATTGAAACATATTTTAAACACCTAGATATTTTTAGAAAAATCATTATTCAAAATGCTTAGTAATAATAAGAGCAAAAATGTCTTTATTTCAAACAAACGTGAGATTTTTAGGTCATAATATTGAAAAAGGAAAAACAATTCCTATAAATAGAAGTGTAGAATTTGCCTCAAATTTCCCGATATAATAACTGATAAAACACAGTTACAAAGGTTTTTGGGTAGCTTAAATTTATATCCACTTATTATATTAATTTAGCTACAAATGTTGCTATCTTATATGATAGATTAAAAAAGAATTCAGGTCCATGGACAGAACAACATACTCAAGCTGTTAAAATAATAAAAGAAAATGTTAAAATTTTGCCTTGTTTAATGCTTTCAAATCCAAATTGGGAAAATATAATTGAAAAAGTTGCATCAGATATAGGATTGGGTGGAATTTTAAAACAAATATGTCCAAGAACAAAAATAAGAATATCTTGTCAGATTTCACTTAGGTAACTGAATAGTTAAAAGAACTATGCAACCGTAGCCAATGAAATTCTTGTTATAGTTAAATGTGTTTTAAAATTTTAAGATGAATTATATACACAAAAAATTATTATAAAAACTGATTGTAAATCAGCTAAATTTATGTTTAATAAAGATTTTAAACATGATATATCAAAACAAATGTTTGCCAGATGGCAAGCTAATCTAGCACCTTTTGATTTTGAAATCCTTCATAAAAAAGGTGAAGAATAGTCTTCCTGATTTTTTAACTCGTGAATTTTTACAGGAAAATGATCATAGGAAAGGGTAGAGGAAATATTCTTATGGCCTAACATGGCAATAAAAAACTATTTGCTGAAAATTTGACAGCCACTTCAAGGAATAATAATCCTAATGATCCTTTATTCAAGGAATTTTTAGAATTTAAGAATAAAAAAGGGGCGAATAACCAATCTGGTTCGTCATCATATGCTAGCATAACTGGCATTGAAGAAGATGAATAAAATACAACCACTTATATGGAAAACCCACATAGAGAAATCATACTTCTCTTAGAATTTGATGATATAAAAAGGGAGAATGATCCTTGAAACCTACTATAAGGGTATCAAGATACTTCGTCATTTACTGTTACGACATATAAGCAAAGGGCATATTATGAGGCAATAATAAAAGCCTCTGAGACATATGAAATAACCCATTTTAATGCCTGAAGAATGGGGGTTGTCTATCCTTAAAGAAAAAGAAATGTTTTTACCTGATAAGAAAATTTCTAATATGTATAACTATTGTGACTATGTGGAATGTCAAGACCCAAAAGTCGACCTTCGAAAATCGGCACCCGTACTTCACTTGTACTCAAAATGCCGTAGATTCAAATGCCGAATTTGGTTCTCGGGAGCTCATAACAACATTAAGTAAATAACACAGCGGAATAAATGAATAATACATTGATATACAATATCTGATACAACAGAATGATACAATGAATATCAATATACATCAGAGATATGATACAACAAATAGCTGCGGATAAGAAAATATGATAACATCAGCAGCGGATAAATAATTCTAAGATAGTCTTCAAGAGAGAACTCCAGCAGTAGCTCGAACTCCCAATAACGATACACCAAGATGAGCAAGACTGGTGCGGTCCAAAGACTGAACTAACTCCAGAAAACCTACTAATCTGACTATCTGAAAAACCCAACTCTAGACTGCTCGTGTAGAAAAATTTTGAGCATCCAGAGTTTAGGAAATAACAATAAACTCCGGATCAGTCATGGGACTGGTGTGAGCAACAAAAATAGTTTATCTTTAAAAACGAACAACAAAAGAATTTAAAGTCAATTCGCAATGCTTTTGGAAAATGAAACTACCATAAGACCTCCCACCACACACACAATGCAAACGCAGACTTGGAGGAGATTTCATCTTATGATAGTCAAAGATGCTTACTACGCAAAATCAAATCATTTTTGATATTATTATTAGTGCATAGTGTAGAAAACATTTCGAAAGTATAATATTAATCTTAGCCAACATACGACCAGTATCGTATGCCTACTATAGCTACCATCTAAACAGTGGTGACCACCGTACGTAAATGGCAGGTTCTACAACTAATACCGTACAAAGTTCGTATTGGAAGATGGATTTCCAACAAATGGTCAGGCTAAGGAACTTCCTATCCACGATGGGTACGTCCCTGGAATAGACGACCCGAGAACCTAACCGGATCTCTACCAACACAAGGCCGGGTTACCTCTGCAAAAATAGGTAACTACTGACACGCGTATGCCATCCCCCGATCGTCACCGATCTTCCCGAGGATCCTCGATTTCCAACAAACCACATAATAATAATGCAGCAACCACATAGGTTAAGTATCTGGGCTCCATACCATGATACCACCTCTATCCAGAAGGGATGACATACACTAAGGGGCGCTACTCCCTAGAACCTTGCCGCATCCTTCCTGTTTTGACCATTTCCGGGGTGTGAGGCTCGACGAAGTCTCGTCCACAAAGCTACGCTTTCTACAAAGCCATGCTTCGGGTCAAACAAATGATCAACCTATGATCACAAAGATATAAGATCAAACAAATGATCATATCACAAATGATCAAACACTGATCATCACACAACAACACTCAGCATGCCACATTACCAAATTGGGATATATCGCTGATAAATTTCAACTACATAACCTCTGAGCTCGTACGTCTCAGAGAAGGGTGTTAAGCTAAGAGAATAAATTCTCCGCCACCAAACAGAAATGTATTTGAAAGAAATCGGCTTTATATCTCAAAGTGTAATGTCAGACATGTATCCATACAAGTCTGTTCCGGGTTCGAACAGAACCGAAGGCACTTCTCACGAAGCCCTTGCAATTCCGGATAACTTTCAATCACGTCCGGACTTCCCGTCACAAAAGAGTGATATAAATCTCTATACCGGCGCGACTCAGTGCAGAGACATTCGACAGGTTGTCCTTTCATTTTCGAAAAATATCCGGTCTTCAACACCGGTCTTCAAATGCTATCCATATACGACGTATCACTATTCGGAATGGGTTATATGACACAATTGTCTTTTCCCGGCTAACCCGAATAGTGAGCGCAATATTCAAAACAAATGGATAATGGGATTTCAATTAAGTCACAAGTTAAACCCAAACTTTCTTTTCAAATGGTTTAACAAATTACCATTTTAATCTTTTAAACAAAAAGATTTAATTCACAAAGTTCACTTAATTTCACAAAGATTCATTCATAGATTTTCCAAATCAATTTCCCTTTCAGTTTAATTAACTCGTTAAATCTTTAAATCAAAGATTTAACTCATAGCTTTCAAAACAATTTCATTTCGAATGGGTTAAACAAAACATCAATTTAAATCTGTTGAAAATAACAGATTAAATTCATAGCTTTCAAAAAGAATTCATTCATAACTTGGAAAAACAATTTTCAATTCAATCTTGAAATTCCTTTAACTAAATTGGAATTTCTTTTCTTATCTGAAAGCTTTTATCCTTTTAAAACAACAGTTTTCAATTTGGAAATCTGATTCATTTATGCGAGTTGAAATCCTTGGGTTAAATTCAAATTCCTAATTTATACTTTTAAAATGGTTTAATTCATACAAACACATTTATATCATCTTTTATCCCTAGTTTCCAAATCATAGATTTCAATTTCAAATATTGGATTCAAATTTAAATCAAATTATTTAAATTTTCAAAACTCGATTAAATTATTCAAAATAACTTTTATCTTTGAAATTCCATTTCAAAAGCTTTTCAGTTTAAACCGAAATTTCCAATTTCAAAATCAATTGAAATTAAAATTTCAATTTCAAAAATATCAAAATCAAATTATCTGTAACTTAACCGATTTCCACGTGAAATCCATATTTGTGTGTGTAACAGTGTGGTCTAGGGGTTTTACACACAATAGTTGTGATATCCCGGAAATTTGGCAATATCAATTTAATAATCTTTATTAATAATTAAATTGATTAGTTGATTTATTTTATAAATTGACAAGTTCAATTCATTTTAAAAGGTTAATAATATTTTAAATTGGGAAGTTTTATCTTTCTAAAACTAATATAAGTGTTTATATTTATAATATATATATATAGGTATATATATTATGAATAGGGAATCTTTTAATTTAATAAAATTTTGTTTTCAAATTATAATATATATGAACATATATATTGTGATTTGGAGTTATGTATTAAATTCAATATGATAATTATCAAGCTAATGTTAAAAGTATTTTTCATTTAGAATATATATATTTGCATATGTTGGAATAAAAAGAATATTGAATTTGAATTTAATAAGATGTTTTCAAACTCATATATATATATATATTGTAATTTGGTTTAATACTTTTGAAAATGATATTTATGATTTAAATAACAAGAATAAGATTTAAATAAGAAGTTCATTTTAATAATCTTTTCTCTTTTAAAATTCAATTGTTTTTAACATTCTTTTTTTTTTAAAAAGTCAAAATGGTTTGTAAATATATATATATAGTTAAGCTCAAGCATTTATAAATATGTTATATATATATTTGATTAAAGTATAAGTTATTTTAAATAATAGTTTTCACATTTGTAAATTTATATAGGAATGTAAAGCTTAATTATAAAAGATAAATACATTTTTATATACATATAGATATTTTATAAATACATAAATGACTTAAGTAAATTAATTAAAATAAGAATTAACACTTGTAAACATATGGAGGCTTGGTTGGTATATGTGTAAGCTAATTAACTCTTAAGAGGACAAATGTCCACATCTCCTTTTGGATAATTAAAATAAGTAAATTAAAATCAAAAGAAGATATCTATTTTCACTTTTCAGCTAAAACTCTTGTTCTCTTCATTTCAACCAAAAGAATATAATTCGAATCTAAAAATAAATGAAAGACTGGAAACCTGAAAATCAAAAGAAGACTGAAATCAAAATTCAAAGAAGATGAAAATCTGGAAATGCAAATCAGTGGATAAGAAGATCAAAGGCAAATTAAAACAGCAGTTTCAAATCTTCAATTACAATTTGAAGACATGCAATCAAATAAGGAAATCAACAGCAAGTTTATCTTCAACTAAGCAAAAGAAAAGGAAGTTCAAAATCAAATTCAAAAGTCTGGAATAAGCCTGGAAACAAGAACCTGTCATATGTTCTCTGTTTAAAATAACAGGTGAGTAAACAATTTATCTTAAAAACAGTTTTCTGTAATATCTGTTGTTATGATGAATGTGATGAATGATTGTAATGGATTGTGTTGCATGAATTATATGGATGTTAATGCATGTACATTATGTATATGAAATGTCTGTGATATACATGTTGTTGATTGTGAACACACATATATATATCTAGACTCTGTTTAAATTTCCAGGCTCAAGTTCTATTAAAATCATATCCTCTTGATCTATTAGCTATTAGAGTATAGGCTTTAAAACAAATTTGTTTGTTTAGTCATAAGGTAAGGTTTAAAATTTTAAATTAAGTTAAATAATTTGAATTGGCTCTGGAAACTGAAAAGAATATGCAAACATCAGTTTTGACAAAAATTTAATCTCTGTAATTCATTGGTTCAGGATTATGAATTGAAAACTTATACAAAATCTTGATTTTTAAAACTTAAATCACGATTTTTAGAATTAAAATGAGGTAGCAGTTTGAGTTTGAAGAGATTATACATTTTTGATGGGTTCTGATGATCTAAGTGTTCGGGGTGTATGCTGTTTTCTCTGGAGGTGGAAGGATGATCGGGAATGTCAGGAAAAATGGTTGTTGGATGATCAAAGCATTATGGAGGTGGTGGTTGATCAGGGAAGATCGTAGCCCTAGTTTTATGGTAAAAGGGAAATTTGTTTCCCACGGCAACGAGAATGGATCGAGTTCACTGGAATTTTGGGAAATGGAAACTTGAAGGTGGTCGAAGGCATGGCTGGAGTTTCTGACACTCCGGTGATCGGAGGGAGGAGTACGAGGAGTTTCCAGGTGCTGCTATGCTTCCAGATTTGAGCAATAATGCTCGATTTTGATTTCAAGGTGATTGAGAGATTCCGATGGACGTTGTCTGATCTGAGGAGGATCGCCGACTTACGTAGGGTAGTGGCGATGTCAGGAGATGATCGGAGCTCCGGTGCATATGTACGGTGTGCATGGATTGATGTCTGGTGATGTTTGTTTAGGAATTAGTACACTCGAGTTATCTCGAGTAATTTGAGTCTTGACTCGAAGCAAGGTAGGAATTTACTCGGAGTAAATTAGGCAAGGCTCGGGGAAATTTCTGGGTTAAGGGAAATCTGCTCTGTTTTGAAAATTTGAAAACTGGTTTTTTAAATTTGTAAAGAAGATTTAAATCTAAGTTTAAATCTAAATTTTAAAATAGATTCAAGTTTAATTTGAATCTTAGTTTGAAAATAAATTAAGCTTTTAAATTCAAATTGTTTTAAATAACTTAAAAGGTGTTAAGGAAATTAGTGTACTTAAAAGAAATTGAATTTAAATGAAGATTGAAAATGTAAAGAAAAGATTTAAATAAAGTTTTTAAAGTTTAAATGTTTTAATGAATTTAAATGTTAGGTTATGGTTTAAATGTTTAAATTTAAAAAGAACTAGGTTTTAAACTCTTATAAAATTCTTTTATAAGAAAGGTATTCTTTAGCATGAAAACTTAATAGGTTTTAAATTGATTTAAATTTTGTTAAAGATAAATTGAGTTCATTTTAAAAACTTGAATTTAAATGAAATTTAAAATTAGATTTGTAAATGAATATTTTAAATAAACTTGTTAATGATAATTTAACTGTAGGTAAGAAAAGTTTTATCTTAAAATTTAATTAATTAAGATAATGATTTTCTTAATTAAGATATTTAAGTATAAATAGTTGAGAAATTATTTAATTAAATTTAAATAATTAGATAAATAATTAACTAAGTAATTAATTAGTGATTAACTAAAGATAATCACTTATAATTTATTAAGTGTAATTACTTGATGAAGTAATTAAGGAATAATTACTAGATGTAATTAAGTAAGGCAAATTATTTAATAAAGTGATTAAAGGATAATTATTTTATGAAAGTAATTAAATGGAAATGATTAAGAGTTAATTACCTAGTGTTATTAATTAAATAATTTAGTTAATAAAGTTAATTGTTGGTTAAGGTAATTAATTGTTGGTTAAGGTAAATAAATTGTTGGTTAAGATAATTAATTAAAAAGTAATTAATTAATGAAAGTAATTAAGGGAAGTTAATTACTAATTAAAATTAATCAAAGGTGATTAATAATTGTGGTTTAATTAAGATTAATTACTTAAATGTAATTAATTTAAATAAATAAATAATTAAAGATGTAATTAGAAATCATTAGTTTATAATTAATTAATGATGTAATTAAGAGTTGATATTAAGATTTATTAATCAAATGATAAGTGATTAATTGTAATTAATTAAGGATTAAAGTAATTGATTATAATTAATTAATTAATGAAGTAATTAAAGGTTAATTACTGTATTTGATTAAGAATAATTAATTTGTGAAATTAATTAAAGATAATTACTTAAATGTAATTAAAGAATGATTAATCAAGGTGATTAATTAAAGTGGATAATTAGAGAAAGATTAATTAATTTATTGGTAATTAATTAATGATTATATAAGTAAGATTTATGATGAAGTAATTAATTTAATTTATTTTAAATTAATTTGAATAAAGTAATTAATTTAATTCACTTTAAATTAATTAAAGATAGAGATAGTTAATTTAATTCATTTTAAATTAATTATGTTGTGATTAAGTAAATCATTGCTTATGTATGAATGGATGACATTGATTGTCTCGAATGGATGTAATCTCAGAAATGAGATAAGTAATGTGGTGTGATATGAATGCTTCGTTGCATTATGATGGTAATATAGATTAACTATTGTGATATTGATATGGATTACCTATTTGGTTATGAATCATCTGTTTAATTGATAATGTGATTATCAGTTGTGAATTGTGAATTATCTATCTGTATGAATATAGATAAGTTAAATTGTTTAAACCTTTAAACAACTTGGCCTTAAAAGATACGTTTTGGATTTCGATGAGACCGGGATCGGGTTTGCTACATTACAGCGTGATAGGGGGTTCTCGCTTTGCGTTAGGTGGCGAACGGGAGACTCTTACCCCTACATGTCCCCGGGGGTAGTATAAGGCCTTTTGGGGTTGGTTGCGACTCGAGAGGGTGGCCGTAAAAGCAAACCCGAGGTATCACTGTGAGCCACAGCGGGGCTGGGATGGTTGAAAAGCCTACCGGTCGTGAACCGTTGCTGAAGGTTGAAAAGCCTAGGACGTTACAGTTGGTATCAGAGCTGTAGGTTGAGTGAATACCTAGGCTCTGAAGTGGTGTCTATCTTGAGAGCGCGTAATTGTTAATTATATAAAAATGATTTTATATTGTGTTAATTGATCGGTTGAGTGGTATATGGATTCTGGTCAATACGAGTAGCTAACGTTATTGATAGGGATCTCTAAACACTTGAACCAGGCCAACGGACACAATATTGTTTTAAAGAGGTAAATGAAATAATTTTACCCAGAAATAATTTCTATATAAAAAGTATCATTTTAAATATATATATATATATTTCTACCTATTTGTTGGGTTACCTGTTCGGGTTTTCCAATATAAGTTATAAGGGTAGATAGGATGGTAGTGTGTGTAACACAATTACCAATAATTAGAGTTTGAATGTTGAGGTTGGAAGTGTATCTGACGAGACTGTAAACCAAATACTGTCTCGAGTGAACTTTGTTATGATGTAAAGATTTCATCAATCTCCGAAGGAACTGTTAAGGTTCGGAGTTTATCTTTGAAGTTGGATGAATAGAGTAGATCTATTGGATGAGCTGAAGAGAGTGATGGTATTTTGGTAACCTCAGGAAGTAGTAGCTGTGTGATGAGACACGGTGGCTATGGACGTTTCTGAAGATGTTTCTTCTGGAACAAGTTTGAAGAAGTGAGTCTGTTTCGGTGTTGTGGCTGAGTCCAGTGGGGTGTTTCTATTTGCTTTGAGGTCCGAATTTTTCGAGGAGTTTCGGATAAGAAGTCTTTGGCATCTGTGGCAGCAGTGCAGCTCGGAGTATTCTGTGATTGGCAAGAAGTTTCTGGCTGAGCAGTTTTTCTGAAGGTAAAGTCCAGAAGCAGCAGAGTGAATCCATTTCTTCGATGAATTGGATGATTAAGTGTATGCTGTTCTGATTAGTGAAAAGAGAACATTATCTTTGGAAATTAGGCCGGGCTGATCGCAAAAGTGACTTGCGATTGTTTGAGTATTCTCTTGGTATTATTGGAGATTGAGATTCTGTATCGACTTGATTCGTGGAGTTACCGGTAGTTCAGCTTAGTAGAAGGATGTCTCCTAGAGAAGAATTTGGTAAAGCAACTGAAGATTGTTTGGTGAGGGATTGATCAGTCCTAATTTCTGGAGGGGATTCTACTGGGATGTTTTTGACCAAGTAGAATGGTTCACTAAGATTTTATAGATATGGTGAACTGTGGATGATCAAGTTTGTGCTCGAGTTTCTCCGACAGCATTCTCATCTATTCCAGATCAAAGTTGTGCAGCGAAAGCAAGATAACAGCTATTCTAGAGTGGAAGCAACCGGGAGTTGTAATTTTCTTGGAGTAGAGGATTTCTATAAGAAATTCAAGTATAACTCTAAGTGTGAAAGAATTTTCAGGATCTGGAAGTAAGGTTGTCAAGTGCAACTGTTTGGCTATTCCAGATAGGAGAAGTAGTTCATAGTTCTCTAATGTTTGTGGAGTAGAATTGTGATCTGGATTTCGGTGATTTTTGGGAAACCATTTTGTTGAGAAGGATCCGGAAATTGGTTTGATGTTGGTCTAGATTGTTCCAGGAAGCATCAGCAAGGGCTAAGCTGATCAGGAAGGATGAAGTTGAAATTGGATATTGTTTAAGTTTTCTTCAATTAAAGGAGATACAAGATTTGGTAAGATTGGAGAGCTAACTCCGGAAGTATTATGAGATTTTTCTGTGTTCTCAAGAGAATTAGTTCTTTGATATATAGGATTGAGTTGCCAGTTCGGATAACTGGAATTCATTTTATTTCACGTATCTCTGAGGAAATACGTGTTTGATCTGTCATTGGTTGTGGGATCAGCAGTTCAGAAGGATTTGGTAGTTGAGATGATTTTGAGTTTAGTCTGATATTTTGTTCAGATTTATAATCTAGATGGGAAGGAGTTCTAGATTATTGTAGATAGTTAGTTAAGATTCTGTAGAACGAGTATCCCGGTATATATATACTTGGGGAAACTCGAGGAAATTCTATCCAGAATTTGTCTGGATAGTTAAATTTGTTTGATTAAATTGTTTGCTATGATTGTTAGAATAACGATTGATTTATGTGATTGCTGTTTAAAATTAAAAATTTTACTCGGTTATTAAATTATCTTTGCTTTTAAATTTCGGGGACGAAATTATTTTAAGGGGGGAGGAATGTGATATCCCGGAAATTTGGCAATATCAATTTAATAATCTTTATTAATAATTAAATTGATTAGTTGATTTATTTTATAAATTGACAAGTTCAATTCATTTTAAAAGGTTAATAATATTTTAAATTGGGAAGTTTTATCTTTCTAAAACTAATATAAGTGTTTATATTTATAATATATATATATAGGTATATATATTATGAATAGGGAATCTTTTAATTTAATAAAATTTTGTTTTCAAATTATAATATATATGAACATATATATTGTGATTTGGAGTTATGTATTAAATTCAATATGATAATTATCAAGCTAATGTTAAAAGTATTTTTCATTTAGAATATATATATTTGCATATGTTGGAATAAAAAGAATATTGAATTTGAATTTAATAAGATGTTTTCAAACTCATATATATATATATATTGTAATTTGGTTTAATACTTTTGAAAATGATATTTATGATTTAAATAACAAGAATAAGATTTAAATAAGAAGTTCATTTTAATAATCTTTTCTCTTTTAAAATTCAATTGTTTTTAACATTCTTTTTTTTTTAAAAAGTCAAAATGGTTTGTAAATATATATATATAGTTAAGCTCAAGCATTTATAAATATGTTATATATATATTTGATTAAAGTATAAGTTATTTTAAATAATAGTTTTCACATTTGTAAATTTATATAGGAATGTAAAGCTTAATTATAAAAGATAAATACATTTTTATATACATATAGATATTTTATAAATACATAAATGACTTAAGTAAATTAATTAAAATAAGAATTAACACTTGTAAACATATGGAGGCTTGGTTGGTATATGTGTAAGCTAATTAACTCTTAAGAGGACAAATGTCCACATCTCCTTTTGGATAATTAAAATAAGTAAATTAAAATCAAAAGAAGATATCTATTTTCACTTTTCAGCTAAAACTCTTGTTCTCTTCATTTCAACCAAAAGAATATAATTCGAATCTAAAAATAAATGAAAGACTGGAAACCTGAAAATCAAAAGAAGACTGAAATCAAAATTCAAAGAAGATGAAAATCTGGAAATGCAAATCAGTGGATAAGAAGATCAAAGGCAAATTAAAACAGCAGTTTCAAATCTTCAATTACAATTTGAAGACATGCAATCAAATAAGGAAATCAACAGCAAGTTTATCTTCAACTAAGCAAAAGAAAAGGAAGTTCAAAATCAAATTCAAAAGTCTGGAATAAGCCTGGAAACAAGAACCTGTCATATGTTCTCTGTTTAAAATAACAGGTGAGTAAACAATTTATCTTAAAAACAGTTTTCTGTAATATCTGTTGTTATGATGAATGTGATGAATGATTGTAATGGATTGTGTTGCATGAATTATATGGATGTTAATGCATGTACATTATGTATATGAAATGTCTGTGATATACATGTTGTTGATTGTGAACACACATATATATATCTAGACTCTGTTTAAATTTCCAGGCTCAAGTTCTATTAAAATCATATCCTCTTGATCTATTAGCTATTAGAGTATAGGCTTTAAAACAAATTTGTTTGTTTAGTCATAAGGTAAGGTTTAAAATTTTAAATTAAGTTAAATAATTTGAATTGGCTCTGGAAACTGAAAAGAATATGCAAACATCAGTTTTGACAAAAATTTAATCTCTGTAATTCATTGGTTCAGGATTATGAATTGAAAACTTATACAAAATCTTGATTTTTAAAACTTAAATCACGATTTTTAGAATTAAAATGAGGTAGCAGTTTGAGTTTGAAGAGATTATACATTTTTGATGGGTTCTGATGATCTAAGTGTTCGGGGTGTATGCTGTTTTCTCTGGAGGTGGAAGGATGATCGGGAATGTCAGGAAAAATGGTTGTTGGATGATCAAAGCATTATGGAGGTGGTGGTTGATCAGGGAAGATCGTAGCCCTAGTTTTATGGTAAAAGGGAAATTTGTTTCCCACGGCAACGAGAATGGATCGAGTTCACTGGAATTTTGGGAAATGGAAACTTGAAGGTGGTCGAAGGCATGGCTGGAGTTTCTGACACTCCGGTGATCGGAGGGAGGAGTACGAGGAGTTTCCAGGTGCTGCTATGCTTCCAGATTTGAGCAATAATGCTCGATTTTGATTTCAAGGTGATTGAGAGATTCCGATGGACGTTGTCTGATCTGAGGAGGATCGCCGACTTACGTAGGGTAGTGGCGATGTCAGGAGATGATCGGAGCTCCGGTGCATATGTACGGTGTGCATGGATTGATGTCTGGTGATGTTTGTTTAGGAATTAGTACACTCGAGTTATCTCGAGTAATTTGAGTCTTGACTCGAAGCAAGGTAGGAATTTACTCGGAGTAAATTAGGCAAGGCTCGGGGAAATTTCTGGGTTAAGGGAAATCTGCTCTGTTTTGAAAATTTGAAAACTGGTTTTTTAAATTTGTAAAGAAGATTTAAATCTAAGTTTAAATCTAAATTTTAAAATAGATTCAAGTTTAATTTGAATCTTAGTTTGAAAATAAATTAAGCTTTTAAATTCAAATTGTTTTAAATAACTTAAAAGGTGTTAAGGAAATTAGTGTACTTAAAAGAAATTGAATTTAAATGAAGATTGAAAATGTAAAGAAAAGATTTAAATAAAGTTTTTAAAGTTTAAATGTTTTAATGAATTTAAATGTTAGGTTATGGTTTAAATGTTTAAATTTAAAAAGAACTAGGTTTTAAACTCTTATAAAATTCTTTTATAAGAAAGGTATTCTTTAGCATGAAAACTTAATAGGTTTTAAATTGATTTAAATTTTGTTAAAGATAAATTGAGTTCATTTTAAAAACTTGAATTTAAATGAAATTTAAAATTAGATTTGTAAATGAATATTTTAAATAAACTTGTTAATGATAATTTAACTGTAGGTAAGAAAAGTTTTATCTTAAAATTTAATTAATTAAGATAATGATTTTCTTAATTAAGATATTTAAGTATAAATAGTTGAGAAATTATTTAATTAAATTTAAATAATTAGATAAATAATTAACTAAGTAATTAATTAGTGATTAACTAAAGATAATCACTTATAATTTATTAAGTGTAATTACTTGATGAAGTAATTAAGGAATAATTACTAGATGTAATTAAGTAAGGCAAATTATTTAATAAAGTGATTAAAGGATAATTATTTTATGAAAGTAATTAAATGGAAATGATTAAGAGTTAATTACCTAGTGTTATTAATTAAATAATTTAGTTAATAAAGTTAATTGTTGGTTAAGGTAATTAATTGTTGGTTAAGGTAAATAAATTGTTGGTTAAGATAATTAATTAAAAAGTAATTAATTAATGAAAGTAATTAAGGGAAGTTAATTACTAATTAAAATTAATCAAAGGTGATTAATAATTGTGGTTTAATTAAGATTAATTACTTAAATGTAATTAATTTAAATAAATAAATAATTAAAGATGTAATTAGAAATCATTAGTTTATAATTAATTAATGATGTAATTAAGAGTTGATATTAAGATTTATTAATCAAATGATAAGTGATTAATTGTAATTAATTAAGGATTAAAGTAATTGATTATAATTAATTAATTAATGAAGTAATTAAAGGTTAATTACTGTATTTGATTAAGAATAATTAATTTGTGAAATTAATTAAAGATAATTACTTAAATGTAATTAAAGAATGATTAATCAAGGTGATTAATTAAAGTGGATAATTAGAGAAAGATTAATTAATTTATTGGTAATTAATTAATGATTATATAAGTAAGATTTATGATGAAGTAATTAATTTAATTTATTTTAAATTAATTTGAATAAAGTAATTAATTTAATTCACTTTAAATTAATTAAAGATAGAGATAGTTAATTTAATTCATTTTAAATTAATTATGTTGTGATTAAGTAAATCATTGCTTATGTATGAATGGATGACATTGATTGTCTCGAATGGATGTAATCTCAGAAATGAGATAAGTAATGTGGTGTGATATGAATGCTTCGTTGCATTATGATGGTAATATAGATTAACTATTGTGATATTGATATGGATTACCTATTTGGTTATGAATCATCTGTTTAATTGATAATGTGATTATCAGTTGTGAATTGTGAATTATCTATCTGTATGAATATAGATAAGTTAAATTGTTTAAACCTTTAAACAACTTGGCCTTAAAAGATACGTTTTGGATTTCGATGAGACCGGGATCGGGTTTCCGTATACCGGTATTCCAGGTCTGGAGACCCGAATACCACATCGATCCAAATTAACGATAGGTCGTGAATCTCAAGTGAAGATGAAGATTCAGAGTGCAAGGGTTATTGTCGTTAACTCTGAGGGTGATTCCAAAACGAGTGTAACGAGATAATGCCTTCGGTTTCGTTCGAACCCGGAACGAACTTGTATGGATTGAATGCTTTCAGCACATCGTCAGGCGGACGATGAGCATTCTAAGTGATATGTTCTGATTAAAGGTAATCGTAGCCTCAAGCCTCATCAACCGGGAATGGCTAAAACAGGGGAGGTGCAGCAAGGCTTCGTGGGTAGCACCCACTGAGAGCAAGATAGATCCCTGTCTAGAGGTCCCTTTTCTTTTATTCGGCTTAGTGTGTAGTTGGTCGCGCCAACTACGGGATTATCTTGTTCGGAATTATCCAGTAAGGGATGGTTCCGGCTTTGTGTTGCAGGGGAGCGGGCGTACTCCTCGGTACGGTGATCTAGGCCACGTACTGTGACGGGCGGTACCCCAGTAGCCCTGCCATTGTATGGAATCCAAACTCCAATAAGTGTCGTACGTATTAGTTGTGCCCAACTATGTTGAAATGTGAGATGTAAGCATTTCAGCTATTTCTGTATTTTACTTGAAAACCCTAGACCCTATTATAATACAATCGAATTTCCTATCAAATGTTTTGGTTAGCGTAAGGTAAAAACTTACCCATGTTTATTTGTGGGGAGTCTTACGTGATACCTTTTCTTTCAAAAGGTTTTGAAGTTAAGCAAGTTTAACCTGTTACTCACACCAGACCCATGTCTGACCCAAGTTGTTTATTTCTGTTTTATAAACTCTTGGGTACTCAAATTTTTACGAGTAGCCAAGGGATTCAGGTTTAGCTTTGACGAATTGTGGAGGAGCAATGGAGCAGGAGGCTTCAGCGTTGTAGATATATATAGTAGTTCCGCTGTGTCTGTATCTCTGTAGTGTATTGAGTTGTAATGTCTAGACAGATGTTTATAACTGTCTAGTAAGTGATGTATATGCTGTGTAACTCTGTAAAGTGTTGTATACTATGTAATAGTTTATGTTATTAATATAATTTATTCGTTCCGCTGTGAGATCGTTGTTGTTGTTTCTTTCTTTCTTCTCTTCTTTTCTATTTTCTACCCTTTCTTTCTTCATAATGATCCGACTTTCTATGGAGAAAAAGTCGGGTCGTTACAATAGTGCAACATCAATCATCACATAACAAAATACAGGTTATAGTTGATAAGCGATATAAACTATACGCTTATCGTTCATTCACAGATCACAGATATATATATATATATATCACAGGTAAGTAAACTACAGATCACAACATAAATCAGGGTGTATCACAAAGCATCATATATCAGGGATATCAAACAATTAAATCATCCAATAGAATCCAAATATCCATAGGTAAGATCAAGTATTCAATAGTCATTTATAAGTAGGATTAATTAATCATTTAATCCTAATCAATTCAATTTATTTCCACGTAAATTAATCACTTATGAATTAATTATCAAATTCTGATTAATTAATTAATTACACATCATTTGATATAAATTTATTATCAAACACTTTAAATAAATTAAATTATCCTAATAAATCTTATTAATTTAAATCAACCTTTTAATCCAATTGCATAATTAATTTACCTTAATAAATCAAAATATCCAAATTTAATTACAATAAGTGATTAATTCTAAATTACTTTCATTTAGTAATTTCATTTAAACAATTTATAATTGATTATCTAAATTAATTAATCCAATTAATTATTAAAATTAATCACCTTAAATCAAATACTTAATAATCCTTAGTTAATTATCTTCATTAACTAATAATATTTCTTTGACTACTTACTTAAGAAATAGTTCATTATTAATCATTTCTAATCAATTAAATTTATTAATTTATAAATAAAGTTAATTTGCATTCCATCTTTTAAATTCTGATTTTAAACTTATACTAAAATACGTTTTAAATTCAAGTTCTGTTTAAAATTAAACAGACAAATTTCAAGTTTTTAAAACCTTAGATTCAAAAGTTCATTTGAAATTATACTTTAAACTTTCAAATTAAAACATAGTTTAAATTTTATTTCAAAAATCTGAAAACTATCAGGTTCGAAACCTCATTTTAAATATTTTAACTTTTTATTTCCTTTCAGGTTTGAATTCAAAAATAAATTTGAATTTAAACTAAAATCTGGATTAAAACTCGTTAGATCTAGTTTACAATTAAAAGTTTCATTTGAATTTGTTTAAGAATTCAAATGCTGCCAGTTTTCCAAGCCTGGAACAAACATATGCTCGAGACAAACCATCACCGCTTCGAGTCATCTCCCCTGCTACTTCGAGTCAAAAGCTCGAATGACTCGAACATTTCCCGAGTCCAATCCTTCTACCCCAAAACTGGAATGACCAGTAAACGAAACGTGCACGTGCACGTGTACATCGTCGCTGGCGATCCTCCGGCGTCACCACATTGTCGAACATGTCGACAATCTCCTCCAAACCACGCTCCTACCATACGAATCACATCATTACCTCGAAATCGAGATTCGAGCATTCGAACGAAAAAACTGCAATGTCCTAGTTCGTCAAAACCACCTCGTCCCGACCATCTCGACCACCAGCGACCACGTCCCCCTACCAGAACCTTCGCCGTAGTCCCCTCTACCTTCCCCTTGAGCCACGACGAACTCGATCAATCAAAGGTGGCGAAATTGTCACGTTTCCAGACCATTTCAAAACCAAACGTTAAACCCTAGTTTCGATTCGTTCGATCATTTGTTGCAATAGAAAAATCATTGAACATTTTTCCTATGATTCTCGATCATTCCAGCACCTCCACGCCAAATCTCGCCTACCATCATCACGCCGATCAACAGCAATTGCCTAAAATACCATTTCCGTTTAACTTCCTCAAACTCGAGAATCTCTCACTTAAAAATCATGAATTCATATTTAAAAATCATGGTTAATGAAAACGAACAAATTCATGAAGTCAAAACTCAAATTTTAGTCGATTAAATTTTTGACAAAATTTAATTTCACTGTGTTCTTACCCTTTCCAGTAAATCCATACAATTTCATTGCTTAGAAGTATTTTTAAAATCTTGGTCTTGTTAATTTGAACATTTTTTTGTTTAAATAACAAAGTCTAACAGTGAATGATTTAAGAGATTTGTATTTTTCTTTTTGTTTAGCCTGTAAACATTAAAACAGGGATATCTGCCTGTACATGCATCTCTTAGTCCTTATGTATATATATACACACCTAGGCAGCTATATCATACAAGCATAATCATAACTTCAATACAAGATCAAACAACAAGAAACATATCAGATTCAAAAGGTTTGCTCACAGTGTTTTGACAGAGCAGAGAGGAACTTGGTTTCTGTTGAACAGAGACATGCATTTTATTTTCTTTGATAGTTTTGAATTTTGTTTAAAACTTCAAACAGGCTGCAGCCTTCAAATCTACATCTTCTTTGAACTGCTGCTGCTCCTCTTCCTTGCTTTTAATCTGTTGAAGCTTTGGTTTTGTTTTGATGTTAACAGTTGCAAGATGATAGTTTTGTGTTCTTTTCCTTTGCTCAGGTTTCAAGTGAACGCATTGATGGAAAGCTTGATATTGATATATAAAAAGAAGTGTACAGGTTGGAGATAATATTTTGTTGTACTAAGGGTATGGCTGAGTGGTTTGCTTGTACAAAAGATATGGTGGCATATGCTTGTTTTTGCTTTCGGCTGATAGATGAAACTAGGGATGGTTTACATATTTTATTTTGTCTTTGTTTATTTTGTATGTACCTACATTTGTTTGTGGGAAGATATTTTTGTTTTGCTGTCTTCTTTGTTTCTATGCTTTTGTTCTTGCTTGTTTCCAGGTTTACACTTGCTTTTTGTTTTGTATTTAAGTGTTGATTGTTTTCAACTTTGTTTTGTATTTGTTTGTACTTTGTTTTGTTTATTTACTTTATTGTTTTATATTTTGTATCAAAATGAATTATATAGTTAATGTGTTACTTTAAAATTTACTTGATTTATTAACATATTTTATTATGATTTGAAAACTTTCATATCAATTTATTATTTAATTTCACAACTTTAAATCAAAAATAAATTAAATCATAAATTTTAATATTTAATATTATTATCCATTATTTATTTACAATTTAAACTCAAGTCAAAATATATATCTATATATTTATTATTTTCAAATTCACTCGAAATTGAGTCGGGGAAACTCGCTCAAATTTTCTAATTAAATTTACAAATTTTTATCCAAAAATTCATTTAATTACTCTATTTAATTCAAAAATTCAATAAATTATAAATTTAAATTAAATTAAATTTCGGGGTCGTTACATGGAAGCACTATATAAAGTACTTCTCTATGAAAATAATAAATGGAAATATTCATGGTTTCAAAATTTTGCGGGGAAGTTTATAAACGACCAATACCAAATTGGTTTATCGACTGGTGGGCAAAATATGGACCACCGCTTGATATTCTTCCAGAAAAATTAAAAGAACTATATTCAGAATGGGTTGTTATTTCACCAAGATTAAGTAATCATGAACAATATTTAATGATATCAGGAGCATGCCTACAATATTTTTTTTATTGAATTTTCCATTCCTTGGAATTGGAAAGCGAGAATATGATATACCATCAAGGAAATTCCTTGTTCACACAGATGCCTTTTTACAAAATTTTGGGACAAATTAACCAGAATTGACAACAATACATGTCACGCCCCACCTCTATGCCCACGCTAGCCAAGGACACCACTGGGTAATGCCGTCGACTAGCGCGAAGAATAAGGCTGTTGAGGAGCGACCATCCGTGTAATTGCCTTGTGCGAGCACCGATATGTCAGATAGTATAACATGCATTTCATTTCAAGAGGAAATCCGACATACCGATACAAACTCAAAGCGACTACACAGTGGCTAAGTGGACCTCGGAAACAATTATAGAAATAAACATAACATAAATCAGTCGCAGATGTTCATATCTCAAAGGCGGAAAAAGATATGAATATAACACATAAAAGTGTACATCAGAGTAGTGGTCAAACAAGATCCACAATATCACAAAAGAATAGATACAAGTGCTAGACAAAAGAATATGTATACATCAAGGAGTCTCTATCTCAAATGTATAACAACAAAAACTACAAATGTAATGTAGTTAGACAAAAGTCAGAAGGTGATCCCAGATAAGGAGTCAAGCAGGAGCACCTGTAACATCTCGGTCTGGCCCGAGTATTATTTAATAAGAAAATAATAAATGGATCAGTCAAGCTATAATTATCATTAAAGAAATGAGATATAAGCAGAGATATAATAAGAACGTATGATAACGATAATGTCATACCTGGACAAGTGTGATTAAAACAACAACAAAATCATACAATATCTCAAGAATCTCAAAGCACCAAAAAGAATATCATATTCTTTATTTTATTCACCGAACTACAAATATTGACAAACATATTAATGCCAATCGCAAAGGTTGGTGAAACACAAATTCTAGAAATCATCAATTAGAAATCCAGAAATCACAAAGGGGGGAGGCCTATCACAAACGGGAGCATGAAAACTCACCAACACGTGTATCACAAATGGAACGCTATTCCATGGTCGCTAACCATAAATTTTGAGCCGAAGCTCCACAAACGGCCCGAAGACCATAGGTCGCTACCCCGCCAAATTGAATCGAAGTTCCACAAAACAGGGTTTAGTCTCCCTCGCAGACAAATAGACATCGCACATCGCTAGTCTAAATCACAAAATGATCATCATCGATTAATAAAAAGTGTCGATTACACTAAGCTAGTAAATATATGAGTTTAGCTTCATGTCCCATAACCACTAGCTTAACTTAAATATTTACGAACAAATGGTAGATTCCCACTCGAAAATTGTCACAAGAGTTCAATCGAACAAGTCCAAGAATTAACCGACGAAGTAAACGCAAGCATTTCATACCACTTGTTTTGTTAAGCCGTTTAATTAGATTTTCTCATACGAGTAAGGTAAAGGTTTGTATATACTAATAAATTAGAAAATGGTTTTATAAAAGAGCTTTGTATTAAAAATAGAGTTGAAATCATCTTTATAAAAGAGTTTTAATATTTACTACTAGTATAGAAACCTTTATATTTAGAAGTGACAAATCACAAAATGATTGTAGAAACAATCTATCACAAGAATTCACATTTTGATAACATGAATCAAGCCATGGAAATCGATATCAAATCGATCAAATAGAAACACCAAAAATCCATAAAAGAAATCATCAAAGTTGATATTAATTGACAATAACTATATGGATAATCAAAAATCGATAAATTTGGAAATCCACATAAAGATAGGTTAATTTCCAGAAATCAACAGCCATAGACGTCTGTGGATAATCCACAAACGTCTGTCACCTATTTCGGGAAGTATTTTTCCTGAAGCCACAGACATCTGTGGATAATCCACAGACGTCTGTCACCTGTAGTAGGACAGAAATTTCATAGCCCTTAAATGGGCAAACCTACACAACTTCTTGGATTCGGAGCGATTGAAAGAGCAACTGCGACAAAGGATTTATGCCAAGCGACAACCCAGCCCTAAAGGCTCTTCAATTCACCCAAAACAACATGTCTAAACACCCATACTAGGGTTTTCAGAAATTTTGACTTCAAAATACCAAAATTAGGAAAATTCACCAAACCAATTCAATTCAAAAGCAATTGAATAAGAAATAGATGTTAGGAATTCATACCTAACAAAAATCAAAGCTATAAACATAGATGTAAGTTCAAGAACTCACTTTTAAACCCAAAAATGATGAAGGAGAAGCTTGGAAACAAAGGAGGATCAACCACTCTTCAAACTCAACTCTAGAAGCTTGAATCTAAGCTCAAAAGAAGAACATTTCCAAAGTTAGGTTTAGGAAATTTCTGAATTTAAAGAAAGATTGAGTTGGAGAAGAAGATGGAGATACTTACCAATAGTTTCTCTTTGAATTTGGAGCTAAAACTTGGATTTGCTAAAGAAACTAGGGTTTAGGATTTTAATTTCCCATCTCCACCACCATTTTTGCTAAAGCTTAAGTTGTAGGAAATATTATGAAGTAAGGAAGAGGAGTAGAGTGGAGTTAGGTTGATATGTTAAGTTAATGGGCTGAAACCCAACCCAAAGCCCTAAGTGAAAAGGTCGAAATTTTAGCTAGCTCCAAGCATATCGATGTTTATACTCAAAAGAGTCGCAAATGCTATTTTAGACTCAATGGAAGTGGTCTCGAGTCTCAATTCGACTGTTTGCAAAAAGTAGCTTTTTGGACTTTAATCCGATTAACAATTATATTTTAATAAAATATTTAAATATTCAAAACTTTAAAATATGCGGGTTGTTACAGACTCCCCTCCTTAAAGAAATTGCGTCCTCGCAATCTTTAAGAAATAAATAAGAAGTAATAACAACAAAAGTATATCAACACAAAAAGAAGAAATTTTGAAATAAGAAGTTCACCTCAAAGAGCTCAAGAGAGTAAGTACGGATGTGTTCGCTCGATGAATTCTCTAGATTCCCAAGAGCAATCCTTAGGATTTGAGGACCATTGAACTTTCACAAGCGGGACATCTTTATTTCGAAGGCGTTTAACCTCCGAAGCAATAACACGAATAGGATGTTGCTCATATGTTAAATTAGGCGAAACTTCAATTTCTTCAACAACACCAGGCTCAAGAATAGTGTCGGAATCTCGAAGGAATTTCCGTAGTTGAGAGACGTGAAACACGTCATGAATAGCAGAAAACTGATCCGGTAACGAAAGGCGATAAGCCACGGAACCAATGCGTTCGGTGATGGGAAATGGGCCAATATATGGAGGTGCTAATTTTCCCGATGGACTGAAACGCACAACACCCTTCATAGGTGAAACACGAATGAACACAAAATCTCCCACAGAAAATTCTAATTTCCTTATTCGATTATCGGCATAAGATTTTTGTCTACTTTGAGCTTCTTTCATCCTATGACGAATAAGGTCAATCTTTTCTGTGGCATCACGAATAAAATCTGGTCCTAAAACCAGCTTCTCATCGGCTTCAAGCCAACATGAAGGAGATCGGCATGGCCTTCCGTATAGTGCCTCGAAAGGTGCCATACCAATACTAGATTGGAAGCTATTATTATAGGAAAATTCAACAAGAGAAATATGATCTTCCCAACTTCCACCAAAGTCAAGAACACAAGCACGAAGAAGATCTTCAAGAGTTTGATTCACACGCTCGGTTTGTCCATCGGACTGCGGATGATAAGCGGTGCTAAAATTAAGCTTCGTTCCCAAAGCTTTTTGAAGACTCTTCCAAAATCCACTAGTAAACAATGGATCACGATCACTAACAATAGAAGTAGGAACTCCATGCAATTTAACAATTTCTTTAATAAAGAGTTTGGCCAAAAGAGGAACGGTCCGATTAGACCGAACGGGAATAAAATGGGTGGATTTAGTAAGTCTATCAACTATCACCCACAAGCTATCATGACCCGAACGAGAACGGGGAAGGCCGTCAATAAAATCCATGGAAATATGATCCCACTTCCACATTGGGATGTCTAAAGGTTGCAATAACCCACCGGGCCTTTGATGCTCGGCCTTAATGAGTTGGCAAGTCATGCAACGCTTAACAAAGTTAGCGATATCAAATTTCATTTCCTCCCAATAATAAAGTCGCTTCATATCCGCGTACATTTTGCTACTACCGAGATGAATGGTGAATTTAGAACGATGGGAATCTTCTAATACGTCTTTTCGAAGATCACTAATATTTGGTACGACAAGTCTACCAAATTTTCGAATACCGCCACGAGAATCAATATCAAAGTCTTTCATACCTTCAATATCAATTTTATCCCTCAAATTTTGGCCAAGAAGAACCAATTCGGGATCTAGTTTTTGAACTTCAAGAATGCGGTCCAAAAGAGATGGATGAGCCTGAAGTCTACATAAAACAAGAGATGAACATAAATCGGATACACGATCTCGAATCTCACAAGTAGACAAAGTCTCGAGATCGTTCCATTCGGATATCATCATAGAAACAACCGCTTGTTGCTTTCGGCTAAGGGCGTCGACAACACGATTCCCTTTCCGGGAGTATAAAGAATATCAAGATCATAAGATGCCAGGAACTCGAGCCAACGTTGTTGACGCAAATTAAGTTCCTTTTGAGAAAATAAATACTTCAAAGATTTGTGATCGGTGTAGAGAACAAATTTCTCTCCCAAAAGATAATGGCGCCAAATTCTAAGGGCGAAAACAATAGCCGCGAGCTCTAAATCATGAGTGGCATATCTAGTCTCGGCGGGCTTTAATTGCCTAGAAGCATAAGCAATAACACGTTCCTTTTGCATGTGAACGGCTCCCAAACCAACACGACTAGCATCGGTATAAACAATAAAATCTTTGTTCCCATCGGGAATCACAAGAATAGGAGCATCGGAAAGGAGTTTTTTTAATTTTTGAAATGAAGCTTCACATTTGTCCGACCAAATGTATTTAATTCCCTTCTTTGTCAAATTAGTAAGAGGTACGGAAATCTTAGAAAAGTCTTTTATGAACCGACGGTAATAGCCCGCTAATCCAAGGAAGCTACGAATTTCTGTCGCACTCTCCGGTCTCTTCCAATTTTGAATCGCTTCAATCTTTGAAGGATCCATGGAAATTCCGGATTCAGAAATAATATGCCCCAAAAATTTCACACGAGATTGCCAAAAGTGGCATTTAGAAAATTTTGCTTTTAATTGGTTGCTCCTAAGAGTTTCCAACACAATCCGAAGATGATTTTCATGCTCCTCCTCGGATTTAGAATAAACTAGAATGTCATCTAAAAGATGAGAACAAATCGATCGAGGAAGTCTTTGAAAACTCGATTCATAAGGTCAACGAAATAAGCTGGAGCATTCGTCAAGCCAAATGGCATAACAAGCCATTCATAAGATCCATAACGTGTACGGAATGATGTCAAAGGAATGCTATCCTCTGCAATACGGAGCTGATGAAAACCGGTTGCTAAGTCTAACTGTGAAAAGACTTTCGCACCACTAAGTTGATCGAATAAATCATCAATCTGAGGCAAGGGATATTTATTCTTAATGGTGAGATCATTAAGCTTGCGGTAGTCAACGCAAAGCCTAAGTGTACCATCAGATTTCTTCACAAAAATGGCTGAAGCTCCCCACGGAGAGGAACTAGATTGAATAAATTGCTTCGCTTCCAATTCGGATAATTGTTTGCGCATCTCCTCATTTTCTTTGTTGGACATACGATAAGGAGAACGAGTGATAGGTAGAGCTCCAGGAATGAGATTAATTCTAAACTCAATTGCTCGCTTAGGTGGTAATCCTAGAATGGGCTCAAATATGTCGGGAAATTCACAAACAATGTGAATGAGAGAAATAACATCTTCCTCATCATCATTATCGTCATCACGAGGATTTAGAGAATACAGAGATGCTTTCGAATTGGAATCTGAGTCTTTCAGAACGAGAGAAATCTATTTAACAGATTGCGGATGCCGAAGATATATAGTCCGCTCAGGACATAGGATATGGGCTTCATAACGGTTAAGCCAATCCATTCCCAAAATCATTCCAAAACCAAGGTAACGCATAACATGCAAATCGGCATGGAAAGAGAAATCACATAAAATAATTTCGACATCTTTACACAATAAACTGAGTGTTGCAGATCCACCAACCGGATTCGCAATTCTCAAAGAAGTCATCAAGCCAATAACGTCCAAAGACAAAGCATCAACAAGTACTTTTGATATAAAAGAGTGAGTTGCACCCGTATCAAAACGAACTCGAATAGGAAATTCACGAAATATAATAATGCCATCAATGATAGAATGAGAAATACCTTGACCACGAGAAGGGTTTGCAGGAGCTTGTACCACATTTAGCTTGCCCTCCTTCTTGCCTTGAAGTTTGGGCCACAAAGATATGGTATGGCCCGAACTCTTGCAATAGCGGCAGAAAAGAGGCTTCGGGCACTTGTTTGCATAATGGTCCTTAGAACCACAATTTTAACATTCTCCACGACGAGTGTTAGGAGTATTTGCTACCGGTGTTGCTTGCTTTCCCTTCTTGTTGGGATTAGGTTTGAATTTAAAAGATCTCTTCTTATTGATATTTTGTTTGACCTCAGCATCACTATCTTTCTCAGCCTCTTTGAGTCGAAGAGCAATATCAGCAAGTTGGTCAAAAGAAACTTCCAATTTCAGAAGTAATGGCTTTTTTAGGCTCTTGTTCAAGCCATAAACAAATCTCTGGTTTTTCTTCAATGGGGTATTAATATATTTGACGCCATATTTAGACAAAGATTCGAAAGAAGTGACATAGTCGGTCACAGAAGATTCACCTTGAACAAGGTCAATGAAGCGTCGAGATAGAGATACTTTTTCAGCTTCCGGCACAAATTTTAATTCGAACCTTTCCTGGAATTGCTCCCAAGTAAGGTCCGCTTCAATAATTTCGGAGATAAGAAGCTCGTACCAGTCTAATGCTCTTTCTTGGAGCATACTAGAAGCCACTTGGACTCGATGAAGATCAATAAGATTCATGCGAGAAAAGATGCGGTCGCATGTTCGAAGCCAAGCCTGGACTTCTATAACACTCTCGGAACCTTTGAATGGTTTTCCACCCAAATTAGTGTAGTCACTGAACAAGTGTGCAAACCCAGACTTAGGATGTGTGGGCTCAGGAATAGGTCCGACAGTTTGAGCATTTCTCACTAGATCAAGAAGTTGCTGAGCAGACATGAATACTCCATCCTGCGGAGTAGCACTAGATTGACCGGCGCTGGGGCGGCCAGGTCTAACCATTTCTTTTCTTTAAGAAAGAAAGAAAAGAGAAAAAGGTTAATCTTAGAATGAATATCAAACAAACTTGATTGATAAAACAAAGAATCACAAAAGAAAATAGGATAGAACGGTACGAAGACTCGAATTAAATCATATGGCACGATTCCTAAGAAAGACTAAGGACAATGATCCTTGCTAGATTATTCTATATTGTTCCGAAGTTTGGCTCTGATACCAAGCTATCACGCCCCACCTCTATGCCCACGCTAGCCAAGGACACCACTGGGTAATACAGTCGACTAGCGCGAAGAATAAGGCTGTTGAGGAGCGACCATCCGTGTAATTACCTTATGCGAGCACCGATATGTCAGATAGTATAACATGCATTTCATTTCAAGAGGAAATCCGACATACCGATACAAACTCAAAGCGACTACATAGTGGCTAAGTGGACCTCAGAAACAATTATAGAAATAAACATAACATAAATCAGTCACAGATGTTCATATCTCAAAGGCGGAAACAGATATGAATATAACACATAAAAGTGTACATCAGAGTAGTGGTCAAACAAGATCCACAATATCACAAAAGAATAGATACAAGTGCTAGACAAAAGAATATGTATACATCAAGGAGTCTCTATCTCAAATGTATAACAACAAAAACTACAAATGTAATGTAGTTAGACAAAAGTCAGAAGGTGATCCCAGATAAGGAGTCAAGCAGAAGCACCTGTAACATCTCGGTCTGACCCGAGTATTATTTAATAAGAAAATAATAAACGGATCAGTCAAGCTATAATTATCATTAAAGAAATGAGATATAAGCAGAGATATAATAAGAACGTATGATAACGATAATGTCATACCATGACAAGTGTGATTAAAACAACAACAAAATCATACAATATCTCAAGAATCTCAAAGCACCAAAAAGAATATCATATTCTTTATTTTATTCACCGAACTACAAATATTGACAAACATATTAATGCCAATCGCAAAGGTTGGTGAAACACAAATTCTAGAAATCATCAATTAGAAATCCAGAAATCACAAAGGGGGGAGGCCTATCACAAACGGGAGCATGAAAACTCACCAACACGTGTATCACAAATGAAACGCTATTCCATGGTCGCTAACCATAAATTTTGAGCCGAAGCTCCACAAACGGCCCGAAGACCACGGGTCGCTACCCCGCCAAATTGAACCAAAGTTCCACAAAACGGGGGTTAGTCTCCCTCGCAGACAAATAGATTTTGCACATCGCTAGTCTAAATCACAAAATGATCATCATCGATCAATAAAAAGTGTCGATTACACTAAGCTAGTAAATATATGAGTTTAGCTTCATGTCCCATAACCACTAGCTTAACTTAAATATTTACGAACAAATGGTAGATTCCCACTCGAAAATTGTCACAAGAGTTCAATCGAAGAGGTCCAAGAATTAACCGATGAAGTAAACGCAAGCGTTTCATACCACTTGTTTTGCTAAGCCGTTTAATTAGATTTTCTCATACGAGTGAGGTAAAGGTTTGTATATACTAATAGATTAGAAAACAGTTTATAAAAGAGCGTTGTATTAAAAATAGAGTTGAAATCATCTTTGTAAAAGAGTTTTAATATTTACTACTAGTATAGAAACCATTATATTTAGAAGTGACAAATCACAAAATGATTGTAGAAACAATCTATCACAAGAATTCACATTTCGATAACGTGAATCAAGCCATGGAAATTGATATCAAATCGATCAAATAGAAACACCAAAACTCCAGAAAAGAAATCATCAAAGTTGATATTAATTGACAATAACTATATGGATAATCAAAAATCGATAAATTTGGAAATCAACATAAAAATAGGTTAATTTCCAGAAATTAACAGCCATAGACGTCTGTGGATAATCCACAGACGTCTGTCACCTGTTTCGGGAAATATTTTTCTTGAAGCCACAGACGTCTGTCACCTGTAGCAGGACAGAATTTTCATAGCCCTTGAATGGGCAAACCTACACAACTTCTTGGATTCGGAGCGATTGAAAGAGCAACGGCGACAAAGGATTTATGCCAAGCGACAACCCAGCCATAAAGGCTCTTCAATTCACCCAAAACAACATGTCTAAACACCCATACTAGGGTTTTCATAAATTTTGACTTCAAAATACCAAAATTAGGAAAATTCATCAAACCAATTCAATTCAAAAGCAATTGAATAAGAAATAGATGTTAGGAATTCATACCTAACAACAATCAAAGCTATAGACATAGATTGTAACAACCCGCATATTTATCGATTTTACATTTAAATATTTTATTTAAATATTTCATCGTTCGTCGGATTTTGGTCCGAAAAGCTACTTTTTGCAAACAGTCGAATTGGGACTCGAGACCACCTCCATTGAGTCCAAAATGCCGTTTGCGACCTTTTTGAGTATTAACTTTGACATGTTTGGAGCTAGTCAAAAATTTGACCATTTGCACTTTGGGTTTGGTTTTGGGTTCAGCCCCTGTGCCAACTTAACCCCCAAATCTGAACCACTCCTCCCCATTCTCCCTCACTTCCTCCTCATTTCAGTCTCAAAGCAAAAATGGTGGGAGAGATGGGAAATTAGAATTCCCAAGCCCTAGTTTCCACTTGCAAACTAAGTTCTAGCTCCATATTCAAAGAGACCCCATTGGTAAGCTTCATCTCCTTCTTCTCCAACTCTTTCTCTTTCCAATTTCAGTTTATTTCCTAAACCTAAATTTGGGAAATGCTTGTTTTGATCTTAGTTGGAGCTTCTTGTGTTGAGAGTGAAGAGTAATTGCTCTTGACATTGCTTCAAAGCTTCTTCTTCATTTGTTTGGGTTCAAAGGTGAGATTTTTATCTCACATCTAAGTCAATAATTATCTTCGATTGTTAGGTATGAATTCCTAACACTTATCCTTGTGCAATTCCTGAGTCGTTGTTGCTCGACCGATCGTTATCGATGTCGTTTGGCCATTTTTGGCCTAGGTTCAGGGAATGCCCTGAATAACAGTTTCAGCCGTCTGAACGTATGGTTCAGACGTCTGAATGGAATACTGGGAATTTTCTTCTTCCAGCATTCAGACGTCTGAATCAAAGTTTCAGACGTCTGAATTGGTTCGTTTAGAACCAGAAAAGGAATAGGCTAAAAAGTGCCTATTTCAGACGTCTGAAATCTAGGATTCAGACGTCTGAATTCTGTTCTGGAAAATAGTTTATTTTCCAGATTCAGACGTCTGAATTCTTGATCTCAGACGTCTGAATCTGCTGTGTTTTGCGTAGTTGTTTTTTTTAGCTTGAATATCCAACTCTAATCAAATCGGGTTGATCCCCTTTTTGTTGTTATCATTTATTATCGGCCACTTTGTTAAGTCGCCCGCCTTTTTAAACTTAGGTCGCTTGTCTTCACTAAGTCGTACCGTTTTGACGGGGCGCTGCCCCGCACCCCGCCGTGGGCGCTGCCCCCTGGACCCCCGCGACCTGACCGGGCAGGTCGAACCCCGTATAACTCTGCGTAGGCAATCTTATCTGAAAGCCATTTAATTGAACTTCTTACTTTGATGGTTTTGAGAATTGATTTCTTTGAACTTTACTCACGTCTTCGAACGTGAATTTTTATGATTGATTGTTTCTACAATCACTTCTATGACTTGTCACTTTAAAAACATAAAGGTTTTCTATACTAGTATTAAATATCAAAACTCTTTCATTAAAACGATTTCAACTCTATTTTCAATATCAAACTCGTTTATAAAACTGTTTTCCAATCTACTAGTATATACAAACCTTTACCTCATTCGTATGAGAAAATATAATTAAACGGCTTAGCAAAACAAGTGGTATGAAACGCTTGCGTTTACTTCGTCGGTTAATTTATGGACTTGTTCGATTGAAACTCTTATGACAATTTTCTAGTGTAGATCTACAATTTGTTCGTAAATATTTGAGTTAAGCAAGTGGTTATGGGACATGAAGCTAAACTCTTATATTTACTAGCTTAGTGTAATCGACACTTCCTTATGATCATGATGATCATTCTTGTGATTTAGACTAGCGATTGAGCGATGTCTCTTTGTCCATGTGAAGGACTGTACTTCATTTTATTGAGCTTCGGCTCAATCAGGAGGTGCTTCGGCTCAAAGTCCGCAATGGGGGACTATACCCAGTCAGGAGGAGCTTCGGCTCAATCAGGAGGAGCTTCGGCTCAAAGTCCGCAATGGGGGACTATACCCAGTCAGGAGGAGCTTCGGCTCATCAGGAGGAGCTTCGGCTCAAAGACCGCAATGGGGGACTATACCCAGTCAGGAGGAGCTTCGGCTCATCAGGAGGAGCTTCGGCTCAAAGTCCGCAATGGGGGACTATACCCAGTCAGGAGGAGCTTCGGCTCATCAGGAGGAGCTTCGGCTCAAAGTCCGCAATGGGGGACTATACCCAGTCAGGAGGAGCTTCGGCTCATCAGGAGGAGCTTCGGCTCAAAGTCCGCAATGGGGGACTATACCCAGTCAGGAGGAGCTCCGGCTCATTTTTATAGGATTGGCCATCCTCTTTTATTGTGATTTCTGGATTTCTAATTATTGATTTCTGAAATTTTATGTTTCACCAGCTTTTACCATTGACATTGATGAGTATGTCATTTTATTGTGGCTTGGTGAATTAAATTAAGAATATGACATTCTTTTCTCTGTTTTGAGATTATTGAGATATTGTATGACTTTTGTGGGATTTCTAATGTATACTTATCATAGTATGACACCTTTTTGTTATCATACGTTCTATTATCATATCTCATATTCTATCTCATTTTATCTGATAATTATAGCTAGACTGATCCGTTTATTATTTTCTTCTTAAATAATACTCGGGTCAGACTGAGATTTTACAGGTGCTTCCTCATGACTTCCTATCTGGAGCCATCATCTGACTTTTGGCTAACTACTCTAGTTTTGTAGTTTTTGTTTGTATACATTTGAGATTAGACTCCTTGATGTATACATATTCTTTTGGTTAGCACTTGTATCTATTCTTTGGTGTTATTGTGGATCTTATTTGACCACTTCTCTGATGTACACTTTCATGTGTTAATTCATATCTATTTCCGCCTTTGTGATATAAATTGTCTGTGACTGATTTGTGTTATGTTTATTTCTATATTTGTTTCCGAAGATTATATATAGCCACCGTGTGATAGCTTTGTGTTTGTATCGGTATGTCGGATTTCCTCCTTAAAAGATATGCATTCTATTCTATCTGACATATCGGTGCTCGCACAAAGAAGTTACATGGATGGTCGCTCCTCAACAGCCTTATTCTCCGTGCTAATTGACAGCACTACACCGTAGTGTTCTTGGTTAGCGTGGGTATAGAGGTGGGGCGTCACATAGATGTGAGTTCAAGAACTCACTTTTAAACCCAAAAATGATGAAGGAGAAGCTTGGAAACAAAGGAGGATCAACCAATCTTCAAACTCAACTCTAGAAGCTTGAATCTAAGCTCAAAAGAAGAACATTTCCAAAGTTAGGTTTAGGAAAATTCTGAATTTAAAGAGAGATTGAGTTGGAGAAGAAGATGGAGATACTTACCAATGTTTCTCTTTGAATTTGGAGCTAAAACTTGGATTTGCTAAAGAAACTAGGGTTTAGGATTTTAATTTTCCATCTCCACCACCATTTTTGCTAAAGCTTAAGTTGTAGGAAATATTATGAAGTAAGGAAGAGGAGTTGAGTGGAGTTGGGTTGATATGTTAAGTTAATGGGCTGAAACCCAACCCAAAGCCCTAAGTAAAAAGGTCGAAATTTTAGCTAGCTCCAAGCATATCGATGTTTATACTCAAAAGAGCCGCAAACGCCATTTTGGACTCAATGGAAGTGGTCTCGAGTCTTAATTCGACTGTTTGCCAAAAGTAGCTTTTCAGACTTTAATCCGATTAACAATTATATTTAAATAAAATATTTAAATATTCAAAACTTTAAAATATGCGGGTTGTTACAATACAGGTCGATATTTGACCAAGAAATGATATCAGAAATAGGCAAAAAGGTAAAATTCTATTGGGAACGAGAATTTATAATTCAGCATAAAGAAGCTCTAAGCCCGTTCGGACATATTATCAGAAAATTTAAGATGCAAAAAGAAACAGTCACTAAAGAAGATATTCTTTATGCCTATTTTACAAAAATAAAGAAAGATTTAATAAAAAATATTGGTAAGGAAGATGTAAATTCAGACACATCAATGTCTTCATCAAAAGCTAAAAGACATAGCTGAGGAAGATCAATTTTTAGACCTAAATGATGAAGATTTTTCAAAGATATTCAGGAAGCTAGAAAAGGAGGCCTACAATATGGGAAAGGACAAAGGTAAAATGAATCTGGATTAATTATTGTTTAGTGATCTGGCAAATTTGATAAAACTGCCAACTGTAGAAGATAAAATTCTTTTGAAAAAGGACAAAATACCTAACACACTACCTGATAAAAAGGACAAGATGATGTCTCCCACTTTAATAAAGTGGACATCTAAGCTATCGATTTCAAAATTTTGGAATTCAAAATTAATTGGTTTAAATTCCATTCTCGTGTACAGCTTAGTCTATAAATAAAGATGAGATTCGGTGGAAGAGGGCAAACTTCATTCTTCCATTCATTCTCTTCCCTACTCCAAAACCTTCTTCCATTATAATATAAGTGTGCAATATTTAAAGTGTGTAGAATAAGAAAAAACCTACTACATCAACTTGCTCTATCTTTTGTAATTTTTTATTTGTAAGTTTTGAATTTGTCTTAATATATTGAATTTAGCTTGAATGATAGGCTAAATTAATTGTGTATTGAATTACTTCTGTTCGGTATGTATGTTTTCATGTGTTCATATGTTTAAGGAATACGTAGTGAACTGAAAATATTATTCATGGGTTAAGATCAGTATCAGGGGATAGTAATTTCAGGAAATTATTGTAAAGGACAAAATTTTCCAGCATTTTCGGCTCAAGGACGGACCTTCAGTTTTTTTTGCCTGAAGGACAACCTTCTTTAGGTATCAGTTTTTAGTTATCGGTAACAGTTTGTAGGTATCAGTTTGTAGTTATCGGTAGCAGTTTTTAGGTATCAGTTTTTAGTTCGGTAGCAGTTTTGAAAGAATGTTTGTCCTTATGAATAATTTTGAAAAAATGTTTGTACTTATAATTAATTTTTAGGTGAATGTTTGTCCTTGTGGTTAAAATATTGAGGTTGTGTCCTTGAGGCTAAAAATATATGAATTTTTGTCCTTTAAATTAATTCCCCCTATTAATTTATGGTTATCTTCTAAATCGTGTAGTTTTGTTCATTTCAAAGCCATGACAAGGCGTTTTTCAAACTTTTTTTAAAATAGCTTATAAACCAGAAATTATTGTTAGATCAATACTTGGCTTGTAAAATGTCCTCATATTTGTTTTGGTATTTTCAGTTTAATATGTAAAATCATGAAAACACTGTAGCAAAGTTTGTACTGTAACTGTATGCTAAAGCAACCTTATACTAAATTAAGTTGTCTAGGTGTATGATAAGTGTGTAATATGTTTTGGCTAAATAAGTTGTCTTGGTGTACACATATGAACACATTAATTATACTATCTTATTAATTACTAAAAATTATTATTATAAGTTATTTATCAATAATCTTTCGTTATAGTAGATTATAAATTATTGGCTATATAAGTTATTGTTTATAAATTATCAACTATAGATTTTCATTTATAAATGATTAATTATCAAGTATTAGTTATTAATTATATTTTACTTGTTACTAATTATTATAATATTTTTAAAAATTATGAATAGTTTCAAAAAATTAATGCTAATAAGTTGTTATAATAAATATTTACAACGGTCAAAACTAATAAGTTGTTATAGATCTATGTTAATTGACTAAAACAAACAATTGTTAAAAATACGTTTATTACTACTATCAAGAAATACCAGTTGTTAAAATCCATCTTTGCAACTGTTATCGTGCGAACATTGCAAATAAATGGTTATAAAAAGGTCGTTTTCTTGTAATATATGCCCCTGTTGCTTGAAATTTTTATATTGTGAATATACAATGTTGTTTTCCTTTTACGTGGCAACTGAATTAGAACAAATTTATCCGTACTCAAGTATGTCATCTAAAAAGTGTGTAACCACATTAATTAAATTTGCAAATAGGAAACACTTGAATAACTTAGACTAAGATTTGCTTTGAAAGGAAAAAACACACAACATGGATAAACACTTCTGACAAATTCTTGTGCACTTACAAAGAAAGAAACTCTTTACTTTTTTTGGTTCGGCATACTGTAGCTAATTAATGATGATTTTTTTTCTTCAAAAAATTATAAATAAATAGTACGTCAAATTGTCATTGTACCTTTTTATAAGCGAAAAAATCCTTCTAGAAAAATCAAAAGCAGTCGTTTCTAATTGCCCAAGAGAACAGAATTTTGATTAGTTACAGAAATTTATTTTCAAAGTATAATTGATTAAAAGCACACAATTGCTCCATATCACACAGAGATCAACAACTAACAGCTAAACACTGCTAAATTAAGTCACAATAAAACGAGCTGAAAGCAAACAAAAAATAGAAAGAGAAAATTACAAAATACAGAAACATATTGAGAACAACACTAATCCAACGTAGTTGCAAGAGAAACAATATTCAAGGAAAGTAGCATGCATTGTCCAAGTGGTTTGTGAAGAAGGATTTGTTGTATATGCATTACACTACAATCACAAAAGACGGTTCGTGTAAACAAATGGTCATAATGAAAAATAATAATTAACATGTTTATTCATGTGCACGCACACACTGGTTGAATACTTCAAAGTCCTAAAAAATCAGAATTATCTTCATGTGCATGAAACGAGTGAAGAACATCAACAAACAAAGAAGCATGCATCAAACTAGTTAAACTAAGAGACCATTCAATTAAACATACACGCAACAAAAAAAACCACAGTAGTTAAAGTAGGAAACAGTCAACAATGAACCATCTTCTAATGCAGGAAACCAGTAATACTTGAGAAACATCAGCTTACAATGCATGAAATGAGTGCAGAAGTTGACAACATAGCGGGCATCACGCTTTTAAATCACAATGCCCCAAATACTGGAGGATCTTCGTCCATCTTTGCTCTCTTCGTCCTACTTTCATCTATGCTATCTTCTTCACTTTCTTCTTCGGAACTAGGATACTTTTCCCGAAAAGTCTCGATCCCACAAGCAGTGCTACCAGGACAAACACATAAACCTGGATATACAATGAAACGCCCATTTAACAGATACTCACACAATTATTATTGCATACGTATGTAAACACACGTGCGCGTGTGTGTATTGTGCAAATATGAATATGTCCGTGTGTGTATACATGCGCGCGGGCGTGCACACACTCTATATAATATAATTGCTGCATTGCAATTGGCAAACTAGTATATAATCCGTATCACTATTATGTTATTAAACTTTGCACTGTAATGTAGTTATGGATTAGAATTTACGCTGTAAATTGTTAGTTGGCGTCTCTTGTTCAAATTTACACTTCGAAATTTACTAAATTGTCGATTATTTAATCAGTAACAAAATTACTAACTCAAGAGAGAAAGGTATGAACTTTTAACGATATATAGCTTTGACCGGTCTTTGGTTTCCTTCACAAACATTCATACCTGCATGAACACCATGATCAAGAGGAACGTTGCAAGGCAGGAGCTTGTAGTAATACTATTGTACTTTCTGTACTCGTATCATATTTCAGCCATTTGAACTAGAACGGTGTAACCGTGTAAGTATGTTTTATGTTTGTACCTAAACTTTATCTAAATCTATGTATTACAGTACAACATTTTATTATCGTTTTCTACAATTCATCTCCGATGCAGAGTAGTACATCAGTGTGTTGATGAATATTTGGTCAATGCTATGATCTATTTTAGAATTCTACAACTCAATGCCACAACCCCATAAATAGCCCGTGTGTGAAGCACGGATTCCATTCTAGTCTAGTAAAAGATATGACAATACACATTGATCTAAAAATCACGTTCAGCCACTGAAACACCACAAGCAAAAATCTACGTATTTACTGCATAGATATTGTTTCTAAACATTCATGTGCTGCGGAAAAACTCAGTTGCATAATTCATTTATGCTGTTCATAGATACACACACATATTATTGTTAATAACATATATGCAATCACATTTACAAATATTGCATACAAAAATATCAAATTTGAACATAAAGTAATACCTTTATCCACGCAACAGCAGCCCCATTTAGCAGTAAGTAGAATGTAGCCATGTTGACCCAAAATGTAATGTTGTTCATCAATTGGTACGCTACGAGGAATCATAGTTACTCTCATCATGCTCATAAATTTTCCAACGTCGTCTTCTAATGACACTTTAATATCGAAAGCCCAAATGCGACGTGGGAGAATTAAGCTTGAGCGAATTACGACCTCTGATTCCTCGTTTTTGCATTCCCCATCAAAAAGAGTTATATCACGTTCGTCTTTTCCAAAAAGAAAATATGCATGTATATCACCACTGAAATTAAGTGCCGGACTACCATCAACCTCATATAATCTTATTTCAAGTTCCAGCCTCAAAGCATCGCTGAACACCGAATAATTCAATTCACAATCATCAACTGTTACAGTCAAACTCCTATCACAATCTTCAGTGTCTATGATCAAACCAACAACTTTAGCCTTATTTGTATCACTTTCATTTCCTTTTTCGCTGTGTATTTCAATCTCAAGTTCATTTTTCAATGGTTGAAACTTGGCGGACCATGGAAAAATACCCGACTTCTCATTCACTTTTATGTTCCAAATGTGAAATATCTTAAAATTCTTAATACCCCATCCATTTATATGGATACGTTCTTCCACAGAATTCATGAAACTATAGAGTGAAGTATGAGAAAGTACATCAAGTTCGCAGTCTTCATGTTCCTCCGTACCAGCAATAATACATGCCCTTTTGATTTTAGCCAGTGGTCTACCATCATTATTATCATCGTCGTCGTCTATTTCCATTCCAATCTCTTCCTTGAAAAATGGTCGCAGATCTTTGGCAGGATCAATTTCCAGCAATAGGTTATAATTGGGATAAACGTGTGCATGGTAAGGTATTTTTTGTTTCAATACTTTTTGCAAATCTGTTTCCTGAAATAACATATTTACATAAATTATAAAATTAAAATTTATTCAGATATCTGACTAGTGTGAAGATCGAATGGACTGATAGGAATACTGGATTACATATCTTTAAAAAAAAAAGATGCGGTAAACATAAAAACCTAAAATATGGAATATTAAATAGAAAACCAATAGTGAACTAACCATGGATCTTCCACAAACCAGCGAGAAATCGATTAGGAACCAGCAAGAAATCAACAAAACGCACGGCTTTGATTTACAAGAACCGATGGATTTTCGTACGGAGGCAGAAAATTGCGATGCGGGGAACTCAGGGAAGCTGAAATATTTGAGATGATTCCCACGAAGATTCGCTGTTCGGGTCTTTGAGTATTAGCGATTGGGCTTTGCTCTTTCAATCGGTTACAAAAGCAACCTATACATCAATTTTACAGACCTGAAATCTATGTACGGATTAGACCCGGCATCATTTGGATGAGGAGACTCTGCTAGAACAACCGAAAATATACCGGATGTTGAAACACTGCCGCACTAATTGACGTACGTATGTATACGCGATCGAAGTATCATTTTCGTTTGGATAAAATCACATCACCTGTACCTAAATTTGATTTCTTGATGCGCCAAGCCAATCATCATGCTTGAAACTTTATACAAAAGTCCAATCAACTTCTGTTTGAAAACTTATTCGCAAAATAAATACCGATATGTCTTGCATTTTGGCTGTGTTCTCGGCGAACGACAACGGGAAATTTGAGCAGGCATTTGAACGGAGAAGTTGAGGCGTTTGTGTGTTGCGAGCAGAAAATCTGAACGGAGTATTTGAATTTGTATTTTAAAACAAAATTGATTTATTTTTAATTATTTATTTATTTGCTTTTTATTGACGAACTAATTTTGAAACAGTGGTTGTTTTCATTTGGCATTTAGCACTTTTGAAAAGAGATGCACTTAGGATTTCATCTTACACACAAACACACACTCTTAACGTTGGGGTCATATAGTGAAGTTGGAACGATCAATTTATATGTTATACTGCTAAAGATATTAATAAATTAGGAACTAATTTCAACAGTTGTAAAGGAAGGCATGGGGATGGACCGTGGAGGGTTGACGTGCAACAACAAGGTTTGGGTTTAGGTCTTGCTTGTTCTTGATCTTTGGTTAAGTTATTTGTGAGTAACTCTCTAATAACCGTGATTATAAATACAATAGTCGAAACTACTTAATTTGATTATATAATCATGACTCGTTACTCAAAAGTAAAATGTTATTACATCTTGCTTAAAATAATAGCAGGCTATTAGACGTGCCTCTATGGACGTGTCATTACATCTCTATCTGATGAACTAAGAGTTACACTTCAACATTCTTAAAGAATTCCTTGTAACTCGTGTTACGATCATAAATCAAAAAGTGGCCCGTAGTCGTTAGCTTGATAAATTACTAAAACACGAGTTCATAGATGATCCTAGTCAAAGGAATATCAAGAAAGATATATTTATTCTCTGATTAGACCAATGTATGTAAAACTGGATAATAGTGCCTTATGACTAGGCCTGTCAATGGTACGGGCTTCGGCCCGGGCCCGGCCCGAACCCGCCCTATTTATGCGAGTACGGGTTTTGCCTTTTACTACCCAAGCCCGACTCAGACCCGATCCGGGTCGGGTACGGTTTTATCAAAACCCGGCCCGGTTGGCCCGACCCGACTATTAGTTTTTCGTCGTATCAAAACATGAGTGCGTATGTTATTTATTTACCATTTTGTTTGTTTAAATGTAGATGTTTTTGCATACTTTTGTTATGAGCTTGACTACATCACCATCCAATTTATATGTTAGCATTGTTTATATACAAATTTTACCAAAGTTGCAGTTTTAAAATATGATTTTAACATAAATATTCTGAGTTAGGTATATAGTTATTACCCAGCGGGCTTAAAAGGCCCGACGGGCCGGGCTCGGATATTGGCTTGAAATACCCTGCGGGTTCGGGCCGGGCTCGGGTTTTAATTATTGTAATTGGACTCGGGTCCGGGTTTTATAATACCCGGACCGAACCCTGCCCATTGACAGTCCTACTTATGACTATTGGTGTATGAGAACAGTAGGAGGTTATGTATGTGTTTTTTACAAGGCAATAGAGAATTCTTCATTATGATGTTCCAACAAAAATTAATATTGATATTTGATTAGAGACCTCGTGTGATGATGTACTGTAATCGGTGGTTGTAGACCTATGAATACTTACTGGACACATGTGTGGGCATCGTATTATATTGTATTCTTATGTAGAATTGTGTTTGCGTTATGATCATAGTTGGATATATGTTCAAAAACACATGGATAAAGGCACTATTAAAAATATGATATGTCTCCCTTGATACAATTGAGGGATGGTGTCATTATAATAGGAAAATGGTACAAAGTTGCAAAATCCTCAACCAACTTGCTAACGACCAATGGATAAACGTTATTAGGATTAAATTGGTAACTTTAAAAAATCATGTTAAATATACCAAAGTAGACTGAAGAAATTAAAATAAATTAGTATAAAGAGGTATACTAGTGACACACACACACACACACACATATATATATATATATATATATATATATATATATATATTAGTCTAAGCGTAAGGGTTGAATATTAATTTAGTTTTATACTTGTTTTTTTTTTGAGTCAAATACTCTATTGATAATCAGATTAATTAATCAGTCGTTTAATAAAATTGGAAACAAGTTGATGCAAAAATGGATGAAACATATATGCGAATGGCACACGTGGGTTGTATGTGAAGCAATTATGGAAGCATGAGGTATCATACACGACTAATATGTCATAGAGTTAAAGATATACTGTAACGACCCTGAATTTTTGACATTTGAAATTTGAATATTTAATCGAGTTTAAAGATTTGGAAGTTAGTTTAATTTGAAATTCAAATATCAAAATGAATTTGGCAATTAAATTATTGAATTTAATTTACTGAAGTTGGGTAAAAATTTGAATCTTCAATTTTAAGCTTGTTAAAAATGATTTGATGGCTTAGAAAATTCATATTGATTATACTGAAGATAATAAAAGCTTTAGAATTGAATTTGAAAGTGTTTTGTTCAGTTTTGAAATATATCGTTTAAATCGATATTTAAAAAAAATAGCTTTCCGAGGCACAGTCTCGGAATTCGACGAAACCAGTTCCATTGGATCCGTAATATTGTATTATTATCGGATTTCAATTTTCGTAGTGATTGGAGTTGTTGTGTGAGCGTACGATATATAAACACGCTGAAAATTATATTGAAATTCAATTTAATAACTGGTCCAAAAAGCTATCTTCTCCATACGATCGAGTTAGGACTCGAAACCTTTTCCATTGTGTTCGGAATAGGCGTATAACATTATAAACGCCTAGCGGCACGCCTCGATTGGATGTCAAAATTTTGAGTTGCATTTATCGAGACGATTTGAATTTAATTTAAAAAATATATATTTATATATCTTGGATAACTTCAACCGATATTATTTCACGTCACCACTTTTCCCTTTCATTTCGAAACACTGTAGCTCTGCAAAATTCTTCCGCAAGCCATCTTCCTCTTTTAACATCAGCCGAGCCTTTTATTTTATCTTCAAGCTTGAAACGAAAAAGGAAAATGGCGAACGCTTCTTCTCAAATGCCATTTTCGTTCCTCCTTTTCAAAATCAAATTGCGTTCGTTCCCTTCTATTTCCCCCATTCCCAAATAAATTCGCGAGCCCTTTCATTATCTCTCTCTGAAGTTCGAAATCAAAATCCCATTTCCCTCTTTCTAATATATATATATATATATATATATATATATATATATATATATATATATATATAACAGCAGAACAATCGAAGGCGCGAGGGAGGTCATGGATTCGCGAGCTACCTTCATATGCGAAATCGAGATGGTTCGTTTGAGGGGCGGCGCTGGCGTGTGCTCGAAGTCGAGAAGATGGGCGATCGACTCGAGCACGATGGCAAGCTCACAGTCATGCGTGGAGGAGGGAAAATCGATTGCAGCTTGCTCGCGAAGGTCGAGCAGTAGTGTTGGGCGACTCGAGTTGCGGCGTCGTGAGCACGGTTTGGGCAAAGTCGCGGGTTTTAGGTCTGGCCGATGGATGTTGTCTCGATGTCATTAGCGTGTTCGAGGCGAGGGTTGAGCCACAGGTATAAATTCAATTGTAAATTTTACAACAGGAAAAATATATATGTACAGAAAGAACATTTTTTTTCTCTAAGGTTTTAAAAGAAAGTAAATCCTATTTAATTTATATATAGGTTAGAAGAAGTATGAACAATAAAGAAAAATGTATATACAGATAGAATTTTGGAAAATAAATATATGCATACATTTTATATTTACTAACCTATTTTTGAAAGCAAGTGGTAAGGTAATTATTTTGTTTAAGTGGTTTGTTTAATTATTTTAGTTACCAAGGATTATTTTAAAAAGGAAAAGTTGTTTAAAATTTAATTCTTTGTTTAAAATAAAATCACGGGTTAATTAAATTTTAAAATGGAAAATTGAATTGTTCAATTTATTTTGAATATTAATGAAATCGTAAATTGTTATACAAGGTCTAATACTGTGAAGAAAAAAATCGGGATTGGAAATGGATCACAAATCAAAGGTGAGAACTTCTCACTCAATCGAATTTGTTTCGATTTAAATTTAAAATAGTTAAATTTAAAATTGCTTGATTGTGTGATTGAATGATGGCTGTTATTTTTTGATTTGAAATACACCCTATACGCCGCATAATAAGCGGATGATATTATATTAAACACATATACCGTGATATTCCACCTTGAAGTGGAATTGGTATTATATATGTATTTGGAGTTGATTTCCCGCATTATATAGCGGATGAGACCCTATGCGCCGCATAATAGCGGATGATATTTTATAAATCCCATATACCGCGATATTCCACCTCGAAGTGGAATGGGTATTTAATTGTTGTGCTAACATCTGTGGATGCAGGGAAACAGGTTGGAGGGATCCAACTGGATTCCTCAAATTGTATGAATTTGTTTCATATGCTGTGTGATGATTTATTGATAATCTGTAAATGATTATATTGATGATTGAATTTGTTGAAGGCTATAATTTAGCCGAATGTATTTTTGGTATCGTTGGATACCAGAAATAAATAAAATTGGATTTTTGAAATTAAAGTTGGAAATTTTAAGTAAATTTCTTTTGAAAGAATTAGTGAATTTAAAAGAAGGAATTTTAAAA
This sequence comes from Allium fistulosum, assembly GCA_030737815.1. Classification (NCBI taxonomy): domain Eukaryota; kingdom Viridiplantae; phylum Streptophyta; class Magnoliopsida; order Asparagales; family Amaryllidaceae; genus Allium; species Allium fistulosum. The sequence continues at coordinate 150,901,996 of CM060908.1, forward strand.
GCATAAAGTTGATTTTTGAAATCTTATCGAATTATTTCTAAAATAGGGAAAAGATATGAATAAATGGGTTTTGAATAATATTATTTAAAAGTTGAAGAATTTATTGAAAAAGGAATTTTAAATAAATTGGAAAGAATAAAGGGGTTTATTTAAAAAGGTGATAAATTTCTAGAAATCAATTTGATAATTGATTTGGTATTTGAAAAATAATTTGGAAAATCAATATGAAAATTGATTGGTGTTTTGAATGAAAATGGATTTTGTGTTGAATAAATTTGGAAATTGATTTGTAAAATGATTTGGTATTTGGAAATAAACTCAGAAATAAACTTGCAAATGGTTTGTTATTTGGAGATAAACTTAGAAATCAATTTGAAAATGTTCTATTCTATTGAAAATAGACTTGGGAATCAATTTGTAAAATTGATTTAGTATTTGAAATAAATGGAAGAATCAATTTGTAAATTTGATTCGGTGTTGAAATCAATTTAGAAATCAATTTGAAATTTGATTTAGGGGCTGAAAGTGATGAAGCATGGAAAATATGATTTGAAATTTGTTTTCAAAGTGATGAAGTGTGGAAAATATGATTTGAAATTGGTTTTCAAAATGTTGAAGTGTGGTAAAATTTATATCTTGTGAAGATATTTTGAAAATAAATAATTTGCGAAATTATTTAAATTGATTGATTGTCGTGAATGTTGTTTGATAGTTAAATAACCGACTATCAATATTTGCCTTTGAAATGGCACTTGAATTTTTTTTTAAAAACAAGCGAACATTTTTCGGTTTAGCCGGGAGAGGACTTTGTGTCATATAACCCATTCCGAATGATGATACGACGTAAATGGATAGCATTTGAAGACCGGTGTTGAAGACCGGGTATTTTCGAAAATGAAAGGATAACCCGTCGATTGTCTTTGCACTGAGTCATGCCGTTATAGAGATTTCCTAAGTGATGGGAAATCCGATCGGGATTGTGAATACCCGGATTGCAAGGGCTTCTTCGGAAGTGCCATCGGTTCTGTTCGAACCCGGAACAGACTTGTATGGTTGTATGTCTGATATTACACTTTGAGATATAAAGCTGATTTCTTTCAAATACATTTTTGTTGATGGCGGAAAATTTATTCTCTTAGCTTAACACCCTTCTCTGAGACGTACGAGCTCAGAGGTTATGTAGTTGAAGGTTATCAGTGATATACTCCCAATTTGGTAGTGTGGCATGCTTAGTGCTGCTGTGTGTTGCTGATCATTTGTGATCAAAGCATGGCTGTCGTTTAAAGCGTAGCTTTGTGGATGAGACCTCATCGAACCTCACACCCCGGAAATGGTCGAAACAGGAAAGATGCGGCAAGGTTATGAGGGTCGCACCCTTTAGGGTATGTTATTTCCTTCTAGAAAAAGGTAGTATCATGGTATGGAGCCCAGATGCTTTACCTGTGTGGTGGCATCAATCTTATTTACTGTGTGATTGTTGCTTTGTGATCGACGCGCCTCTGATAAAGGTCGCAAACGACCGGGGGGTGGCATACTCGCGTGTGGAGTTATCTAGTTACAGCTTCATTGCACCAAAAAGCATGAGGTAACTCGGCCTTGTGTTGGCAGAGAGCAGTTGTCTCTCGGGACGTCCCTCCAAAGGCGTTCCCATGTGGCATAGGAAGTTCCTTAGCCTGACCATTTGTTGGAAAATCCAAAGAAACAATACGAACCTTGTACGGTTTTAGTTATATAACCTACTATGGAATGTGGCGGTAACCTGCTATTGAACATAGTAGCTATAGTAGGCATACAAAAATGGTTGTATGTTGGCTAAGATTAATATTGTATTTTCAAAATGTTTTCCAAACTATGCACTAATGATAATATTGAAAAGATTTTTGCATATTAAGCATATTTGACTATCATAAGGAGAAATCTCCTCCAATTCTGCATTTGCATTGTGTGTGTGGCGGGAGCCTTATGGTAGTTTCATTTTTCAAAAGCATTGCAAAATTCTTTTATTTTCTTTGTGAAACTAACTATTTTTGAGATCTCACACCAGTCCCACGACTAACCTGAATTTTATTGTTCAATTTCTAAACTTTGGGTGCCCATAATTTTCCACACGGGCAGCCTAGAGTCAGGTTATCAGGTCATTCTGGAATTCAGAAGTTAATGTGGAGATCTAGAGACGAGCTAGATGGCGAGACGTATCACTTATATTATGTATTATTCCGCTGTGTATTGTGTTATGTGGACAAGTTCATATAACTGTCCAGTGTTGTTGTTGTTGTAAACTCTGATGATGTATGTATAAACTGATATAGTTCTTTGTGATAAAGATTATTCATTCATCTATTATATATTGTTCTGCTGCGAATGTGAGATTCTGATATTATTTCTTTTTTTTTTCTTCTGTCTTCTTCTACCTCTTCTTTTTAACCTGAAGATTCGTACTTTTGTTCCACTTTGAGCTGAATTGTGGTGGAATTGTGTCAGCTCAAAGGGGTACGGATTTACGGGCCTTCAAAGTTGGTATCAGATCAATTGGTTAAGCGATAACATTGGCTCTGTTGGGTGTTACTCATTAGAGATAGAGTCAGCAGTACTCTAGAATGAGTGTGAGTGTAATAATAGATATGAGCGTGTATTTGTTAGTGAATATAAAAATTTGTTTTATATTGTGTTGACTTATCGGTTGATTGTTTATAGATTCTGGTCAGTTCAGTTTGGCCAACTGTAATCGATAGGGGTTTCTAAACTCTTAAACAAGATAAACTGACACAGTATTGTTTTAAATATGGTAAATGAAATAATTTCATCCAAAACTATTTTTGTATAGAAAAGAACTCATTTTCCATAAATTATTATAGTATATGGATGCTTGGTTGTTAGGAAGAGATAATATTGAACTATTATCATTGTTATATGGAAACAGAATAAGAAATTATGGTATAACCAAAGATTTGGAGATAAATTCATTTAACAAATGAAATTTATAAATATGAATTGAAAGTATAAGGAAATAAAATTCATATACAAATGAGATTTGTAAATGTAAATTGTAAGTGTGATTTATAATTTGAAATAGAATTCTAGGAAAATATTTGAAAAATAAAATTCATTAATGGAATGAAATTGGTAATGTGAATTTATAAATGAGTTTTATAAATTGAAATAAAGTGCCAGAGAAATTTTTGAAATAAGTATTAAAGGATTTGGATTGAAAATTCAAAAGATTGAATTCCTTTAATTTGAAAATGGTTTTGGAAATTCAAAAGATAATTTGAATTGATTTCATAAAAATGGTTTTGAAAAAAATGGAAAAACTTTGGAACCTTATTTATAATATTTATAGAATATAATTGAGTTTGGAAACTTACTTTGATTTGTGATAAACAAAGTAAAGTGGAAAATTTTGTCAAGTTGGACCAAATGAAGTGAAGTATTGAAATAAAATTGGATTCAATATTTATGAAATAAAAGGTAAATTAAATTCATATGGAATTTGAAATCCAGTTTAAATATAAGTGGTTATTAACCAAAATGGTGAATTGGAAGTAAATATGGAAACTATATAGAATATTGATATTGAACTTAAGAAATAAATGATGAAATTCTTAAGTAGAATTTGGAGTTGAGAAAACATTCTAAATTAATGAAGATTAAACTGGAAATTGTGAAATGGTAATTGGGATTAAAAGAATGAACAAATGAATAAAATTGGAATTGAAAACTGAATATTGAAATCCAGCTTAAATTGTATAGAATAAAATAAAGTTAATGTTTTTGCGTATTAAGCATATTTGACTATCATAAGGAGAAATCTCCTCCAATTCTGCGTTTGCATTGTGTGTGTGGCGGGAGGCCTTATGGTAGTTTCATTTTCCAAAAGCATTGCGAAATTCTTTTATTTTCTTTGTGAAAATAACTGTTTTTGAGATCTCACACCAGTCCCACGACTGACCTGAATTTTATTGTTCAATTTCTAAACTTTGGGTGCCCATAATTTTCCACACGGGCAGCCTAGAGTCAGGCTATCAGGTCATTTTGGAATTCAGAAGTTAATGTGGAGATCTGGAGGCGAGCTGGATGGCGAGACGTATCACTTATATTATGTATTATTCCGCTGTGTATTGTGTTATGTGGACAAGTTCATATAACTGTCCAGTGTTGTTGTTGTTGTAAACTCTGATGATGTATCTATAAACTGATATAGTTCTTTGTGATAAAGATTATTCATTCATCTATTATATATTGTTCCGCTGCGAATGTGAGATTCTGATATTGTTTATGTTTCTTTTTCTTCTGTCTTCTTCTACCTCTTCTTTTTAACCTGAAGATTCGTACTTTTGTTCCACTTTGAGCTGAATTGTGGTGGAATTGTGTCAGCTCAAAGGGGTACGGATTTACGGGCCTTCACATATACCCTAAGGACAATTCTGTAATTTGATTATATAACCTAACTTTTATAAAGAGTCTTGTTTGAAATGAAATATGCTTTTGGTTTGTTTTTAATATTATATATATTGTTATATTAGGATAAGTTATGTCTTATACATGTTAAATAAATATAAATAAATAATCCTTTGGAAAAGTATATTACCGATTGTAGTTGCAAAATTATTTATAACCATGAGTTACAAATCAATACTTAAATACTTACTCATTAAATGTTCATAGCCAAATTTTATCGAGAAAATGATATTAATGCGTCTACTCTGTCATAACGCTCTACATATGATGGAAGATGAATTACTCGCAATCTTTGGAGACATCAAGGGGTTTTGTACTAATGGTTGTTTGGAATAATCACATAGGGGCTTAACAAGAGTTTTTAATTGGTTAATGAAACTAAGTCAAAATGGAAGATCTCAAGTAGCGGTGTGTAGTAATTTTGAGAGTTGAGGGTACTATGAATTTTTAGTAACTAGATCGCACTTTTATTATGGTCAATCACTGGAAATGGTGACTTCTTTGAGGCCATAATTAGATATATGTTGAACTATTTGAAGTGAAGCACAGCCCACTAGAGGATTCGTCTCCTTCGTTGTAGAAGATTGGTATCACCATAATCAGTAATCGAATCAAGGTCAAAATCTCTTGTCGGAGTAAATCTTGTCATCGGTAAATGTTATAGAATTGAACAAAGGGCTTTAAAGTTGTTTATGCAATTAACTACGAAGGTTATTAGAGTTATCGATCATTGACCAAAACCTAGATATCTAAACAATGCAATGATAAAGAAAACAATACATGCATAAAATGTCATTGTAAGGTCTAGCTTAACATATAGATTAGAAATTGGATTTTGCTCAAATGAAAATGTGCCTATTATCGAACTTCAACAAAGTCTGTACAAGCTTCAGTATTTAAATTGTTTAAATGCTAACCAAGGACAGAAATCGAAGCAGGGAGTCAACACAACCATGTCATTTGTTAATTTCCAAGTTTAGCAAATTTTAAATTACTATATAAATGTTGTAATAAAAAAAAAATACAAAAGTCATACTAATTTTTTGTTGCATTTTAATTAATTATTTAAAACATTGAAATTAATTAAAATGATGTTTAATTGTTATATGTTAATTAAAAACTGAGCTTAAATTAAATAATTAATTTAATTATTAAATTAATTAGGCTTGGAGCCCATTACCTGGTAATGGGTGGTCGGCCATGCAACAAAGAGAGGGGGCTAAGGTTTCAATTTATGGTAAATTATTTTTTGATTGGAGATGAAGATGATAAGATTATACTCCATGACCCAAAAGTGCATATAAATACATCCTTCGCTCTTTCTCTTTTATTTTGAAAATGGCACTTTATCCTTTTTTATCCCTAATGCACAACAAAAAATAATAAACCTACCTCCACTGCTCAAATAAAATAAAAATTGGTGAAGCCTAGAAGGAAGATTTGCAATCTTTATTCAAGGATAGGGAATTTGGAAGTCAAGGAGGAGATTGCAAACAACCAATGTGTTGACAACCTCTAAGACCGGAAGTACATGTTTTATATAATTATACATATGTAATGTTAGATCTTCCCATCTTCTTCCTCTTGCTTTTAATTTCAGTCACAACGATCAGAGAAAACTTTAAATTTAAACTTGCTTTATTTATATGTAAACATAATTATTTCAATCGATAAACACTTGTATTTATAAATAAATAAATGAACACACACACACACAGATATATATTCAAAAATATTATTTTTGTCCCTATGGCTTGACCGTGATTTATATATACGTAGACATAAACCAATTTTTGAAATTAAATTAAAACACGCATACAATAAAATTCAAATTATATATATATATCTGTGTGTGTGTGTGTGTGTTTGTGTGTGTGTGTCTTATGATTTAATTAAAACAAAAGTTATACATATATTGCACTGTGGTTTAAATAAAAGGTTATACATATCAAGGTTTATTTATGGGTTTTATAAATTAAAAAAATTAATCAACTTAATCAAAATCAAACAAGTTAAATTTGTGTTCAAAATAAAAACTAGGATACAAGACATTTGCTATATATGTATATGCATGTGCGCGCGCGTGTGTATACGTGTGTATGTGTGTATATACAGGTATGTGTGTATGTATGTATATATTTACGTATGTGTGTATGTATCTTATAAATAAGATTATATTAAATAAAATTAAGGCAAAAATTAAAAACTAATATGTGTACGTGTATGTGTGTGTATTTGTTATTAACTACTTGTATAATCTATGAAATGTATAAATTGACATTTCTTCACAACTTACTATATTTGTAACGACCATAAATCCTAATGGTTATTTATATGCAATATTTGTCAAATTATGTACACCTTAGATTATATGCCATATTTATAACACTTGTTATGTTTGTGTTGTGAACATGAACACATTATAAATCAAAACACAATATTAAACCAAAGTAAAATAAAACGACATGGGGTATAAAATTTATACAAATCATACTATGTTAACACAAATGTTTCAATTTAAATTAAACAAATTAAAATTAAAACACAAAACTATTATATTAAAATTCATTAAATATGATCTGACGAAAAGAATACTCTTTATGTAAACACAAAACACGACGTAGTGCAAAATAAAAGGAATTTTCTTAAAATTTCTCATTTTTATCCTGTTATCGATGCACTTAACCGAACAATGGTACCAGAGTTTGCATTTATTCATATGAATAATTAATAACACATAGGGTGGTCTCGTGGAAAAACCATATGGATGAGTGTCTAAGGAAAATGTGTTTAACTGAGGAGAAGGTTACTTAATTAAAGAACGTTCTTATGAATATAAAACCTCCTCGCTCCTGGCTTTGACCCATCTTATCAAAGTGGTCCCTTTCAAGGATATTCCCTAATGGAAGGCTTAAATTTGTTTGCACCTTCGGTTGATTCAAATAAGTATATTTGAATAATATAAAATTTTAAATAATTTTAAATCGGACTAAATTCGGATTTAAATTTATACGATTACGAATTAATTTATTTAAAATTGTTTAAACTTAAATTAAAATTTATAAGGTTTATGAATATAATAAAATTGATAAAGATTATAAATGGGTAAGTTTAAAGTTATTTTAAATTTACATAAATATAAAGGTTATATTTACTATTAATTAAAATGTTTAATTATTAAAAAGATACACAGGATATATGTATGTATACAAAAATTAATGAATTATAGATATTACAATAAATTAAAGTGTACATATAATTATATATATAAAGAAAAGATGGAGGTTTAAATGAATTAAAAACTACTTAAACTTAAGAAAGTATACATTGGATGTGGAGACATATGATGCCATGAGTTTATACTGTCGATAATAATCGATTAGTATTATTTAAGCTATGAATTTAATAAAGTTGCTCTCAATCATTTACAATGTAAAGAGTGTACCATACATATCTATGGCATTTGAGCACCCTCATGCTATGAAGTACCTACATTGATGTTTATATTGACCCTGGATAGATAAGAATATTATGTGGTTTTGTTGAGCACACTCAAGGGTCACATAATTATCCTTAGGCTATCATGAAATGATGGACCTTGAGTATATAATGTAATTTATGACTTATTAAGCACCCTCAAGGTCATAAAGATGATAAGGAGCAAATAAACAATAGTTAGGAGATATATATGAGATATAATTAGCAAAGAATTTCTTACCATTTGTAGGACAACAATTTATTAACACCCTCAAGGTTGTAATAAGAAGATAAATGGGTCCTAACCTCCATTAAAATTTTTTATGAAAGTTATGTATCTTTTTTAGGATTCTTGAATGATGCAGAATTTAGTGGGTTCCTTATTAGGTAAAATAATAAAATAATCAAATGAGTATAAGAACTAGGGTTGTTAATGGATACCCGAAAATCCAAAATCCGTCCGCATCCGCATCCAAATCCGAAAAGCGGATAAATATCCGATATTCGGAAAAACGGATGCGGATATAAAGACATCCGCATCCGAAAATTATCTGTTCGGTATTTGTCAAAATTATAGTCCAAATTATGTGTATTTTAGTGTAATGAAAGATATTCATTTATTATTTTATTAAGTTAGTAGTTTATATTATATGCACTTAATGCTTATTAACTATTCAAAACTATTTATTATCATCATATTTATTAATTTTTGAAACTTTTATAATCAATGGGATTGAAAAATATTTATGTTAAACCAAAATTTTCCGTTTACAATTCTTGGTTTATTGGTCGTTAGCGGATAGGATAATTATCCGATATCCGTCCGTATCCGCGGATGCGGATATCCAATATCCGAAAATGATTTCGGATGCGGATGCGGATATGACACTATCCACATCCGAAAGCATCCGTTGACAGGCCTGATAAGGACATATGTGATCTTATAAAATCTTCTTTAATAAATTTGAGCAGCTAAAATAACTAATAAAATTTTTTACCAATTAAAATATAATAAATAAACTAAATTAAAGATTGACAAAGAAATGCAAGAATATACTTACCAATAAATCTTTTGGCATGTTGTTACTTCAATACCCATGTAAGAACTTCAATACCCATGTAAGAACTGAATAACATGCCTATTAAAACATTTGTGTCTTGGTCACTTAAGTGTGAAATTGACTAAACTTGTTTATTATCTTCCATGAGTTATGAACTCTAAAGCAATACAAGGGTATAAATATAGATCCATATATTTCAGCAAGGATTTGGATATATTTCAACAACTGACTAAATAGACTTTTAACTTGATAATTTCAGCAAGGATTTGGATAAAATTGGAGAATTAGGTTTTTGTTGTGAAAGAGGAAAGGTGGGTTACTACTCTTAGTTACATGGAGAAGAAGACTTCTCTGTGTACGTACAGGAAATGAGAAAGAGGCATTTTCCTCTTTTCCTTATTAGGTTGCTAAATGGGCTAAGCCTAAAACTAATTAACTTAGCCTCTAATTGAGATTAACACACCAAATCCTATTATACACTAATATATACAAGTTACAACAAATATATGTACATGTTTTCACTTTATAAAAATTATACAACACATACTTATTTTCTAAAAATTATTTTACAACTAAATAAAAGATCATTTATCTTTAGAAATTTATTTTCATTATTAAAAACCCTTATTTTAATTTAAATGCACAAATTACACAATTATTACTTAAAACTCTATTTCTAACTTCTAAAATTACATAATTCACTTCCTTATGTAATAAAACATAACAAATCACATTTTCAACATTTTACAACCAAAATTTATTTTAAACCAAATTTCCCATTTTTAATTATAATATACCACTTATTAAATGAAATGCTACTTTTTAAAAATATATAAAAGAAACATTTGGCAATAATTATCAAAATTATTGCATTTCTTTATATTAAAATCATGATTAGCACATTTTGAACTCAATTACCCAAAGTAAAGTTTCAAAACTTTATTTTTCACATCTTATTCCCTAAAATCCATTGTTTATTCCAAATAAATAATTTAAATCTCAAATTTATATTTAATTTCATAATATTAAATTATAACCATCGTTATAATTTAATATCAGAGGTAATCTCCACAACAAAGGTTGTTACAGACTCCCCCCCCTTATAAAAATTGCGCCCTCGCAATTTCTAGAGGAGAACTATATACAACACAAATTTATTTCATCAAACAAAGGAAATTATATAACTGAAGTGGAAAATTCTTACCTTCGTAGTGGGAAGATAAGAAATCAGGATACGATCGCTCGATGAATTCTCTGGTTTCCCAAGTGCAGTCATTGGGATTATCAGACCATTGAATCTTCACGAGCGGAACACTCTTGTTTCGAAGACATCTAGTCTCCGAAGTAAGAACTCGAATAGGCTGCTGCACAACAGATAGGTCTGGTGAGATCTCAAGCTCTTGCAAATCCGGAGAATCGATGATAGAATCCGACTCTCGAAGACACTTCCGAAGCTGAGAGACGTGAAACACATCATGAATGCCAGATAGATGAGCTGGAAGTGAAACTCTATAAGCCACGGGGCCAATACGTTCAGTAATAGGAAATCGTCCTATAAAGCGAGGAGCCAATTTCCCAGTCGTGTTGAAGCGCATAACCCCTTTTAAAGGAGAAACACGAATAAAGACGAGATCACTAATAGAGAATTCGACAGGCTTCCTACGGTTGTCCACGTAGGATTTCTGGCGGCTCTGTGCCTCTTTCATTCTCTAACGAATAAGATCAATCTTCTCAAAAGAATCACGAACAGAATCTGGGCCAATAATAAGCTTCTCACCAGATTCCAACCAACAAGAAGGTGATCAACATGGCCTTCTGTATAAGGCTTCGAAAGGAGTCATACCGATACTTGACTGAAAACTATTGTTGTAGGAGAACTCTACAAGGGGTAAATGATCCTCCCAACTACCTCCGAAATCAAGAATACAAATACGGAGGAGATCTTCCAAGATACGATTCACCCATTCAGTCTGTCCATCAAACTGTTGATGATAAGCTGTGCTGAAATTAAGCTTTGTACCCAAAGCTTGCTGAAGACTCTGCCAAAAATGACTCGTGAACAAAGGTTCACGGTCACAAACAATCAAACTAGGAACACCGTGAAGTCTCACGATTTCCTTGATATAAAGCTTGGCTAAATAAGAAGTAGTCCTATTAGACTTAATAGGAATAAAATGAGCAGACTTGGTGAGGCGATCAACAATAACCCAAACGCTAGAATGGCCCGATCTCGAACGAGGTAGGCCGTCAATGAAATCCATCGAAATCTGATCCCATTTCCATAATGGAATCTCTAGAGGCTGAAGGAGACCAGAAGGGCGCTGATGTTCGGCTTTGATACGTTGAAAAGTCATGGAATTACTCATATAGCTCACCACATCGTGCTTCATGCCTTCCCAATAATAAAGGCGATGCATATCGGCATACATCTTACTACTGCCAGGATGAATGGTATACTTAGAACGGTGACAGTCATCGAGAATGTCATGCCTAAGTGAAGAATCAGATGGCACAATAATACGGTTCTTCTTGCGAAAACACCTATGAAAATCAATGCTGAAATCCCACAACGCCTCATCACGGGATTCAAACTCACAAAGCTGAATAAGATGCAACAACTCTGGATCTTGTCGTTGAGCCACGACAATACCATCAAATAAAGAAGGTCGAGTTTCCAAACTAAATAATAATATCGGAGAATCAGAAGATGGAGCTCGATCACGAATATCAAAAGGATAAAGTCTCAAGAATATCCCATTCGGCAAGAATCATAGAAATGACAGCCGAATGTTTGCGACTAAGCGCATCAGCAACACAATTTCCCTTACCAGGGGTATACTGGATATCGAAGTCATAGGAGGCAAGGAACTCAAGCCAACGTTGTTGCCTCATGTTGATCTCCTTCTGAGTGAACAAATACTTCAAGGATTTATGATCGGTATAGAGAATGAAGCGCTCGCCTAAGAGGTAATGGCGCCAAATCTTCAAAGCGAAGACAATGGCGGCTAACTCAAGATCATGAGTGGCATAGCAAACTTCATTCGGACGCAGTTGCCTAGAAGCATAAGCAACTACCCGATCCTTCTGCATAAGAACAGCACCGAGACCACTTCCACAAACATCGATGTAGACAACAAGATCATGATTCCCCTCGGGAACCATAAGAATAGGAGCATTAGTGAGAGGTTCCTTCAATGTCTGAAAGGAAGCTTCACACTTGTCGGACCAAATATAACAAACTCCTTTCCGAGTAAGCTTCACACACATTAACACTTTGCGGGTTCCTATCCAAGTGGTGTGTGACACATATTGCCAGTTAGTGGTGTCTAGTACCGGGCCTTCAGACCTTCGCCACTATGGTTTGTTGCCCTCGGGTTTGTGCCTTTGGGTTTGTGCCTTCGGGTTTGTTGCCTTCGGGTTTGTTGCCTTATATTATCGCTTTTGGAGTTGGTCCTTCGTCACCGCTCGAGAGATACTTGGGTTTGTCGCCTTCGGGCTTGTGGATCCTTATTTATATAGTACGAGCACGTGCATCTTTTATTTCTTTGATATTTACATTTCCCTAGAGTATCGCCTTTCGGGGTAGGTCCTTTGAACCACAAGATATATAGCGATTACCTTGTGGAAACTTGTGTTACCTTCATTGGTATTTGTTATTTGCCTTTTTGGCTTGATTTGGGATATTCTTATCCTTTATTTATTTGAGTTGCCGATGATATAAGGCTTGTTATGATTCACCTTTTGTTAGATGATCATGTTATTTCTTTTAGAGATTATTGTGGTACTTTATGACCTTGCATGTTCACTATCATTTAGCTTATCTAACTGATTTGTTTAGCTAGATTGACTCGTGTATTTTATACTCGGGTCAGACCGAGGTGTTTCAGGTTAGGTACATTTGGACTTAGCCTATTCTGCTTCCGCATGGACTGTTCTGCTAGCTCCTTTTGTTATAGCTTTTTGTCTAGTCCTTTTTGGTTGTAACTCTGATATGTATATTCTTTTGACTCGCCTGTATATTGTGGTTGCTATACCACTTGACATGTATCATTTTGTATACTCTGTGATGTATCTGTATATGTGTATATGTATGTGATGATCTACTGTTCTGTGATGTGTTTTACATTTGAGTTGTTATATTTTGTTCTGTTAGATCTTATAGCCATTATAGTTTTTTTTATTAAATATCTATTGGATATTTCGATCCACGTGAAAAAAAAATATGCTACATTTTTTGACGTATTCAGTAGATAGTTAAAACACGGCTATAGATGGTCGCTCCTATCCAGCCCTATTCTCTACATTAGTAGACAGTATTACCCAGTAATACTCTTTGTTAATGTAGGTCTCGGGGTGGGGCATTGCATTTCTTTATATTAAAATCATGATTAGCTCATTTTGAACTCAATTAACCAAAGTAAAGTTTCAAAACTTTATTTTTCACATCTTATTCCCTAAAATCCATTGTTTATTCCAAATAAATAATTTAAATCTCAAATTTATATTTAATTTCATAATATTAAATTATAACCATCGTTATAATTTAATATCACAGGTAATTTCCACAACAAAGGTTGTTACAATTTATATGCTTTAGAACCATTTATATAGAGCTATTTATAAATTCCAAAATAGTTTATAACTCTTCCCTTTTTCATAAATTTCTACGCAAATTCCTTTAAAACGCTTCAAAATCCCTTTATACAAGTTCTTTTATAAAACCCTTTATCAAATCCTTTAAACCTTTATAACTCCTTTATAAAACCATTATATACTCCTTTATAAAAATATTTTATAAATCCTTTAGATCAGATTTAATTACAAATTATTCTCCATTTAACTTCTTAAATTTTATTTATTAAAGTATTATATAAAATTTATATTTATTATATTAGTTTAAAACTATATTTATTATCTTAAATTAAATTTAAATAAATATCTTCAAACTATATTAAGTATTTTATTAAATTAAAATTTAAACTATTTAAAATATATTTTTAAACTAAATAAAATTATAAGTAAAAATCTTAAATTTTCTTTTTAAACCATATATTAACTTAAAATTTGAAACTTTAAAACATATAAAATAAATAAATTTCCAAATATAATTTTTTTAAATAAAATCATTAAATTAAAAATCAAATTTATAAATCAAACATACTTTATCATTTAGAAAATAATTTAAAACCGACCAACGGTGTCCGTATATAATTTTCTACCGTATGGTCAAGTGATTGGGTATGTATCATTTCAACCCAAAATAGTTAAATTTTCCAAGTATATATCATTTCAACCCGTATCCCGAATCAATAATTTCCAAATCAATAAAATCGCTCGGGTATGTATCATTTCAACCCATAACGATTTTCCCTAGTCTATAAGATCATTCGAGTATGTATCATTTCAACCCATAGTGATTTTTCCTAACAATAGACTAAGGGAACTTGTAGTGTGATAACAACATATATAATAAACATAACATCCAATCATCCAAAATGTCAACAAATAAACATCCATCACAATCAATATCCAAATCAGTCAAGAAATCACAACAATTAACTGGTTATCAATATTAGGTATTTAACTATCAATTTAATTTCAATATTAGTTTAAATGGAAATTTAATTCAAATTAAATTTAAATGACAATTTAAATTACCAAACAGCAATCAATAAAATTCTTATCGATTCATAAATTTAATTCAACTAACATAAGAAGGTTTAGTATTTCGTGAGTGGGTTAAATCACTCACCTTTGATTATCAACGATTTAAAATCCAAATAAAGCCCAAAATTTGTACAGTCTTAGAATTCAACCAAACAAGTTCCATGTTGTATAGAATTTTGATACGATCCCAACAAAAGAAACCACGTCCAAATCCGAGTTCGTATGCAAAAGTTATGAGGATTAGAAGTTACGGATTTAAATTTAAATTAAAATGAAAATAAGGGGCAAAATTGTAAATTCATTACTATTCTCTCTCCAAACCCTTACTGTCCACGATCGACATATTCAAAGTCAATAGCCGCCACACTTCACAGCCCCACTGCCATGCCTACAAGCACCTCTGACCACATCAGACCACGCCACAGCCTCGCCTTTGACCAGGCACCTCCTCATGTGCCACGCGACCCACCTCTGGCCACCAGAGGCTGCTCCGCTGCTGCAACTTCATGGCTTATTTCTGACGAACCTTGGCCAAACCAAGACGAACAGAAACCATGGATGCACTCGTCTTCATCTCCTGTGCCAGCAACAACTTTCCGATCGTCAAACGGGTGAAGATCCACCATTGAAATCGAAAACCTAGAATGGACGACCGAGAGTAAACAGCTGATTTTTGGCCAAACCGAACCTCCGATTGAAAAAAAATTGCATAAGTATATTACGATCATCGAGAGCATTCCAATGATATATTATATTATATTATTTGAGGAGTTTGAATTTTCGATTTAATTTGGAAATTGGGAATTACGGTTTTGATTGAAATTGAAATTAGGGTTAGACATGTTTGAGAAGGAAAAGATACAGAATAGAAATGGTACGTACAGAAAAATGGAATAAGAAATCTGTTAGGATTTATAACAGCCTATATATAGGCAGAGATGGATAAGAACGAATGGATAGATCGAATTGGGTCGAAACGATAACAATGACCAGAAAAGCCCGTTTCGTTCCCGAAACGAAAGTAGGTCATGCCATATATCAAAATATAGGTTTCTGATATTTTTAAACTCAATGGAACTAGTTTCAAACCCTAGTTCCATTGTATACAGAAGTTTGCCTTCAAAATCAAATTATATTCACTTAAATTCTATTAATCGATTCTACGCATTTCGAGCTCGCACGATAAAACGATAAGTCCGATCACTACGAAACTTGAAATCTTAAATAATTCACTGTCACAGATCCGATGAAACTGATTTCGTCGAAATCCGAGACAGTGCCCAAAAACCTAATTTTACGCGTTAATTAAATCAATTATTATTTTAAAATCAATTTAATCACTTTTAAATTCTAGATTAGAAGTTAACAATTTTCATCATTCTTGATTAAATGGGAATTTTTAATCTTTTAAAATACAATTTTCCATATTAAATCCAATATTTAAATATTTCACTAATTTTAGCGTTCAATTACAACTGTAATAAAACCCAGTTCATTATATTTTAAATTCCAACAATTTCTTTTGTTTTGATTTACATTCTTTTTATTTAAACAACTTTTACCTTATAAATTATTTAAACATAAATTTACATTTTATTACATTCATATTCTAGAGTTATCTTCTTAACTCATATTAACTGCAATATTTAATTACATTAATTTTAATTGATTTACAATTAATTTCAAACGGATTAAATAACAAGATGATAATAAATCAATTGTTATAAATTGATAATTTGCTTTTATTCACTTATTTGAAATTATAACCAAATTAACTTTACAATTATTTCAATTGATTGAAATTACATTAAAAGTTGTCAATAACATTCAAACAATAAAATTATATTATATTCTAATTAATTTTCTCATTAATAAATCATGAATTTTATTTTCTCACAATATATAAGTTCAAAGTCTTATTTAATTTAATAGTTTTAATTATAAAAAAAATACAGGTCGTTAAACTCATATATGGACTTGAATGGACTTAAGTGACATACGACTAGGCCTTCAACAAAGCACATAAGTTGTAGTTAAACATAGGTTGAGATATGACTCGGATTTGAAAGTGCACTTATAGCGATAGTCGCTATGGATGCAGTTCAGAATTGTCTTGTTTTTGACAATTGTTATGAAATTCTGTAGAGAGATCCATGAGATTTCTCGTCATATTTACAATGTTTTATATGTATGTGTGTTGCTACTAAAATCTTCAATAGTAAAAAGTTAAGTAACATCTCGAAAATGACCAAAACACCGCTAGTGCAAAACTGCCCGTTTGACCTTGATTTTTGGACTTCAATTGTTTCAAAAAGGACTTTAAGTTTGAGCGATTTGTTTCATTCTTTTTAAAAGTATCGCCTAATTATTTTTAGAATATTTTAAAAGTAGTTTGAGATATTTATGAATTTTTAAGAATTAGTTATGAATTTTTAAAGATGGAAATTTTAGAATAAAACATATTCTATTTCCAAGTTTTATTGATTTTTCAAATTTGTTTTTTTATGTAATATTTTGGATAAATGTTTTAAACCTATTATAAGTATTTTCAAATATTTTAATGTTTTCAAAAAGGGGTTAGAATTTCTAAATGGCCAAATGGTTGATTGTTTAATTACTTATTAGAAAAGTAATTAACTATGCATAACATTAATAAGCCGATGAAGTAATCTTATCTATTTATGAGAGTTAAGATTCGCGTCGAGTAGGAATGGAGCAATAAGGCTCTAATCTAATGGGCTTCCTTCTAAACCGAGGAATAGGTAAGTGAAAAATATCAAAAATGTGTTAACCGTGTTGATTTCTTTTTGTTTATGGAAATCATTAATACTACACTCAACACTAAAAGCCGACGAGGTAGATTTGCCTATTTATGAGATTCAAGATTGAAGTGTCTAGGTAAGGTTTGGAGCAACCAATGCCTAAATTTTCTAGCTTCGCTCTTGGGCGAGGAATAGTTAAGTTGGAATTTTGAAAATGGGTTAAGCGTATGAATCTTGATTTGTATACGCAATTTTTATGACTGGATAATCTATTGGTCGATTATCAAACTTGACCTAATATTAACATAGAAAGTAATCAAAAGACTTCACCATTTTATACCAATAAGAACCTCCGGGTAGGAGTATTGGTACGTAACGTTTCTAGCTTTCATTTACTTCTAAGAGAATCGAAATTGAATTAACCAGAGATTCATCGACTAGTTTTGAAGAGTCTGGAATCGGCAAGCGTTCTACTTATCAAATACCACTTCAAAATTAGTATACAAGTTCTATGTTTTGGAAGCGGTTGAAGAAAAGGAATTTATGTGGATATTCAAGATCTATTTAAGATGCTCGAACACATGTAAATGTTCGTGATCTATTCAAGATGTGGGAATCCATGTGTGATTCCGAGATCTGTTGAGATATGGGAATCCATGTGTGGTTTTGACATCTATTCTGGATGGGAGGATCCAATTTGAGATTCGTGTTGTATTCGAGTGATAATGATTCATGTGAAAGATGTCGAACGTAACCTCGACACCGGGAATGGCTAAAGATAGAGTAGGCTACACAATCTGGGGTTTGCTGACCTACGACAGGATATTATCAACTCCAGATCTAGAGTACGCTTATCGATACGTTGGTAACAGGAGTTGATGGTATTTAGTTCCACGTGGTTCATGTTTATGTTCAGGTGTGGGCCACTTGTGTTACCTTATGGTATATTTTATTTGGATATATATGATGTTCGAAAGGTGTTTTCTGATCCTTGTGCATGGAGATTTGCTTTAGTTTCTGGAGGCATCTCCGTGGAAAATCCATCAAGCGAACGCACCTAAGCGGTTTTGTGCGTAACATAATATGTTTTGGTGTGACCAATGTAAGCACCACAGCTATTTGATATTATTATATCCTACACCCTAGACATTATCTATCATTTTCTTTATGTCTTGTTCTATTCATTTTCTTTTAACTTACCCTAAATTTCCATCTTTCCGGCACTTGGTTGCTCGGCACATGAATACCGTGGATGTATTAGTGTCGATATTTGAGGGTCCAAAAGTCGGGTCATTACAGTACAGTATAAAGACCCAAGATAAAGATATGAAGATTCATGAGTTCAATGACAAAAGAAATGAAGATCTCAAGATTATAATTTAGTGCATAAAGGTATGTATTCTGAGATATTCCGACTTGAGTTTGGAAACCGTATCTTGTGTTTGAGGAGTTATAGAAGATCGAATCTGTCTATCTCTGTCTTTGTTTCGTGCCTGCGAATTTCGAGGACGAAATTCTTTTAAGGGGGGAAATTTGTAACGATCCCGAAATTTAAATTTATTCAAATTAATAATTAAATGAATTTTTGAATTTAATTGAGTAATTAAATAAATTTTTGATAAAAAATTGTAAATTTAATTAGGGAAATTTGAGCGAGTTTCCCCGAGTCCCAATTTTATTTGAACGATCATTTAAATTTAATGTTTGTATATATTGGATTTAAAATTAAATCTTAAATAAATGGTTTAATAATGATAATTGATGATTATGAATATTAGAGTTGATGGTTAATAATGGTTTGAGTTATAAAATAATATAAGACAATAAATATTTAAACTAGAAATAGAAAATAATATAAGGTAAATTTTAATAAAAATGGAGAGTAGAACATTTGCATAATTTTAACAACATATTAAAATAGAATCTCATGTATATAAAACAACAAGTAAACAAGACAAAGGCAAGAGAAAAAAAGAGAAGAAAAAATTCTTTGTACATCATATAATAACCTGTAGGCAAGCATAAACAAAATGTACAAGTAAACAAAGCAAATATGTATTTTTGGTATGTACACTTGCAAATTTAACCAAACCAACAAGATAAAATTCAAAGTTAAAAAGAAAAGAAACAAATAAAATACATATACACTTAAACAAATACAAGCCATCACTATCATCTCAAATTTGTACAGCCGAGATCTTGTAAATGAAACAAAGATGTGAACAGGCAAAACAAATTCAAACAAGTACAAATACAAGCATGATATCAGCCGAGACAAACAAATATGGCTTAGGGAAACATAGAGTACATAGCATTAAATGCTTCCATTCCTTAGCAGCCATGCCTTAGTACAAAACAAAGCAATGTTCATGCTATTGCACAAAATAATACAACACCCTGTAACCTCATTCTTCATATACATATCACCTTCCTTTTCATTCAGTTTCGTCCATTCTAAGTGTAACGACCTAGAATTTTTGATAATTAAAATTCGAATATTTAATTGATTTTAAATATTAATAAATAAATTTAATAAGTCGAACAATTTATTTAAAGGATATTGGATTTAATTTGGTCAATTAAATCGATAATTTGATGATTGAAATTCCAGAGATAATTGAAAATCGAGTTAATATGATTGAAAATGATTTGTAAGATTTTATTTAATCATACTGGGGATACAGAAATATCTTAGAACTTTCAGAACTGAATTTAAAGTTAATCTGTGAAAATTGAATATTTTAATATTTAATTATCGACTGAAAATTAGCCAATTTTCGGACAGTCTCAGAATTGGACGAAACCAGCTCCATTGGATCCGTAATAGTTAGTTATTACCGGATTTCAAAATTCGTAGCAAACGGAGTTATCGTTTGACCGTGGCAGCTCGAAACGCTTTGAAATCATTTTAATTTTGAATCGTCGAGTTAAAAATAGTCATTTTTCAAACAGTCTCGGATTTCGACGAAACCAGTTTCATTGGATCCGTAATATATATTATTATCGGATTTCAATTTTCGTAATGTCCGGAGTTGTTGTGTGAGCGTACGATAAGCAAACGCACTGAAATTAAATCGAAATTTTAATTTAATAACTGGTCCAAAAAGCTATCTTCTCCATACGATCAAATTTGGACCCGAAACCTTTTCCATTGCATTCGGAATAGGCGTATAACATTACGAACGCCTAGCGGCACCCCTCGATAGGAAGTCAAAATTTTTGGCTTCGTTTCCGATTCAAATTTGAATTTAAATTGAATATATATCTATATGGTCAACTGCAGTTGAAATTATTTCCCATCAGCCTGCTCCCTTTCTCCATCAAAAACTTTCTGCCTTCTCTGTAGCGAACATTGCCAGGCACGCTAATAATTTCCACACGCAGAGATCAAATCATGTTCCCCTTTCTTTTGCAAAACCATACGAGATAAAAGAAAGGAAAATCTCATTCATTTTAAAATCAACCTCGTCCTTCCCAAACAAAGGAAAATGGCAGACGAATCAAAAGAAATAAAATAAAATCGAATAGCCGAGCCTTCTTCCTCATTTCAAAATCGCGAGAGATATCGAGGTTGGAGTGGTTCGTGGTCACGAGCGCGCGCGGTGGGGAGGGAAGAGATCGATCTCGATCGAAGCGGCAGCAGGCAAGGCGATGACATCGTCGATGGTGATTACGGTTACAGGCGGTGTTGCGTTGGGCGAAGATGTTTGGGGTTTGGTCGGCGTTCGTGAGCGGCGCGTCGCGAGGCGATGTGGGGGTTCGAAGGCTTCGCAGTTGGGTCGCATGAGGCAGATGCTCGATCACGATTTCTAGGGTAGGATTTCTTTGATTTGGGCAAAGGGAAGTAGTGGATTGGCAGCGACTACAGGCGACGAAGTCGCGATTGCTGTTGAGTGTGGGTTCGCGAGGTGGAGTCGTATGACAGTCGCGATGGTGGTCGCAGGGTTGTAGAATTTTAGCAGTGAGGTACGATTTCAGCTTTCAGATTTCAAGTTGCAAGGAAAATATTGTAGTGATATATATGGTTTTAAATTTATACATATATATGTATATATACGTATATGCATGAAACACTTATTTACAGTAGGATGTAAAAAGAAAAATCTGTTTTTAAATTTTTTTCAGTAAACTAAGGTTTGGGTTTTTATGGGAAAAAGAAGAAAAGAAGGTTTTACAGGAAAGAAATTAGAAAAAAACTAAATTATTAGTTTAAAACCAAAGTGTTAGTTAAGTAAAATTTAATTATTCGATTTATTTCGAATATTAATAAAATTGTATAAATTGTTTATACAAGGTCTATAGATCGTGAAAAACAACTGGAATTGGAAAATGGATTGCCAAATTAAAAGCAAAGGTGAGATCTTCTCACTCAAATTGAAAAGTGAAATTTTCAGTTGTTGTTTGTTTGTTGTTTGAATGTGATATTAGATATAGTAGGATATATCTATATATATAGCAATATATACATATTGGCATATGTATATATTGGATTGATTGATTTCCCGCCTCGTATAGCGGATGAGACCCTATTGCGCCGTTAGTAAGCGGATGATATTTTTATAAAACCCATATACTGCGATATTCCACCTCGAAGTGGAATTGGTATTGTGCTAACGTCTGTGGATGCAGGGAAACAGGTTGGAGGGATCCAACAGGATTCCTCAAAACATTTGAATTGATTTCATATGTTGTTTGATTGATTATTTATAATCTGCGTATGATTATATCTGTGATTGAATGTATTGAGAGCTAAAAATTTAGCCGAATGTGTTATTGGTATCGTTGGATGCCAGAAATAAATGAAATTGGATTTCTGAAATTAAAATTGAATTTTTGATGGTTTGGGAAAATAAAAGAATTTGTTTTAAAGGAGATAAGTTTATTTGAAATCAAAGTGATAATTGATTGGGTATTTAAATAAATCTTTGAGGAATCGATATGAAAACTTATTTAATGCTGAATGAAAAATTGATTTTTGTGTTGAAAATAAATTTGGGAATCAATTTGTAAAATGATTTGGTATTTGGGATTAAAAGTTAGAATCAATTTGAAATGTGATTCGGTGTTGAAGTAAATTCAGAAATCAATTTGAAAGTCGATTTGGGATTTGAAATAAAATGGAGAAATCAATTTTTAAAGTTGATTTGGGGTTGAAAATAAATATTTGGAAAACGATTTGAAAATCGTGTAAAAGTGGATTTTTGGGAATGTAAATTCCGAATAGAAGTTGTAAAGGAAAGGGAAATTTGTTTTAAAAATAAATATTGATTTATTTTTAAAAGTGTGGAAAATATGATTTGAAATCGGATTTTCAAAGTGATGAAGTGTGGAAATAAATTTACAAATTTGAAATGTAAATTTGAAATAAATCGATAAGGATTTATCTAATTGGTTTAAATGGACCATAATATGATTTGAAATTGATTTTCAAACGTGAAGTATGAAATATGATTTGAAATTGATTTTCAAATGTGAAGTGTGGAAGAATATATATCTTGGGAAAAGATTTGAAATTAAATAAATAATTTGGGAAAAATTATTTGAATTGGATGTTTGTTATGAATGTTATTGATAGTTAAATAACCGACTATCAATATTGCATTTGAAATGACACTTGATTTGTTTTTAAAACAAATGCTCATTATTCGGTTAAGCCGGGAGAGGACCTTTGGGTCATATAACCCATTCCGAATAATGATACGTCGTGAATGGATCACATTTGAAGACCGGTGTGAAGACCGGATATTTGTGAAAATGAAAGGACAACCTGTCGAATGTCTCTGCACCGAGTTGCTCCGGTATAGAGATTTATATCACTCTTTTTGTGATGGGAAGTCCGGACGTGATTAGTGAATATCCGAATTGCAAGGGCTTCTTTGGAAGTGCCTTCGGTTCCGTTCGATCCCGGAACGGACTTGTATGGATGTGTGTCTGACGTTACACTTTGAGATGTAAAGCTGGTTTCTATCAAATACATTTCTGTTGGTGGCGGAGAATTTATTCTCTTAGCTTAACACCCTTCTCTGAGACGTACGAGCTCAGAGGTTATGTAGTTGATGGTTACTAGTGATACATTCCCAATTTGGTAATGTGGCATACGAAGTGCTGATGATCATTGGTTGATCAAAGCGTGGCTTTGTGAAAAAGCGTAATGTATGTGGACGAGACTTCGTCGAGCCTCACAACCCGGTAATGGTCGAAACAGGAATGTTGCGGCAAAGGTTCGTAGGGGTAGCGCCCCTAGGGTATGCCATTTCCTTCTGGATAAAAGGTGATATCATGGTATGGACCCCGATATTTTACCTATGTTGATTATATTTTGTGGCTGTTGCTTTTCGATTGAGGATCCTCGGATAAAGGTCGGTAACGACCGGGGGATGGCATAGCTCGTGTGTTAGTTACCTAGTTACAGCTCGGTTAGAGCGTGAGGTAGCGTCGGCCTTTTGTTTGCAGAGATCCGGTTAGGATCCGGGGCGTCTTTCCAGAGGCGTTTCTATTTCGGTAAGGAAGTTCCTTAGCCTGTTCATTTGTTGGAAATCCAAAGAAACAATACGAACCCTGTACGGTTTTTAATTGTATTACCTGCTATGGAATGTGGCGGTAACCTGCTACTGAACGTAGTAGCTATAGTAGACATACAACAATTGTTGTATGTTGGCTAAGATTGATATTATACTTTCGAAATGTTTTCCACACTAGACATTAATAATAATATCAATTGATTTTGCGTAGTAAGCATTTTTGACTATCATAAGGAGAAATCTCCTCCAATTCTGCGTTTGCATTGTGTGTGTGGTGGGAGGCCTTATGGTAGTTTCATTTTCCAAAAGCATTGCGAAGTTGTTTTATTTTCTTTGCGAAAATAACTGTTTTTCGATCTCACACCAGTCACCATGACTGACCTGGAGTTTATTGTTCCCTTTCTAAACTCTGGGTGCCCATAATTTTCCATACGGGCAGCCTAGAGTTATGTTATCAGGATATTCTGGATATTCTGGAGCTTTGGATATGAGCTGGATGGCGAAGCGTACTATCGTACTTGTTATTTATTCCGCTGTGTATTCTGTATGAGGACAAGTTTATATAACTGTCCATTGTTGTAAACTCTGATGATTGATGTATGTATAAACTGATATAGTCTTTTGTTTTAAAGATTATTGATTTATCTATTATATATTGTTCCGCTGCGATAGGTGAGATTCTGATATTGTTCCTGTTCTGTGTTTTCTGTGTTATTCTTCTTTCTTTTTCTTCTATCTTTTCTTCTACCTCTTCTTTTAACCCTAAAGTTTCGCGTTTCCGCCATTCGATTATTCGACAATTTGGTACAGTGGACGTATCGGTGTCGAGTTTTCGGAAGACGGATTTGCGGGTCTTTACAAGTGGTATCAGAGCATCCGGTTAAGCGACAACCCTGCTCTGTTGGGTGTTACTCATTAGAGATAGAGTCAGTAGTACTCTAGAATGAGTGTGAGTGTAATAATAGATATGAGTGCGTATTTGTTAGTGAATACAAAATTTGTTTTGTATTGTGTTGACTTATCGGTTGATTGTTTATAGATTCTGGTCGATGCAGGGTGGCCAACTGTAATCGATAGGGGTTTCTAAACTCTTAAACAAGATAAACCGACACAGTATTGTTTTAAATAGGGCAAATGAAATAATTTTGCCCAAAACTATTTTTGTATAGAAAAGAAATGATTTTCTATGAATTATCATAGTATATGGATGCTTGGTTGTTAGGAAAAGATAATATTGAAGTATTATCATTGATATATGGAATTGAATAAGAAATTCAAATGATAACCAAAGATTTGGAGATAAATTCAGTTAACAAATGAAATTTATAAATATGAATTGTAAAGGTAATTTACAAATTGAAATACAATTTCAGAAAGAATATTTGAAATAAATTCATTAATGGAATGTAAATAAGTTTGATAACTTATAAAATATTTGAAATCTAATTGGAATGAGATTCAAATTGAAAATGAATGAATTTGTGAATGAATAAATAAATTTGCAACTGCAAGTGCAAGAAAATGAAATTGAGTGTTAAAATTCATTTTTGAATTTGTAAGTAAATAGAACTGGAATTGAATTTGATTTGTGGAAAACGAAGTGATGTATTAAACTAAAATTAGTAAGTGAAGCTAATTGAAGATTGACCAAATGAATAAGGTTCGAAACGAATTGAATTCAATAATTATAAATGAAAGATTAATTGGATTTATATGAAATTGGTAATCCAGTTTAAATATAAGTGGTAATTGAAAATTAATATAAAAAAAAGTATGGAAAATACTTGTATTGAACTTAAGATATAAGTGTGAAATTCTTAAGTAAATTTGATATTGAAAATATTCTAAGTTGGTGAATGTGAATATGAAATGCCAATTAAAATTGAATGGAATCAATTGGAAATGAAGTACTATACATATATGACATATGTTTTCCAAACTAAGGATATGAAAAAGTACCTTCCATCGAAAAAATTGTGAAGGTGTTGGAACTCAGTATGAGTATCCGTTTGATCGTGATGGGATCATATTGATTGATCACGATGTATGCTAGCGTAATTCGAGGGGTGTGATACCCACAGTTACAAGCGATTCCACTGAGATAGTGGCGCAGCCTCCGTGTGAACTGCGATCTATGGCAACAACCATGGCGAAATTTAAGAGATGAGAAATCTACAGATTACGAGCGATTCTACTGGGATAGTAGCGAAACCGCCGAGTAACTGTGATCCATGGGGGAACGTGCTTTCCATATCCATTTTTTTGTGATTTCAAATTGGGAATTGAGATAAAAGTGAATAAAGCTCAATATTCGAAATTAGAATATGAATCGAATTCAAGTAAAATTCGAAATGAAAATCTGAATGAAAATCTGAAGATAAAATGAATTCCAAATAGAATTGAAATTGTCAATTGAATTCAAATGGAATTGAAATGCAAAATTGAATGAAAATAGATATGTAACTTCAATAGTGAAGTAAAAATGTATAAGAAGCATACATTAAAAATTGTGTAGTGGAATTTGCAAAACGATTTGAATATTATAACTAGATATTATGGCTAGTAGGATATACAGGTGTATAATGGAAATTGGATTTGATTTTCAAAGATAAATTTGAATTTGCTCGGCAAAGGTATGTATTTAAATTTCAGTATGAAATTTGATGAGTTTCTGATCTTGCCACTTGGCATTTTGTTTTCTTTTGTGATCTGAGAGTCCGTAGGGACGTTTTGTAGTCGTACCGTATTAGCCGCGCAAAGGAGACGCTGGCGAAATTTTTCGAAAATTTCGAGTGTTAGAAAATTTTGAGAAAATTTTGAAAGTTTTAATTTTGAATTTGAATTTAAATTTGAATTGAGAAGTTAAACAATGTTGTTTGAAACTTATAATTGAAATTGGAAATTAGTTGAATTAATAACGAATCTCTAGTAGAAAGATTTGTTTTGAAAATTTGATAAAACTATTGGATGGTGAAAAACAGTAGAAGAGTTAAGGACCATTTTTCCTAACTTGTAATTTCGGGACGAAATTCTTTTAAGGGGGGAAGTTTGTAACGACCCAGAATTTTTGATAATTAAAATTCGAATATTTAATTGATTTTAAATATTAATAAATGAATTTAATAAGTCGAACAATTTATTTAAAGGATATTGGATTTAATTTGGTCAATTAAATCGATAATTTGATGATTGAAATTCCAGAGATAATTGAAAATCGAGTTAATATGATTGAAAATGATTTGTAAGATTTTATTTAATCATACTGGGGTTACAGAAATATCTTAGAACTTTCAGAACTGAATTTAAAGTTAATCTGTGAAAATTGAATATTTTAATATTTAATTATCGACTGAAAATTAGCCAATTTTCGGACAGTCTCAGAATTGGACGAGACCAGCTCCATTGGATCCGTAATAGTTAGTTATTACCGGATTTCAAAATTCGTAGCAAACGGAGTTATCGTTTGACCGTGGCAGCTCGAAACGCTTTGAAATCATTTTAATTTTGAATCGTCGAGTTAAAAATAGTCATTTTTCAAACAGTCTCGGATTTCGACGAAACCAGTTTCATTGGATCCGTAATATTATATTATTATCGGATTTCAATTTTCGTAATGTCCGGAGTTGTTGTGTGAGCGTACGATAAGCAAACGCACTGAAATTAAATCGAAATTTTAATTTAATAACTGGTCCAAAAAGCTATCTTCTCCATACGATCAAATTTGGACCCGAAACCTTTTCCATTGCGTTCGGAATAGGCGTATAACATTACGAACGCCTAGCGGCACCCCTCGATAGGAAGTCAAAATTTTTGGCTTCGTTTCCGATTCAAATTTGAATTTAAATTGAATATATATCTATATGGTCAACTGCAGTTGAAATTATTTCCCATCAGCCTGCTCCCTTTCTCCATCAAAAACTTTCTGCCTTCTCTGTAGCGAACATTGCCAGGCACGCTAATAATTTCCACACGCAGAGATCAAATCATGTTCCCCTTTCTTTTGCAAAACCATACGAGATAAAAGAAAGGAAAATCTCGTTCATTTTAAAATCAACCTCGTCCTTCCCAAACAAAGGAAAATGGCAGACGAATCAAAAGAAATAAAATAAAATCGAATAGCCGAGCCTTCTTCCTCATTTCAAAATCGCGAGAGATATCGAGGTTGGAGTGGTTCGTGGTCACGAGCGCACGCGGTGGGGAGGGAAGAGATCGATCTCGATCGAAGCGGCAGCAGGCAAGGCGATGACATCGTCGATGGTGATTACGGTTACAGGCGGTGTCGCGTTGGGTGAAGATGTTTGGGGTTTGGTCGGCATTCGTGAGCGGCGCGTCGCGAGGCGATGTGGGGGTTCGAAGGCTTCGCAGTTGGGTCGCATGAGGCAGATGCTCGATCACGATTTCTAGGGTAGGATTTCTTTGATTTGGGCAAAGGGAAGTAGTGGATTGGCAGCGACTACAGGCGACGAAGTCGCGATTGCTGTTGAGTGTGGGTTCGCGAGGTGGAGTCGTATGACAGTCGCGATGGTGGTCGCAGGGTTGTAGAATTTTAGCAGTGAGGTACGATTTCAGCTTTCAGATTTCAAGTTGCAAGGAAAATATTGTAGTGATATATATGGTTTTAAATTTATACATATATATGTATATATACGTATATGCATGAAACACTTATTTACAGTAGGATGTAAAAAGAAAAATCTGTTTTTAAATTTTTTTCAGTAAACTAAGGTTTGGGTTTTTATGGGAAAAAGAAGAAAAGAAGGTTTTACAGGAAAGAAATTAGAAAAAAACTAAATTATTAGTTTAAAACCAAAGTGTTAGTTAAGTAAAATTTAATTATTCGATTTATTTCGAATATTAATAAAATTGTATAAATTGTTTATACAAGGTCTATAGATCGTGAAAAACAACTGGAATTGGAAAATGGATTGCCAAATTAAAAGCAAAGGTGAGATCTTCTCACTCAAATTGAAAAGTGAAATTTTCAGTTGTTGTTTGTTTGTTGTTTGAATGTGATATTAGATATAGTAGGATATATCTATATATATAGCAATATATACATATTGGCATATGTATATATTGGATTGATTGATTTCCCGCCTCGTATAGCGGATGAGACCCTATTGCGCCGTTAGTAAGCGGATGATATTTTTATAAAACCCATATACTGCGATATTCCACCTCGAAGTGGAATTGGTATTGTGCTAACGTCTGTGGATGCAGGGAAACAGGTTGGAGGGATCCAACAGGATTCCTCAAAACATTTGAATTGATTTCATATGTTGTTTGATTGATTATTTATAATCTGCGTATGATTATATCTGTGATTGAATGTATTGAGAGCTAAAAATTTAGCCGAATGTGTTATTGGTATCGTTGGATGCCAGAAATAAATGAAATTGGATTTCTGAAATTAAAATTGAATTTTTGATGGTTTGGGAAAATAAAAGAATTTGTTTTAAAGGAGATAAGTTTATTTGAAATCAAAGTGATAATTGATTGGGTATTTAAATAAATCTTTGAGGAATCGATATGAAAACTTATTTAATGCTGAATGAAAAATTGATTTTTGTGTTGAAAATAAATTTGGGAATCAATTTGTAAAATGATTTGGTATTTGGGATTAAAAGTTAGAATCAATTTGAAATGTGATTCGGTGTTGAAGTAAATTCAGAAATCAATTTGAAAGTCGATTTGGGATTTGAAATAAAATGGAGAAATCAATTTTTAAAGTTGATTTGGGGTTGAAAATAAATATTTGGAAAACGATTTGAAAATCGTGTAAAAGTGGATTTTTGGGAATGTAAATTCCGAATAGAAGTTGTAAAGGAAAGGGAAATTTGTTTTAAAAATAAATATTGATTTATTTTTAAAAGTGTGGAAAATATGATTTGAAATCGGATTTTCAAAGTGATGAAGTGTGGAAATAAATTTACAAATTTGAAATGTAAATTTGAAATAAATCGATAAGGATTTATCTAATTGGTTTAAATGGACCATAATATGATTTGAAATTGATTTTCAAACGTGAAGTATGAAATATGATTTGAAATTGATTTTCAAATGTGAAGTGTGGAAGAATATATATCTTGGGAAAAGATTTGAAATTAAATAAATAATTTGGGAAAAATTATTTGAATTGGATGTTTGTTATGAATGTTATTGATAGTTAAATAACCGACTATCAATATTTGCCTTTGAAATGACACTTGATTTGTTTTTAAAACAAACGCTCATTATTCGGTTAAGCCGGGAGAGGACCTTTGTGTCATATAACCCATTCTGAATAATGATACGTCGTGAATGGATCACATTTGAAGACCGGTGTGAAGACCGGATATTTGTGAAAATGAAAGGACAACCTGTCGAATGTCTCTGCACCGAGTTGCTCCGGTATAGAGATTTATATCACTCTTTTTGTGATGGGAAGTCCGGACGTGATTAGTGAATATCCGGATTGCAAGGGCTTCTTTGGAAGTGCCTTCGGTTCCGTTCGATCCCGGAACGGACTTGTATGGATGTGTGTCTGAC
Organism: Allium fistulosum; assembly: GCA_030737815.1. Lineage (NCBI taxonomy): Eukaryota > Viridiplantae > Streptophyta > Magnoliopsida > Asparagales > Amaryllidaceae > Allium > Allium fistulosum. The sequence goes on from CM060908.1 coordinate 150,932,470, forward strand.
GTTACACTTTGAGATGTAAAGCTGGTTTCTATCAAATACATTTCTGTTGGTGGCGGAGAATTTATTCTCTTAGCTTAACACCCTTCTCTGAGACGTACGAGCTCAGAGGTTATGTAGTTGATGGTTACTAGTGATACATTCCCAATTTGGTAATGTGGCATACGAAGTGCTGATGATCATTGGTTGATCAAAGCGTGGCTTTGTGAAAAAGCGTGGCTTTGTGAAAAAGCGTAATGTATGTGGACGAGACTTCGTCGAGCCTCACAACCCGGTAATGGTCGAAACAGGAATGTTGCGGCAAAGGTTCGTAGGGGTAGCGCCCCTAGGGTATGCCATTTCCTTCTGGATAAAAGGTGATATCATGGTATGGAGCCCAGATATTTTACCTATGTTGATTATATTTTGTGGCTGTTGCTTTTCGATTGAGGATCCTCGGATAAAGGTCGGTAACGACCGGGGGATGGCATAGCTCGTGTGTTAGTTACCTAGTTACAGCTCGGTTAGAGCATGAGGTAGCGTCGGCCTTTTGTTTGCAGAGATCCGGTTAGGATCCGGGGCGTCTTTCCAGAGGCGTTTCTATTTCGGTAAGGAAGTTCCTTAGCCTGATCATTTGTTGGAAATCCAAAGAAACAATACGAACCCTGTACGGTTTTTAATTGTATTACCTGCTATGGAATGTGGCGGTAACCTGCTACTGAACGTAGTAGCTATAGTAGACATACAACAATTGTTGTATGTTGGCTAAGATTGATATTATACTTTCGAAATGTTTTCCACACTAGACATTAATAATAATATCAATTGATTTTGCGTAGTAAGCATTTTTGACTATCATAAGGAGAAATCTCCTCCAATTCTGCGTTTTCATTGTGTGTGTGGTGGGAGGCCTTATGGTAGTTTCATTTTCCAAAAGCATTGCGAAGTTGTTTTATTTTCTTTGCGAAAATAACTGTTTTTCGATCTCACACCAGTCACCATGACTGACCTGGAGTTTATTGTTCCCTTTCTAAACTCTGGGTGCCCATAATTTTCCACACGGGCAGCCTAGAGTTATGTTATCAGGATATTCTGGATATTCTGGAGCTTTGGATATGAGCTGGATGGCGAAGCGTACTATCGTACTTGTTATTTATTCCGCTGTGTATTCTGTATGAGGACAAGTTTATATAACTGTCCATTGTTGTAAACTCTGATGATTGATGTATGTATAAACTGATATAGTCTTTTGTTTTAAAGATTATTGATTTATCTATTATATATTGTTCCGCTGCGATAGGTGAGATTCTGATACTGTTCCTGTTCTGTGTTTTCTGTGTTATTCTTCTTTCTTTTTCTTCTATCTTTTCTTCTACCTCTTCTTTTAACCCTAAAGTTTCGCGTTTCCGCCATTCGATTATTCGACAATTTGGTACAGTGGACGTATCGGTGTCGAGTTTTCGGAAGACGGATTTGCGGGTCTTTACACTAAGTAAAAGAAAACTGAGAGAATATCATCTTATATTCAAACCAAACATCAACCTAAACATCTCAGATTTAAACATCAAAACAATCAAACTTCAGCCTGGAAAAAGGAATCAAAGTAAAATGAAAATTTGAGAGTTTAAAGCCAAGCAGAGATCTGGAAACCAAAATCTGGAAATCAAGAGCAAAGTAACTAATTCAACTTCAAGCAAAGTTTTCAGATTTAAAAACTAAAAGCTCTGCTCTTCTTTCTCTGTTCTTCTTTCTTCCCATCAGGTGAGCAAACCTTTAATTCAGAACCTTGAATCTATGAATTTGTGTTATAAATGCTTTGAGTTGCTGTAAATGCTTTACTGTCTTTTATATTTGCATGTGTGTATGTTTGTATCTACACGCATACTTTATACCCTATGAAGCTCAAACTTAAGGCCACCAAGGGAAAATTTAAACTGCATCTAATTCAACCAATTTTAGATTTTGATTTACAAATAGAAAATGATCATAAGACTGTGATATTGTTTTCAAATTTATTCCAGGTATTTGTACTCAGTAATTTTTCAAAATAAAATAATATTTATAGTAAAGAATCACTTAAGGCAAAACCTCGAGTATTGAATCATTTCGTTTTGATAATATAATTGAATTCGCATTTGAAAATGACGAATTTTAACAATAGAATCAAAATTTTTAAAGCTAGGATCAAGTAGCAGTTCGAAGTTGAACCGGAAATGGGTTTTTACCATTTTCTGGTGATCGGTGAACGTGGGGCTCTCGAGGTTTCGTGGAGGCATGGAGGGACGTACGGAGATTCGAGGAAAAATGGTGGGATATGCTCCACCTCAACGTGGCGATAGCGGCGACCAAATTAAAATTTTAAACCTAGTTTTAAAGGGATCACATATTTGATTCGTTCGTCACCACCAATGGATCGAGTGGCGCGGAAGTTTGGGAAGTGGAAGCTGGGGAGTAGTCGCGTCGATGACCGGAGCTTCGTGGGTTCTCATGGTCGGGATCGTGGATTCGAGACGTTGACAGGAATGTTTTCGTTTGGGTTCGAATGTTCCAGTTTGAGCTTGAAGCTCGTTTTTGTTTCTCTGGCGAATTCGTGATGATGAATGCTCGAGTTGATAGGGGGGGTAGTAGGCGACTGAAGGATGGTCGCAGAGATGATCATAGTCGGTCGGAGTAGGCGTACATGTGCACACATGCACACGAGAGTGTGTGTCAGGCATAGTCGTGGGTTTGGGAAGGTGAAGTGGTACCGGATTCTACTCGAAGTTATTGACGTGGAAACTCAAAGCAGATGAGGTTGGAGGAGAACTCGAAGCAGGCTCGGGGGAAATGGGATGTTGACTCGAAGCAATTTTTGTTTGGGCTCGAATCAAATTTGAATCAAATTTTTGTGTTACAGGCTTTAAAACCTGTCTGGTTTACAAAGTTTAAAGTCAAATTTTTAGATATAGATTCAAATAGAAATTTGGATCCATTTTTGAAATAAATGAAGTTTTATAAAATTTAAAAATATTTAAACAACTTTAAAATGTTCACGTATATTTTATTAAATCATTTGAAAAGAAATTTGGGTTTAAACTCTTATATTAATTTCTTTATAACGGTAAGTAAAGATTGGCAATTAATGATTAATTAAATAATTAGTGATTAATTATAAGATTTTAAAGGCTAATTAAATGGTAATTAACAATAATTAAATTGAGTTTAATTACTTAAGAATAGTAATTAAATAATTATGAATAGTTAATGAGGATCATTTACTTGAGAAATTGTGATAATTAATTAATGTGATAAATTAAGTTGTGAATTGTATTAAGTATAATTACTTAATAACGGTAATTTAGGAATAAATTATTCAATGTAAATAAGTGGGTTAATCGAATCTGTTTAAAAAATTAAATTCTTAAGTTAATTTTTTTCAGGATAATCACTTGATAATCTTGAATAAAATTATTTAAAGAAGTAATTAGTCAAATAATGACTTGGAATTTTAGTTAATTATTTGTTAAATTAAAAGATTTATTTATGAGGTCAATAAATTAAGATAATTTAATAATTAGAAATTAACTGGTTCATTAAATTAGAATGATTAGTTAATAATTAAAGGTTAACAAATAAAATTTAAAAGGAAGATTTATTTCAAACAAATTGAAATTAACTTATGATAATTAACCCGGATTTATAAATTGATACATCTGATTTAAATTAATCAATTGATTAATAAATTCACTTATAGATATTTGGATTTTATTGAATGGTTGAATTGTTTGATATCCCTGATATATGATGCTTTGTGATACACCCTGATTTATGTTGTGATCTGTAGTTTACTTACCTGTGATATATATATATGTGATCTGCGAATGAACGATAAGCGTTATAGTTTATATCGCTTATCAACTATATCCTGTATTTTGTTATGTGATGATTGATGTTGCACTATTTTGTGTGAAACCCCTGGACCACACTTATACACACACAAAAATGGATTTCACGTGGAAATCGGTTAAGTCATAGATAATTTAAATTTGATGTTTTTGAAATTGAAATTTTTAATTTCAATTGATTTTGAAATTTGAAATTCGGGGTTAAAGTAAAAAGCTTTTGAAATGGATTTTCAAAGATAAAAGTTATTTTAAATAACTTAACCGAGTTTTGAAAATTTAAATAGTTAGATTTAAATTTGGATTCAAGTTTGAAATTAAGCTATGATTTGGAAACTAGGGAGTAGAGATGATATAAATGTGTTTATATGAATTTAAACCATTTTAAAAGTATAAGTTGGAAATTTGATTTAACCCAAGAACCTTAACTCGTATAAATGAATCAGATTTCCAAAATGAAAACTGTTTGTTTTCAAAGAATAAAAGCTTTTAGATGAGAAATGAAATTCCAATTTAGGTAAAGGAATTTCAAGTGAATTGAAAAATGATTTTCCAAGTTATGAATGAATTCTTTTTGAAAGCTATGAATTAAATCTGTTTATTTTTAACAGATTTAATATGATGATTTGTTTAACCCATTCGAAATGAAATTGTTTTGAAAGCTATTTGTTAAATCTTTGATTTAAAGATTCAACGAATTAATTAAATTGAAATGGAAATCGATTTGGAAAATCTGTGAATGAATCTTTGTGAAATTAAGTGAACTTTGTGAATTGAATCTTTTTATTTAAAAAGATTAAAATGGAAATTTGTTTAACCATTTGAAAGAGAAAGTTTGGGTTTAAATTGTGACTTAATTGAAATCCCATTATCCATTTGTTTTTGAATATTGCGCTCACTATTCGGGTTAGCCGGGAAAAGACATCTGTGTCATATAACCCATTCCGAATAGTGATACGTCGTATATGGATCGCATTTGAAGATCGGTGTTGAAGACCGGATATTTTCGAAAATGAAAGGACAACCTGTCGAATGTCTCTGCACTGGGTAGCTCCCGGTATAGAGATTTATATCACTCTTTTTGTGATGGGAAGTCTGGACGTGATTTGAAAATTATTCGGATTTGCAAGGGCTTCGTGAGAAGTGCCTTCGGTTCTGTTCGATCCCGGAACAGACTTATATGGATACATGTCTGACATTACACTTTGAGATATAAAGCCGATTTCTTTCAAATACATTTCTGTTGGTGGCGGAGAATTTATTCTCTTAGCTTAACACCCTTCTCTGAGACGTATGAGCTCAGAGGTTATGTAGTTGAAGTTATCAGCGATATATCCCAATTTGGTAATGTGACATGCTGAGTGTTGCTGTGTGATGATCAGTGTTTGATCATTTGCGATATGATCATTTGTTTGATCATTTATCTTTGTGATCATAGGTTGATCATCTGTTGACCCAAAGTGTGGCTTTTTGAAAAAGCGTAGCTTTGTGGACGAGACTTCGTCGAGCCTCACAACCCGGTAATGGTCGAAACAGGAATGTTGCGGCAAGGTTTCAGGGGTAGCTCCCCTAGGGTATGACCATTCCTTCTGGAAAAGGGTAGTATCATGGTATGGAGCCCAGATACTTACTCATGTGGATACACTTTCTTTATGATGTGTGATGTTGGTTATCAAGCGCTCGGTTAAAGGTCCCAAAGGACCGGGGGTGGCATATCTGAGGTTTCTTTTATCCCTTGGGAAAAGGGGTTGCCGGCCTTGTTTGGCAGAGAACAGTTGGTTCTCGGAACGTCCCGCCAGAGGCGTTTCTTTCGTGGAATAGGAAGTTCCTTAGCCTGACCATTTGTTGGAAAATCCAAAAAAACAATACGAGCCCTGTACGGTTTTAGTTGTATTACCTGCCATGGAATGTGGTGGTAACCTGCTATTGAACATGGTAGCTATAGTAGGCATAAGTGCGAAATGTCTATGCTGGCTAAGATTTATATTCTACTTTCGAAATTTTTTCTACACTATGCACTAATAATAATATCAAAAATGATTTGATTTTGCGTAGTAAGCATCTTTGACTATCATAAGAAGAAATCTCCTCCAATTCTGCGTTTGCATTGTGTGTGTGGCGGGAGGTCTTATGGTAGTTTCATTTTCCAAAAGCATTGCGAATTGACTTTAAAATTCTCTGCTATTTGTTTTTAAAGATAAACTGTTTTTTGTTGCTCACACCAGTCCCATGACTGATCCGAAGTTTATTGTTTCTTTCCTAAACTCTGGATGCTCAAAATTTTCTACACGAGCAGTCTAGAGTTTGGTTTTTCAGATATTCAGATTTAGTAGATTATCTGGAGCTAGTTCAGTCTTTGGATCGGACTGCACTTGCTTATCTTTGTGCCTCGTTATTGGGAGTTCGAGCTATTTCTGGATCGTGCTTTGGAGATGAAGATTTTCCGCTGCTGATGTTATCTATTTTTCTTTCCGCTGCAATTTATTGTATCATATCTCTGATGTATATAGATATTCATTGTATCATCATTGTATCTGGATATTGTATCAGATGTTGTATATCTATATTCTTTTTATTCCGCTGTGATATTTACTTAACTGTGTTATAAGCTCCGGCGACTCGGATTTGAACGCTCGAATCTACGACATTCGAGTACGATGTAAAGTATGGATGTTGATTTTCGAGCGGGCAAAACCCGAGTCGTCACACGGGTGTACTTGTAGCCCATTCAAATTAAGTGAGTTTACCCCAGACTCGAAATACATGAGGCCGTTTCTCGTAGCCTTGAAATCAAGATTGTAATTGGTTTGCTTGCTACCGTACATAGTAGGCACTTGAAAAGAAATGTGTACAAAAAATTGGATGGGACTGGATGTAGGAGAAATTCAAACCAGTATATAATACATGGTGTCATCTCTCTAACTCTTTACTTTATTACTTTTATATTTATCGCTGATTGCTTCTATGACTAATTGTTAATATAAATCTGTTTTGTTAATATGTGATTTAACATCGATCTTGAAAGAAATTTAATATGTTATTTTCCAATAGATTAGAAATCAATTATTTTGAAAAGTCACCTGATATTTTAGAAAGATACAATGTTGAATCGCATGAACAAGTATGTTATATGGCTGATGGTTAGCAGACAGTTGATAGTCATACATCACAATCAAGAAGGACAAATGGATTTTAGACAGCAAATGTTCAAAAGACATAATGGAAGATCAAGAGAAAGAAAGTGCAACAATGCAGATATATATGCTTAAAGACAAACCTTTGAATGGAGAAAATAATAGTATTGGAATAGAGGACGTCAGCAGTATCGGTAATCTTGAAAATTTATTTAATTTTTATATATTACTTGTTAATGAGTTCCTTAAGTAGAAAGACATTTTAATCTTCTCCTATGTTACAAATAAGAAAAAAGGTTTAAATAGATAGAAAACAAGTTTTCCCTTTAAAAATAACGGCTGGTTTTTAAATTGAAAAGACACTTTAATTTTTTGAAATTCCTTTTGATTTTATTTATAGAATGTAGTAGTATGTTTTAAATCTTAGAAATTATAAATTAATTATTTTTAAATTAAATTTTTAACACGAGTATAAGATAGATATACTCGACCCTATAAAAAATTTGGAGCAAAAATTCAAATTCTAACTATTTTATTATTTTTTATGTATAGACACTTAACAAGTTACAACGGCTATATTTTCAAATTCAAGAGCCAAAATTTGTGGCCTTCAAATTAAATCATTTTTTAATCATAAAAATATATTCTAGATAACAATTAATATACATAATTATATAAAAAAAATCTAAAAGCAGTTTAATAATTTAACATTTTTTAGATTTTCATACAAAATTGACTACTCTTTTTAAATGTCGAACATGCAAGTTAAACGTAGTAATTTTCTGGAAAATCTCAAAAATTATGAAATGTATATTTTTACATGAAATTTTTTAATTCGATAACATATACTCTGGACTACTTACGTAAAAAATTTCATATCCAAATTTGAAAGTTAACTATTTTATTACTTTCAAGTAAACGGACACTTGATGGTTACAACAGCCATATCACTGACGTAGGCCATTGCAATTTTGAATTTATATGTCCTTTTACACAATTTTTTTTAACATAAAAAATTTCTTTCCAGAATATAATTTGTATATATAACTACATAAAAAATCTTGAGCACTTTAAATTATTGTAACACTTTCTTTTATTTTGTTAATTTCAAATAGACACTTCAATTGTTGAGTTGTGCTTTTCATTTTTAATTTAACGGTCGTACCTCTTCGTGATTGCTCATATTCTTCCATAACGACTTTTATAAAGTGTTTCTTTTCTAATCACATCCTACTAATAATTTATCATGATGACTATACTAAATATAAAAGCATACCTTCTTCCATGATTTCAACTTTTCTAATATTGATTTTACATCCTTTACTCTTATTTCTTACTAAATTTATAATGAGATATTAATTTTAGGGCTTCGTGAAATTAATTGAATGTACTTAGAGTGTATTAATAAGGCTCTATTTATAGAATTCCTTGTATTAATGAGAATGGCGACATCATATGACACTTATCATATAAACAAATAGTAACACATATGTAAAGTGACATGGGCATTACACTTGTCCTTTAGGAAGATCATTATACGCATGCATGATATCAAGTATCATTACACGTGTAATTCATCAACACATTTGTAATTTAAATAACAAATGAGACACAAAATACATTATGCTATATGTTAGAGTCACATTATCTCACACGTGCTAGGGTTATGAATGATTTTTAGTACTCTGCTTGTGTTGAATCAAAATTTGAAAATAAAAGGTTTAGTAGAATATCTCTTTTTTTTGTATGTTTTTCAACATACGTAAGCATTCATGCTTTTTCATGATTTAACATTCATGATTATAAACTCTTAAAAATATTGGGGTTGATTTCTGAAAGACTAATTATATGGATCCAACATAGTATGGATACCAGTACGTATATGTTATATTCCTTCCGGCACTATGTATAATAAGATGAGAAAGATAAAAAAATGACAATGGAGATCTTTTATATGATCAATCATATCCTAATATTGTTCGAAAAAGAAAATTTTCAAGATGGCACTGACACTAAAACCTATAATCAACCATCTTACTTATTCCCAGGTTCTTTTTATTATTAAATTTATATGATGTTTTTTTAGTGATATTTTTAACTCTACATTTCTCACTTATACTTTCCATATCAGACTAAAAAAATTATCATAAATTATCATGTCTTTTTAAAAATAAACAATGTATAAGAATGAAACAATATTTACTTCAAAAAACTTATTAAACATAAATTTGATTATATACATAGTTACACTTATCAAATATTATGATTAGGCTATGATTCAATTTCATAATTAATATGGTTTATTATGTAAATATATGTAATAAATCCGATATATAAATTTTCTTTGTCAAATTCGGATGCTTAGGATTATATAATAATATCATTTATGTCATATTGAATTGTTTTCCATACTCTCATCATTGAATTTTGATTTCACACACACAGATATATATATATAATCTAATTTATATTGTTTTTAATACATTACGTATTGATTTTGATGTATATATCTTCTTACTTAGGAGTTTATTACCATTATTACTGGTAATGATTATAGTATCCCGCATTCATATTTGTATTAATTAAATAAATAGTTTAAGTTATATTTATTTAATAATATTTGGTTTGTCTTATTTAATGTCTTCTATATCTATCATCATTCATATGTGCCATATAGTTAAATCCATATTACGTAGCATTCTAATATAGCTTATAGGTGTATCATTAGGTGGAGTTTTATTTTTCACCCATTTTTGTTAGTGACAAAAGGGAAGAAAATTATAAATTATACACATGCATATATATTCAGGAGGATTTATATCATATTTTATATGCGGGTATTTAATGGTTATCATCATCAAAAAGTGAAGAATTTTAATACCTCAGTTATTGATTTTGATAACGACAACAACCATATAAAACCATATAAAATATAGATACTAATGTTTTGCCAAGTTATATAGTCTATGGTTAAGAATATTACATTGGTGCTAAATCAAAGACTGTACAGTATAAAGACTCAAGATAAAGGTATGAAGTATCATGAGTTCAAAGACAAAAGAAATGAATATCTTAAGATTATAATTTAGTGTATAGAGTCATTAGTAAATATTGTTAAAGTCTTTGGTAGCAATTTCTGATCTCTATCTCCAATTTCTGATCTTTGATATTTTTAAATTATTTTAGTTTCAAAAAATATTTTAAATACTTTATAAAAGTTTGTCTAAGTTCAAATATATTTATAATCTATGTTCAAAATATTTTAAAGTAAAGGATTTTCAAAATATTTTAAAGAAAACAATTTTCATTTTTAACTAGTATTAGTATATGTCGACATACATATATGGAATACGTCGACATATATGTTGCTAAATGGTTTTTTGAATGGACTGGTCTATTCGGCACAACCCCTCATGAATGGCATATCTATTATTTTGTTATATTAAGGGGAGTCCAAACGAATTTTTCAATAACTAATTACTTACTTTCTTCCTACCGCTTAGTTTGCTGAAAATTCTCTTGAAAAATATACTCTATTCTATTCAAAATCGTATAGAATAAATTCATACTTCATTGTATCGATTCAATACTACTTTCTTACTGTTTTGGGAACATCTCTCTCTTAATTCAAAGGTCAAAGTACTATCCAAGAGGCTATACGATCCATTGTATCCAAAGTACGACTATTTGTCTTTGGAAAACCATCAACTCTACTCTTGTTTGTATGGGTGTGCTTGTAGCCCGTTCAAATCAAGTGGGTGTGCTTGTAGCCCGTGTAGCCCATTCAAATCAAGTGGGTGTGCTTGTAGCCCACTCAAATCAAGTTGGTGTGTCCCGTAGCCTTAAAATCGAGATTGTAATTGGTTTGCTTGCTACCATACAAAGTAGGCATTTGAAAGGGAATACATATAAGAAATTGTACGAGACTAGATGTAGGAGAAATCTGCACCAGTATAAAATCTTTGGCGTCATTTCTCTAACTCTTTACTTTTTACTTTATTTCTTTTATATCCAACTGTGATTGCATTTGTGGCTGATTGTTAGTATAAATCTATGTTGTTAATCTATGATTTAATATCAATCTTGAAATAAATTTAAAAAGATTTATATAAGTTTGAAAACACTATTCACCCTACCACCCTCTAGTGTTAAATTAGCCTTAAGATCCATAATTCCGCAACCCATATTATAGTGTGAGATCATCTATTTAATATGATTGAAAACAATAAGGATCTTGTTGTGTTAGAAAATTTTTTGGACTAAGGATTATAGACAGACATAGGAATTTGAACGATAATGTCAGTTTTGATCTATTTACTTAAGTGCAGCTCATTCGATATCCTTAAAATTTTAAGGAGAATAAATGCATTTTCGTAAAGAATTCGATAAAGTCTTGCAGTAAAAGGTTTTCTTTCAAACAGTTCGACCTTTAAAAGTGAAAACTAAAAATTCAAGAGCGGTAATAATGTTGGTATGGTTAGGATAAAGAGAATGAATAGTCCCCTCTGTTTCATGAAGAGATATCCAAATTAGAGTGGTTTAAAATATTTGTAGATGCTAAATAAGGAACAGGAATACGATTTCTAGTTCAAATTATTTTACTTTAAGAAAAAAGTTTTATGTAAGATTTATTTCTTTGAGTTTGAGATATTTGGTTTGAAACATGTTAATTCTATAGACTTCTCCATTCTGCTTATCGCTGAGGGTTTTCTAAGAGGTTCTCCAATCCATTGTCGAGTAGGTGTTTTTGTTTTTATTCCCTTTTTTAAATATGTTTCCCAAGGGATCTGTATCAATCCATGCTGGTACCTAATATATAAGTTTGGGACTTACCTAAAATTTCATTCCACTTATTTTACTGTGAATCAAAGCTTCGTTCTAGGAGTTCCCTGCTTTAAATGCTCATGCTTTGACTTCAATCTTCATCATCCACCAATTTCTCTAATAGCTGATCAAAGGTAACATCCTATGTTTGTTGCTACCTTGACATTTATCGCCCAACATCGACGTCACCACCTTGTCACTTCTAACATCATCGTCAACTACTGTTATATCCTAATTTACAATCAATCAGCCCCGTCAGCCGATGCTGATGGATCGTGCTTAGCTTAGTGTGGAGTTGAGGTGAAGAGAAATTGTTTCCTTTGGTTTCAGGCAAGGTCTATAGAATTAGTTCAATGTTGAATGAGATAGTAATAAATGGATTGTCTCCATGCATAATCCCCATAGAATTATCATCATTTCCCAACAAATTTGAGCATAGACACACCCGAGAGTTGAATCCCTCAACACCTGATTTTGTTCAGAAAGAATCTTCATTTCGTGAAGATTGCATCGTCTCACTAGGAATCCCAAGTCAAAATTTCATGTTTTAGACTGCATTAAGATCTATTTGGTACCATTAATGTAATTCCTACGTTAGTGGATAATACCAAACACATAGTTCCAATGTGTGTCAGAGCTCGTTCGACGACATGAGTAGACTTTCTACATAGAATAGTTTCTTACGTTGTGTAAACAAATAGGGTACGCATACTACAGAGAACACAAATACCATCCCTAGTACAAGTACAGAATTTGATGGATTGATAGGCGTTAACATTCGTTAGATGTTATATATTGAGTACTACAAACAAAGACTAGAAAATCATATACTCAAGTATAAATTTTTTAATCGAGAATACATGACCATGCTCATCATCCAAGTTTTTAGTTTAGTTTTGGAATCCAACAGATGCTCCATACATATCTCTACCGCCGCAAAGGCCACTTCTACTTCTACAATGCCAGGGATGGCTTTAAGCTCAACGTCGAGTTCTATTCCTATGGCCATTGAATCTCCCAAAACTCATCATCCTCTTCAACCTTTATTTTACGTGGCTATGCTGATGATCATTAAGGTGCCACATGGCAAGATCACTCTATATGTTAACCTAGAAGGGGTAATGGTCTTAGACAATTACCAAGATTATTCTGCCTTTCAACTCTCTACTGTTGAACTTTGGACAATTTGCAATAGGTATGGGATTCGTTTAGATAAAGTTAGGCTCTTATTCCCACATAAGCAGAAGAAGAACCCACCAATTGGTTACACTGCCTATAATGGGTACACGTTCTTATTCAGGGTGGTACCTTCCTTAATCCATTTTCCCACCATGTTCTTCCATTGACGAGGCTCTTCTCATCGCAACTGCATCCAAACGCTTATGCCGTTCTCTGAGCCAATTTGTGATATTTGTAAGACATTTGAGAAGGGATTCGTAGTTTGTAATAATCCAATTACAATTTCAAGCACCACTCCTCCATTCCAATGCTAACTTAGCATTCAGAGATTGCAAATCAGGATAGATCTTAATAACAAATGCATCTTTTTTAAAGATGAATATTTATTTTTACACTGCCCTTTGGAATTCACTATGAAATGTCGCTCCGAACGTAAATCCTATATCTCCTATTCCAACTGCTGCCTTATTTGGATTCACTTCATCTGAATCGCCAATCATTTTATATTTCTTTATATTATCCCATCGAGAGTTGATAATAATAACTTGAGGAAAATGATCTCTACGGTCTTGGCTATTTTTGAAGATCTGTGTTGCATAACACACCTCATGGCCGATCTCTATCTTCGTTATTTCTGCCTCCTTTACAATTGTCATATAGTTCACTTTAAGCCTACAGTTCTTGGCACTACATAGTCCGAGATTCTTACTCTAGCTCTGGCACTACATAGTCCGAGATTCTTATATCCATTTTCCCACCTTTACTTTCGAAACCCTTGGACAACCTCCTTCAAAAGCATTCAAATCTTCTTTTCAAAACACTAAGCATATGCCTTTCGAAATACTTTAAATCATCTTTTTGGAAACCCTCAAAACATACCTTTTAAAAGTATTAAAACATTATTTATTAACTCTTAAAAGCATAGTTTCGAAACCATTGAAAGTACCCCTTTCGAAACCATTGAAAGCACCCCTTTCAAAACCATTATCTTTAAAAATATCTTTTGGGTCAAGGTGACTATAAACAAAAGTACCCCTTTCAAAACCATTATTCTTCATATAAAAGAGTTTGGGGAAAAACTGATGGCTTCGGAACCATCCTTTTGAAAGCATTTATCATTTAATTAAAACATTTAAAGGTTAGCTTTGAAACCCCTTTCGAAGCCATTGCCTTCAAAACCATTAACCCTTTCTCAATCTTTATGAAGTGTCTTAGTACATTTAGAAAACAAAAGCTACCTTTTGAACCAGTTGATGACTTCAATCCAGTCGAAAGGTACAGGGTCGACAGCAGGGTTACGATTGTGTTTAATCTACCCTTTCGATAGCATTAATTTAAAAACAAAGTAACTCATTCGAAAGCTACACTTTGAACAAAAAGGCGGCAACTCTTCGAAAGCTATTTAAAAGTCCCTTTCGAAAGCATACATTAAAACAAGGCAAGCATATTTCTTTGGATAATAAAACAAAGACCTTCGAAAGCTAACTGGTTTTGACCCCTTCGAAAGCAAGATTTGGACTCCATACTTGCCGCCTTTCCCCAATCCACTACGTACCAACGTATTGACACCTTGTGTATTGGTTTCGACTTAGTTGGTCTGAGGCGATAGTATAGGGTTGAAATGTACCTCTGAAAGAGGTGAAACATAATTTCTGAGCAAAGACCGTTTTAATGCCTTTTTAAGTAATTGCTTTTTAACTAACCTGACTATTTGTAAACATTTAATTGGTTTCCATAAACTTCTCAAATTCTTTTTGAAAAACTGCTGCAATTATTTCAGATCCAAAAATGATTTAGCAAATAAGCCCTTCCATTAAGAAAAAACATTAGATTATTTAAGTCCTTCATCTAAAATAATTTAATTTTCATAGTAAATTACTTAGGAAAAATCTCCAACAGAAATTCACTTTTAAAATGTTATCTAACATATATAAATTTCAGACCCAAATTCTTCATATTATAGCCGAAATTAATTTCTAACCCAATTATTCATATCTTCATTTGAGAATTCATACTAAATTTTCCATAACTTGGAAAATTATATAAAGTAAAACCCATCCCCAAAATATTGTTTTGCATAACATATAATTTCCTCATGCCAATTCAAAATTTAGAAAATATGACTTTTAGACTAAAATCGAATTAAACCTTTATAAACAATCTTGTTTGAATCTAACGTATCATAAAATCTATGCATATCATCATTAAAATCATCACACGTGGTTTAAACATAAAACCCAAAATCAAATGATCTTAGAAAAAAGAGAAGGTTTTGATTATTATTCACCTTGATTAGGTGAAGGAACTTGAGATTTGATTTTTGATTAATTCCCTTTCTTAATTCCTTAGCTTTAATTTGATTTTTCTCCTTTTCTTCCCTAGGTAATGGTCGGCTTGCTTCTCTTCTTTTCTTACATTTTTTTCGATTTGTAAAAATGAACGTGAAATGAAAATAGTATCGTGAGTATAAGGGTTAAGGGATTATGGTGTGGCAATTCCTATATTACCCTGACATTAATTGCTCTCCTAATTAACATACAAAACCGTTCATAAACCCATCTTTAATTTATTAATTAAGCTTAACCTCTATTTTAAATTTTCAAATCTCAATCTTCGTATCGCTCTAATATTTACATTATTCTATTTAATTTATCCAATTAAATCTTCTGAATAATGTTATTAAAAAGTAGGGGTGTTACAAAAAGGTTTAATAAAACCATATCAATCACCTTGGTCATTTACTGCATTTTATGTAAACAAACATAGTGAAAAAGAAAGAGGGGTACTGTAACGACCCAGAATTTTGGTCGTTAGCTTTGGAACATTTAATTCATTTTAAATGTTGAATGTGAATTATAATTTGATTTGAAATAAGAAAATTTTGGTTAAATCAATAAAATTAGTTAAAATATCAAATATGGCAATTTAATTGGATTTGAATAATAATATAATATTTGGAATTGGGATGATTGGTGAATCTGGAACTTAATGGATGTGAAAACGATTTCCAAAATTTATTTTAAGTCTAGTTGGATTTGAATTATAGCATTGGACTTTTGGATGGAATCAAAAGTCGATAAGCTAAAATTGGAATTTTTATATTAATTTAATAATGGAATTTAATATATAGTAATGGTGTAAATAATTAGATTTTGATTTAAAAAGAATCAGAATTATTTCTAATATGAACATATATTCTATATGATTTATAATTAAGTTAATAAAGTTTTAAAAAATGAAGTTTTAAATGATTTCGACGATTTTGAAAATCGCTCGAATTAATCGACGAGTTAAAATAGCCTTTCGGGGCACAGTCTCAGAATTCGACGAAACCAGTTCCATTTGATCAGTAATAGTGTATTATTACCGGATTTTAATTTTCATAGCGTTTGGAGTTACCGTTTGTCCGTACGAGTGAGAAACGCGTTGAAATTTAAATCGATAATTTAATATTTTAAATCGATTCAAAAAGCTATATGCCACGTATGATTGAATTGGGCTCCAAAACACGTTCCATTATGTTCGGAATGTGGGTAAAACCTTATAAACGCCATGCGGCACGTGTGATTTGGAGTTTGTTTGTATAGCTTGTTAAAATTTGAGAAAATTATTAAAATAATAATTATAAACGTTTATATATATGTTTTGGCCGAAACCCTAATCTATTTTCTTCGGCCGCCACTCAACATAAACAATGGCCGATATTCAATTCCCTTCTCCCCAATTTTTCTTGAAATCTAGGCAGTATTTTCGAAATCTTTCTAAATGAAAGTTGGAGAGCTCACCGAGGCGAGTAAATCGAACGGTGGGTTTTCGTTCTGGGGCCTTGGATCTTCCTCGATTTGGTGATATAAGGTTTCCGTTCGTTCGCTAATCTTGAGGCATGAGGGCCGTCGAGTTCGACCGGGTCTAGGCCGGTGATGGGTGGCGTAGTGGGCTTCGTTGTGGTGGGTTCTGATCGGGGTCCGATCATCGTTTGGGGGTGGTGACGATCAACTTTTTGGTGCGTGTGGTGGGTTTCGTTCGATCTGGTATAGCGTGTCGAAGAAGATGGTTTCGACGGCCTTGATTTCGAGCTTAGTGATGGACGGTAGATGGTATAGTAAATTGAATAAAAAGAGATTTGTTTTAAAATTTTATTCAAACTTTAAACTAGCATATCTTTTGCATGCATGGTCAGATTCCGACGAAACAACATGCACCGGAATCGCAGCGATGAGATCTACGCTGCAGCGCAAATCTGGGCACGTTTGGGGCAAGCGAGAATTTTAGGTTAAATCGAAGGCGGTCGATTTAATTTAAAATTGGAACGCTCGGCTTTTAAACTCAAGGTGAGTTAATCTCACTCACATCTAGATTTCCAGAATTGATTTAGTTAGAATTTAAATTATTGATTGATTGATTGGATGTGGTATTATATATATACTAGTATATATATATATTGGAGTGATTGATTTCCCACATTATATAGTGGATGAGACCCTATGCGCCGCATAATAGCGGATGATATTAGATAAACCCATATACCGCAATATTCCACCTCGAAGTGGAATTGGTATTGTGCTAACATCTGTGGATGCAGGGATACAAGTTGGAGGGATCCAACTGGATTCCTCAAAACGTTGAATTTCTTGATAATCAGCGTTATGAATTATGTGATAATCTGTGATGATTTTATTGATTATATTTGGAAGTGAATTATTGAATGCTATGGCTTGGTTGGATATATATACGGGTATATGAGAGAATGAAAAATATAAGTTTATATTTTTAAAAGAAATAAAATGGGAGTTTTGAAATAAAATTTAAAAGGGATGTTTCATATTTAAATAAGGATTTTAAATCGCAATAAAGGGTGAAATTGGGTTAATGGATTTCATAATTGATTTTGGATAAACCAAGAGATAAATTTTAAAGGGGATTTAATCCAGGAAATGGGTTTGAATTTGATTAAGGGTTTTGGAAACTGTGATTTAAGGGAAATGAGGAATGGAAATTTATGAACTGGGTTTATAAATGAAGTGGAATATTTATCGGAGAATAAATTTAGAAGTTTAGATCTCCGGTGGGAATTTCTATAAGAAGTGCAAATTGTTTTAAAAGAAATAGTGAGATTATTTTTAAAAGATGGGAAGTGTACTTCCTGGAAAACTAAGTATGTTTCCAAAGGAAAGCTTTCAAAGTATAAACTAGAAGTTTAAAAATGTGTTTTGGAATGTTTTAGATAAATTATTATTTTTAAGTAGAAAATAAATATTTATTTAAGAAATTATGGTATTTAATTATTTTAAAGGTAAATTAGTATTAAGTTTACCAATGGAAGCTTGGTGTTTCCAGTTGGAAAGGAATAATTGGTCGAATTGTTTGTTTATTTGATAGTTAAATAACCGACAATCAAATCTGGACCCAAATATGACTTTGGAAATTCTAGGAGGAGTACAGGAATTATATGGTACAATTACCGTTCGAGGTGATATACTGTACATATAAACTCATTCGTTCTTTTAGGACGTTGGTAAGGAAACCCGTCCACTAACGGTTAGGAGGTGAACTCTGATTTTATCTTCGTCTGTGTATTTCCTAAAGAACCGGGGGTGAGTTAACCGGAAAATAGCGGACGTTGTTTCGAAGAGACCGGGATCAGATTTGTGATCCGAAAACCACTTCGATCCAACGAGTACGTTTTTGTGATGAAGACATGAGTTTGGAGTCGAAGATGGAGCAGTGAAGTGCAAAGGCTAGTCGCTACTAATCCTGAGGGTGATTCCAAAAAGGATGTAGTAGGAGTAGTGCCTTCGGTTCCGTTTGAACCCGGGACGGACTTGTATGGATGAATGCTTTCGGAACATCGTCAGGTGAATGGTGGACATTCTAAGAGATATGTTCTAAAAGGTAACGCTTAGCCTCAAGCCTCATCAGCCGGGAATGACTGAAAATCAGGGGTTATGCAACAAGGCTAAGTGGGTCGCGCCCATTAGGTTGAGGTCATCCCTGTCTAGATATTCCTTTTTATTCGGCTTAGTGGTGCGGTTGCTAATCCTAACCGCGAGGTGATCTTACTAGGGCTATCCGGTAAGGGGTAGTCCGGTCTTGTGTTGCAGGGGATTTAAGGTGGATCCTCGGTACGCTGATCTAGACTAGGTACTGTGACAGGTGGTACCCCAGGGCCTAGTCATTAGTTGGAAATCCATTTTCCCTACGTGCCTTTACGGTTTTGATTGTAGAACCCACTTTGTGGCTAGTATGCTGGAATTTAATCATGTAACAATTTCAGCTATTTGAATAAGTATTTGTATATAGACACTATTATAATATCATATAGATTTGATAAAAGTGTTTTGGCTATCGTAAGGTAAAAACCCGACATGTTTATCTGTGGCGTGGTCTTACGAGATGCTTTTGATTTCAAAGGGTTTGGAAAACTTTAATAATCCAATTGAGTGTGTTTTCTCACGCTGGTTTTCCAGACTGACTTGGGTGTTATTTTATTATAATGCTCGGGTCAGACCGAGTATTATAGTATACAGGATAAGATGCTGTGGAGCTCAGGAGACGAGCTGGATGGCGAGACGTATCCCTCGTATATGATGTATATTCCGCTGTGGTGTGTGTGTTGTGTATTCTGTATGTGGGACAAGTAATTATAACTATCCTGAATTGTGATGTTGATTGTATTGTACTCTGATGTTGTATCCTGATGATGTATGTATAAACAGATATAGTTTCTTTTCTATAAAGATCAGTTATTATCTATTATATTTTATTCCGCTGTGATGTAAGATTCTGTTGTGTTGTTTTCTTTCTTCTACCTCCTTCTTTTAACCCTTATGGTCCGATTTTTCGGGAATTAAAAATCGGGTCATCACAATTGGTACCAGAGCTTAGGTTGGCGATATAATAAAGCTTTGGTGGGGAAATTACTCATTAGAAATAGAGTCAATAGTACTCTATAATGAGTTGAGTGTAATAATTTATATGAGAGCGTACTTGTTAGTGAATATAAAACTATTTTTACACTGTGTTGACTTATCGGTTGAGTGTTTATGAATTCTGGTCGGTACGGGAAGTACAACCGTATCGATAGGAGTTTCTAAACTCTTAAACAAGATAAACCGACATAGTGTTATTTTAAAGTGGGTGAATGAAATAATTTCACTCAAAATTATATTTTGATATAAAAGAAATAATTTTATGAAATTATTATATATATTTGGATGTTTGGTTGTTAATATTATAATCAAATAAGAATCTAAAATTTGAAATGGTCTATATTTATAACCAAATAGAATTATATAAGTATGATTTATACAAAAGGAGTATAACTCAAATTTGATTGAAACCAGAATTTAAATCCCGGAAATTTTGAAAAGTATTTTAAAATGAATTAAACAAAGGGTTTGGGAATTTAAAATCTTGGGAATGTTTGAAATGTTTTCCAAAACATTTGAAGGCAATAATGGAGTATTATTTTGGAAAATATTTTTGAATGGAAATTGTTTTGAAATAGAATTTATGGAAGTAAGGAAGCATTGAACTCACTTCAGTTGCTGGAAAATAATTCTGGTGATGATGGCCACATCATCAGAATTCATTTTCGAGTTTCTAAAGTGATGGATTGCTACCGGGGCGATTGGTTATGATATTTGTCTGGATTTGTTGATAAACAAGTTTGTTTTAGAAATTTAAAAAGGGAATTGTTTGGTAAAATCAAGTTGTTTTGGAATCCGGAGATCTGATTTGATATACCAAGTGGGTATGTGTTGATTATTACTTCAAAATGGTTTTGAAATGAAACCGGGCAATTGAATTCTGGGAATTCTATTTAAAAATAAAAATGTGAAAGTTAAAATGAATCAACTATTGAACTTTTAAAGTGAAGTTGATTTAAATAAGAAAGGAAATTGGATATTTTAATCATGGAATTAAAATTTAACTTGAGTAAATAAAAGTGGAAAAGATATATTGGAATTTAACTTAAGATAAGTTAAATAAAATTTAAGTTTGGTTTGAATTGAATTGGATATTAAATGGAAGGAAGGATAATTGTATAAGTATAAGTTATGATTATTGAATAGGATAAATACACTTAAGTCCTTTAGTGAAATAAATAATCCAGAATTATGGATATAAGATGTAAATAGACTCAAATGAGCAATATAAGATTTTTAGTGAATAAGTTGGTTTTTGAATAAATTGGAATGGGTTGGAATTTAATTAAGTGAATTTGCATAGAAATGAAAGTGAATTAGGAATATGATGCAAATTAATAAATTTGGAAATTGAATAGAAGTAAATTTATGTAAGTAAGGCTTATAAACCAATTTGTTGTGAATATGAGATTAAGTAGTACAAATATAATTGTATGTAGTAAACTAGAATGTAAATCATTCGAGTGAAATAAAATGAAATTTGGATTTGTTAGGAAAATTAAAATAGTGTTGAACCTTGTGGTTGCTTAGAAAGATGATTAACATGTTGGATTATGGAAATTTGTTGTTTGGACTATGTAATTGATGAGTTTGGCTAGATTAATGAATGGAAGGTTGTTAAAATCTCATATTATTGATACTTATGTGCTTGTTTGAGTAAGTACAGGTACGGGAGGCAATCGATAGAGTTGGAGCGCATAAATGCAATATTAATTAGCTGCTTGCTTTTAAAATGCTAATCATAAGGTATGCCTACGCAATAAAATTGGAAAATGATAATATATTGTGGTATATTTTGTTTTCCGACCATGTGGGTCGATGTATATATATTTATGTCTATTGTGATATTGTAAAACGCTCTCCGTACAAAAGAGATGCTGTTAAAAAATTTCGAAAATTTTGGGAGTTAGAATTTTTTTGGAAGTTTTGAAAATTATGGTTAGCTAGAAAAGTTGATTTTTGAAACGCCATTAGAAATCAAAGTTCTTGAGTTGAAATGGAAGCTAATGGTTTTGAATTAAACTAAAGGGTTTGGAGAAGTGAATGTAAGTTTTAATTAAGTGGGCTTGGGTAAATTAATGGGTTTAGGAGCATTTTTCTACCTTAGCAAATTTCGGGGACGAAATTTTTATAAGTGGGGAGGAATGTAATGACCCAGAATTTTGGTCGTTAGCTTTAGAACATTTAATTCATCTTAAATATTGAATGTGAATTATAATTTGATTTGAAATAAGAAAATTTTGGTTAAATCAATAAAATTAATTAAAATTTCAAATATGGAAATTTAATTGGATTTGAATAATAATATAATATTTGGAATTGGGATGATTGGTGAATCTGGAAATAAATGGATGTGAAAACGATTTCTAAAATTTATTTTAAGTTTTGTTGGATTTGAATTATAGCATTGGACTTTTGGATGGAATCAAAAGTCGATAAGCTAAAATTGGAATTTTTATATTAATTTAATAATGAAATTTAATATATAGTAATGGTGTAAATAATTAGATTTTGATTTAAAAAGAATCAGAATGATTTCTAATATGAACATAAATTCTATATGATTTATAATTAAGTCAACTTCGGGTAATGGCATCTTCTCAAGAATCTCGTTTCAAATTCTCACTACCTCCTGGAAATTCTTTAATTCAATGGCAACTTACTACTCCCTATACGTATGCTCAAGCGGTCAAGAATTACTTTCCTCCTCAAACTCAAGGGCAATTTTCTTGCAAACCGAAAGCGAAGTGGATTGACTCTAGAAAGGGATTAAACTTTTGTTTCAGATGTGGAGATCCTAATCACGTCGCAAAACTATGTTGAGACTCAATCAGATGTTTTGATTGCGGCGTCTTCGGGCATAAGAGGAAGGATTGTTCTTCGGCTTCTTCTGATTCTTCTTCTAATTCGATCAATCATGGTTTTTTGTTTGCTCTGAAATTCTTGAGATTGAAGGGTTTATTTCTTGATTTTCACTGGAAAATGAGAGAAGTAGGAATCAAGTATCTCGAAGAGCTATTGTATCATTTCGATATTATCAATGAACCTAACATAGGTAAAGGATATGAAGAAAAATTTGGTAATCCTGAAGCTTATTTTGGCAAAACAGAAATTGGTTTGGTTAAAGAACAAATCTTTATCCCAAGTATGGTTAATCACGGATTTCAATGCACTTTGAAATTCTTGACTCTAAGGGGAATATTGATTGATCATCTCTGGTATAAGAAAGTCAAAGGAATTAACCTTCTTGATGATCTGTTTCACCACTTTGGCATCATAAATGCGCCTAATATTGGCAGGGGTTATTTGAAAAAATTTGGTAATTCTTATGAATCTGAAGGCAACACTGCCGATTCGATAATCACCGACTTCATCGTGGATCCTGTTTCTAAATTACCGAAGTTTTTTGCTGCTAATGAAAAACTGGGTTTTGACCCTATTCTATTAGATCCTGATGTTTCCTCATGCTTCGATTCGTCTTCATTTATCTCTGATGTTTTTGATATTGTTGAAGAACGGTTTGAATCTGTTGAACAGAGTGATGACTTTATTCCTCCTCGAAGTAAATATTGCAAAACAAAATTCTATGATCAAGTCAGTTTTGAGATATCCACATATAACAAATTTGACTATCTCTCCTCGAAGACAGATTGTGATGGGCTAGATGAAGAAGTGGGGCAGATGATCAACTCTTTTCATCTTGCTGGCGATCCATTGCTTGATTCAAGTGTTAGTCTTTCTCTATCTGAAACCTGGGTCAATGACTATTCATTTTTGTATATGGGTAAGTCTGATTCTTCCGATGATCTGAAACAATTGGATATCAATATTAAGAAGCAGGATCCTTTGGTGCTAGGCAGTTACAGTTCTGGCGATCCTATGATTTTTGATATTTTGAGTTTTCTAGCCTATCCGAGATATGATGTGAGCAGTTGTTTTGAATTAGTGTTGGAATCAATAAGTTTGTGTGAGATTCAATCTTCAAGCCTGATATACGAATCAGAGTCAATTGATGGGGATTTGTATTTGGTTAATTCGTCAGATTTGGACATTGCTAGTTGCAACAGCTTAGTGAGTGATTCAAATATTGTAAATTTATTGGATTGGACTAACCTATCAGAAGATGTGGAAGTTTTATGTGAGGAAGAGATCCATGATAATTGTGACATTCATGTTTCATGGCACTGTATCGAACTCGATGCAGTTGTTTCCGATGTAGAGGCTTTCCCAGGTGATGGTAATCTTTTGGAGATGGATTCTTTTTGTGACTGGAATGCATTCTATGATCAGCAGTGTGAGGTTGTTCTAGCCAACGATTCAGAGTCTCGAATTGCTGGAGGGTCTTCTTTTTTTGAATCTTTTGTTGATGTGCACGCCGTAGCAGTTGTGCATAGTGCACAGTGTTCTTCTGTTACTGATGGTGTTCTGTACGATCAGATAGTCACTCAAAATTGTGTTATTCCTTGTTTACAAGTTGAAGAATGTTCAGACTTCATTGCTTGCTCTGATTATGAAGTAGTTATTGAAGTGTTGTCTTTGGTGGGGATGGGTTGTTTGGAAGATGAGGATTCTATTAAAGAGGAGAAAATGATTTCTTTTCATATTTTAAATGTAGAAGAGGCTGAATCTTTTGCACCTAAATCAGTTAATGGAAGTTTTAGCGATGTTGATAATGTGTTTGTGTGTGGCTCTTTAGTTGTGAGGTATCCAGATCATGAGGCTTCACTTGATGGGCAAGTAGATACTGCTTCAGGCTCTGTTACAGGAGATAGATCTGCTTCTCTGAATTTCGGTGTGGGGAATGAATTAGTAAATTTTTTAGAATCGGATAGGTTGGAGTGTGGTTACAGCTCGGCTCCTATTTCCACATCGTCGAAGAGAGGAAAGCGTAAGAAATCTGTAGCATCTAGTGGATCAGTTCGGCGTAGTGCTAGAATTCGTATCTGTCAGACTCCTTCTATAGGTGAGTTACCTGGATCTAGTGCCATGAGTGGTGCTACGATTCCAGGCTCAGGTATGAGTTCTTTTTTGGGTAGTATATACTCTTCTTATGCACTAGGCAGTTTATCATCCACTGAGTTTAGTAAGTTAGCTAGTGATACATCTTTTGTCTTTTCTGATGTCGAGTTGGATCGGGAATATATTAGAGGTAAGGAATTAGAGAGGGCTAGTACCGTTAGTTCATGAGGATCATTAGTTGGAACATTAGAGGTTTAAATGACTTGAATAAATGTGATAAGGTTAGAGTTTTTCTTAAAGACTTTTCTATTGATATAGCTTTACTTCAAGAAACTAAAATTAATTGTCCAGATAATCATTTCTTTAGAAGATTAGGTGGTTACCATCTTAGAAAATGGGTTTTTCTACCTTCTAATGGTACTTCAGGGGGTTTGATGATAGGGTGGCGTGATAATTACTTTAAGTTGCTTCAATGTATTAATATGCAGCATTCACTTCACATTATTCTTATTAATCTATCTAATAATTCTTTTTTAAATATTTCCAATATCTATGGGCCTAATTCAAAAATTAGTCGGAGATTTTTATGGAAAGAATGCCTAGAATTTAGATCCTTGGCTCCGGGTTCTTGGATTTTGGGGGGCGGCTTTAATGTTACGCGTTTCATAGGAGAGCGTTTTCCTAGGATAGGAGATTACTCTACTATGGAGGAATTCGACCAATTCATTATTAATTCCAATTTGATCGAGGTTCCTCTTTCAAATAGAAAATTTACTTGGAGCAATGCAAGGGAGTCTCCTTCTATGGCTCTTCTTGATAGATTCTTCATTAGTGATGAGATTGAAGATAAGTTTCCAATCTATAGAGTTTCTGTTTTACCTTTGCTTACTCTGATCATTGTCCTATCATCCTCACCTGTGATTATCATATAGTTATTATTAATAATTTTAAATTTGAAAAAATGTGGCTTTTGGAATCTAACTTTATAAATTTAATTAATGGTAAATGGCTTTCTTTGAGCTTCCATAATATTAGAAATAAGGATAACTCTGCAAAATCTTTTTTTTCAAAACTTAGGGATCTTAGGATTTTTCTTAAAAATTGGAACAAAAATGTTTTTGGTAATATAAAAATCAAAAAAGATAATATTCTCAATGAAATTCTCAAAATTAATAAGATAGAAGAATCTAGACAATTAAATTTAAGTGAACTCAATGTACTTGCCAATTTAAAAGATGAATTAAATTCCATTTTAGAAAAAGAGGAGGTTATGTGGAAGCAAAGATCCAGAATCCAATGGATTAATGAAGGAGAAAATAATACTAAATTTTTTCATAACATAGCTAATGGTAGAAAATGTAGTAATTCAATTAACTCAATTTTTATTAATAATGAAGAGCTAGTTGACCAAAGTGATCTAAATAAGGCTTTTACAGACTATTATAAGGATATTTTTGGTACTAAAATCAAACGTAGAATCAATGTTAGATGGAAAGATCTATATCCTTCCGATTCTATTGTTGATTTATCTGAACTAGATAATCCTTTTACGATTAAGGAAATCAAAAAAGCTATTAATGATTTTCCTTGTGATAAATCCCCGGGTCCTGACGGGTTTCCAATTATATTTTATAAAACGTTTTGGGACGTTTTAAAATCGGATTTAGTCAATATGTTTAATGACTTTTATAATTGTAAGTTGCAATTAGGGAGATTTAACTATGCTAATGTTATTTTGCTATATAAAAAAGTAGGAGCTAAAAATTTAAAAGATATCAGACCTATATCCTTGATTAACTGTTCAGTCAAAATCATTTCCAAAGTTCTCGCAAATAGGCTTAGTTTAAGAATAAATGACCTTATTGAATGTTCTCAATCAGCCTTTATTAGAGGGAGAAATATCACAGATGGAGTAGCCGTTGTCCAAGAATATATCAATCACTGTTGTAAGAATAACATAACTTGTGCTATTTTAAAATTGGATTTTGCTAAAGCTTTTGATTCGGTAGATTGGGATTTTCTAGTAGACATCTTTCATGCTAGAGGTTTTGGTCCTAAGTGGATCAGTTGGATTAAGAATTTGCTTAAAACAGGTAACTCTAGTATTATGGTTAATGTAACGACCAGAATTTCCATGCCAGAAAAGTCGACCATTTAGATTCAAGAAGAAGAGGTAGAAGAAGAGAGAAAAAAAATAGAAATAGCATCAAAATCTCACATCGCAGCGGAATAAAATATAATATATTAACAGATCTTTACACAAATCGAAACTATATCAGTTTATACAATATATCATCATAGTATACATCAGAGTACACTTACATACAACTGGACAAAAATCATATCATGTCCTCAATACAACAGAGTACAGCAATCAACACGGCGGAATATATATATATAACAAGTACGGGAGATACGTCTCGCCATCCAACTCATTGCCTGAGCTCCACAGCTATAACCTGAACCTGTTTATCTCGGTCTGACCCGAGCATCATATAAAACAATACCCGAGTCAGTCTGGAATACCAGCGTGAGAAAATCACACTCAAATTGATTTTTAAAGTTTCAAAATCTTTTGAAATCAAAAGCATCTCGTAAGACCACGCCACAAATAAACATGTCGGGTTTTTACCTTACGATAACTAAAACATTTTATATCAAAATCCGTCTGATATTATAATAGTGTCTACAGAAAGTAAAATAGAATCTAGCTGAAATGCTTGCATCTCACATTTCAACAATAGTTGGGCACAATCAAAACCGTACAGGCACGTAGGGAGAATGGATTTCCAACAAATGACTAGGCACTGGGGTACCACCTATCACAGTACGTGGCCTAGATCACAGTACCGAGGATCACGCCCGACCCCCTGCAACACAAGGCCGGAATCACCTATGGGCAATTCTGAATATGATCACCCCACGGTTGGGATCAGCAACCGCACCACTAAGCCGAAAAAAAAGGGACCTCTAGGCAGGGATGACCATACTCTCCAGTAGGCGCTACCCACGAAGCCTTGCTGCATATCCCCTGATTTTCAGTCATTCCCGGTTGATGAGGCTTGAGGCTAAACGTTACCTTTATAGAACGTTTCACTTAGAATGCCCATCGTCCCCTGACGATGTTTCGAAAGCATTCATCCATACAAGTCCGTTCCGGGTCCGAACGGAACTGAAGGCCCTATTCCATTTTCGATATCAAACTCGTTTTCCCCACGAAAACGTACAAACCGGATCGAAGTGGTTTTCGAGAAATTAATCTCGATCCCGGACTCTTCGAAACGATCAGCGCATTTGGCCAATATTGATAGTCGGTTATTTAACTATCAATTAACATTCCCAAACAATCATCAATCAATAAATAATTTCTCAAAATTATTTATTTACCTCAAAATATCTTCACAAGATATTATTCCCATTTTCAACCCTTTTTGAAACGAATTTCAACATATTCCTTCCACGTAATAATTTCCCAAATATTTATTTCCATTGAAACACCAAGTACAAAAGACTTTTAGATTTTAAAATAATTTAAAAGCACTTTATTATAAATATACTTTATAGCATTTGAAATTAGAACTATTTTAAATACTTTATTAGTATATACTTTAGGGATATTTAAAATAAACTACCTTGTAAATATAAACTAAATTTTCTTTTTAAATCATAATACCAAGTCTTTTTAATATATTAATTACAATAATAGATTTGGAAAATTCTCACTTTATAGATAACATTTAGAAATAATAGATTTGAAAATAAACACTTACTTTAGAATTTAATATTTAAAAATAATAAAATTTCTAAAACATGTCTTTTAATTACAACATTAAAACCTTTAACTAATATTTAACATTTCTTTGAAAACGTACTTGGCTATCCAGGGAAATACTCTTTCTTTAGCATCTTTAACAAAATAAATCACTGTTTATTTTTAAACCCATTCACTTATTTATTTTGTTAAACCAATTCACATTCCTTTATAAATTCCCACCTTGAATTTATATTTTTAAAATATCCACCGATATTTTATTTCACCTTATAAACCCAGTTTATAACTTTCAAAATCTTATCTCTCTTTTAAAATTCCAATTCCAAACACTGAATTCAATTTACAATTTATTTCAAATTTTCTTCACTTTGAAATAAATTTCTTATTTATTTCATTTATTTCAAAATACATTAAATTCAAAATTCCTATTTCTTTATTATGAGTTAAAACCTTTTTAACTGAAATTGCTAATTTTAGTTTCTTTTCCCAAATTTCCTTTCCATCTCTTTAAATAATTCCACGCCTGGAATTTTAAATTAAACTCTTTATTCCTTTAAATAATATCATTTTTAAGTTTCCATTTTATTATTCCTCCCTTTATTCAAAATTCTCCCTTTTTCCCTATTTGTTAGAATTTTGAAACACTTTTATTTTTATTTTTCAATTCATTATTAATTTATTCTCATTCACTAGACTTATTTTTCTTAAAATTTTACACTTTTATTACTTTTGAAAAATCCAATTCTATAGATTTTATTGCTCATTGTACCCAAATAAATCCAATCAATTCATAACTTTCAAATATCCATACAATATATCACAGGATATCAAAGATCATATCACAGAATATTTTAAACAAACATTAAATATTTTGAGGAATCCAGTTGGATCCCTCCAACCTGTTTCCCTGCATCCACAGATGTTAGCACAATTCCAATTCCACTTCGAGGTGGAATATCGCGGTATATGGGATTTAAATATTATCATCCGCTATTATGCGGCGCATAGGGTCTCATCCGCTATATAATGCGGAAATATCAACTCCAATATATACATATGCCAATATATATATATATATATTGATATATACTACTATATATACTATCATATCAAATCAATCCAATCATTCATCCAATATTTAAATTTAACTATTTAAATTTAAATATCGACCAAATGGGTGAGATTTACTCACTTTTTGTTTTTCATTTTGCAATCCATTCCAACCTGTTCCATTCCAGCTTGTTTTCATGAATTTGACCTTGTATAAACATTATACAATTTATTAATACCTTGAAATAAATTGAACAATTTATTTCCATTTTATAAATTTAGTCAACCAATGATTTTTTTTATTTTAAACTAATCATTTCGGTTTGAACTGCTGATAAGTACTTTATATAGGTTTTCTTAAGAAAATTCAATTTCATATAACTCTTATATCAACATAATCTCATATACATATCACCGTATCCATATTATTCTGATTTCTTGTAAATCACAAAGATTGATTTTACTGAAATTTTGATTTTTAATATTTCTACCTGAAGAAAGAATAAAATATAAAACTTTACCATACTGTAAATTTACTTCCTAATATATATACACATTTTTTTTATAAACATAATTAAGCTTTAATAGAAAAGCAGAATAGACAGTACCTTACTGCCTCGACTACCGACCACCGCTGCCCCAGCATCGCACCCCCAAACCAGCTCGACGAACCCACAGCACACCGCGACGCGACCCTCACCGTCGAGCAACAACCCTGCTGTGAAGGCGCGAACACCTCTGACCCCAGTCGAACGCCTACTCTAGCGCGCTCCTCTAGCCGAATCGGTGGAACCCTAGGTCGCCTCGCTCTCACCAGGGTGTTCGCGCGTGCATCGATCTATTTATCGTGACCGCTTTTCGAAGTAGCTCGAAGATGAGCTCACGATTCCCTCATCGTCGATCTCGGTTGGGAGCTGTGGTGATAGATGATGTAGGGATTAGGGTTTTGTAGAGCTAGAGGAAAGGAGACGCGAATGATAACAGGCGAGGAGGATTACGTGATTTAGGTTTATTATTATATATTTTTTTCTTTCTCGTTTTGATTTTTAACTAAAGGGAGGAGAAGAAGTTTGCATGAGTTAATAAAACAAGGACAAGGGGACATGATGAAATGTTGCGTACGAAGGAAGGCTTCAGCGGTGTGAAAAGAAAGTAAAAGATCTGATGTTGATATAGTTTTGACTGGACAATGAATATATTGTACTTTATCTTCAAATTGTCTATAATAATTATTTTTCAAGATGTTTATATACTGTACGCTCACACATTAACTCCGATCACTACGAAATTTGGAATTCGATAATAATACAATATTACGGATCCAATGGAACTGGTTTCGTCGAATCCGAGACTGTGCCCCGGAAGGCTATTTTTAAATTCAATTTAAACGATACAATTTAAAAACTGAACAAAACACTTTGAAATTCAATTTTGAAAGTTCTATTATCTTCAGTATTACCAATATAAATTTTACAAGCCTTTAAATTATTTTTAACTGGCTCAAAACTCTCGATTCAACATTTTACCAAATTTCAATTGTTTAATTCAAAAATTAAATTTTCCAATAAATATTGATATTTGAAATTCAAGTTAAAAATTCACTTTTGAATATTTAAAATTAATCAAATATTCTCATTCCAAATATCCAAAATCCCGGGTCGTCATATTCCTCCCCCCTTAAAAGAATTTCTTCCCCGAAATTACTAATTTGGAAGAATGACCCCTAACCCATTAACTATTTCTCCAATCCAAATAGTTTTTAACGATTTACCCAAATAAATCTTTTTATCATAGACGCACCAATCCTTTACTAACTTTTCAAACCCATTCATAATCCCAAACAACATTCTTACTTATCAATTCCAATTTAAATTTGAATTCAAATTTTAGATTATCAATTTTCTCAAAATTTCTCTAACTCTCTAATTTATCGAAAATTTTTGCCAGCGTTTCCTTTGCACGGCTAGCTCTGTACTACTACAAAATGACTCTACGGCCTCCCAAATTCAAAAGAAAACAAAAGCCAAGTGGCTAGATCAAAACTCAATCAAATTTCATTCAGAAATTTCAAATACATACCTTTTAGTCGGGAAATTCAATTTATCTTCTGTAACCAAAAATCCCAATTCCCTTGCCTTTAAATTACCTATACACAACCCTGTAATAATATCCAATCACAGCGTTCCAATTTGATTTCCATCCCAATACCAAATTTACTTAAGAACTCCATCATTTCATTCTTAAGTTCAAAATAGAAATATGGTATACGTTGTATAGCTATTTCCACTTTACCACTTTGGTTTTCCATACTTTCATTTCAAATTCGTTTGAATCCAATCTCTCTTTCAATTAAAGATTGAATTCCATTCACATTAACCCATTCATTTTAAATTTTCCACTTTCACTATTTTAGTCCATTTTGAATTGATTCTTCAACCTTTCTTTACTTAACCCATTTCAAATGAATTCCAATATTAGTTTCAATTCTATTTGCTTACAAATTTTAAATCATTTGTTATTAATGAAAATTTTCAAAAATTCCAACAATTTTCTAACTCCCAAAATTTTCGGAAAATTTTGGCAGAGTCTCCTTTGTACGGAGGACTTCTGCGATATCGCAGGATGCACAAATATATATACATCGGCCCACCCGGCCGGAAATAGAAAAACAGTTCATATTTCCTATTTTTATTGCGTAGGCATACCTTATTTAGCATTTTTAAGCAAGCGGTTATTTATTTAAGCATTTTGCATAACCCAACCCAGCCAAACAGCTTCCCTGAACCTGTACTTACTCAATTCAAACGTATAAGTGCCAAAATCATGAAATTTAACAATATTTAACATATTTAACTAGCAAATTTACAAGTTTGTATAAACAATGCCGGTTAAACAATATTTATAAGTTACTTATAAGGTTTCAACATAAATTTTAATTGTTTACAATCAATTCGTACGCACTTCATTAAATTTAAGTGGTTTTGCAACTCAATTGTTTACATTAAATTCATATTTAACTCAAATAACTCACATTTACTTTAATAGATTCCAAAATCAATTTTATTTCACTTCTATCCATTCATAGAATTTATTTAATCTCGTTTACATCAAACGATCCATTTTCTAATACAATTCGATAATAACAATGTAAATAAATAATTACTTCAGCTTTAGAACCATTTAAATTAGATCCAACTCAATTTACATTTGACCCATTCCATTTAAATTTATTCACAACTTTCATTGTATTTCTTCCATATCCAAAGAGTTTGATTCCAAACCATTTTATTAAACTCAGCAACCAACATATCAAATAACCATCACACAATTTACTTAAGTTATTTATTTTCTTCAAACAATTCCACCCAATAACTTAAGTTTATTTTATTCAACCAACTTCCATTCAAATCTTTGATTTCATTTTCTTTTAATCAAATCCCAACCATCTTACTATTTCATCCTATTAGTTTATTCTTTTATCCATTTTAAATTTTAATTTACATCAACAATTCATTGTTGAATCCATTTATAATAAGGCCATTCAATTTATGCTTGAATTGGATTTTTTTATATTTCACACCATATCCATTTTAATCCAATACAAATTTTCATTCAACAACACTTCCAACTATAATCCAATTTCAATCCCATATTTGATTTTTCTTTTCATTTAACTTGAAACTCATTTTATTTGATTTCCTTGAGTTCAATCTTAATTTATATCCCAAGTTTGGATTATTTTTTTTTGCATTTATTTGTTTGGGTAGAATTTTATTCCATTCAATATTATCTATGCCCAGCTGAATTTATTTTAATCCAATTTATTTTAGCTTACTTCCAGTTAAACCTAGCCACACCCCATTTTTGAATTTTGCTAAGCAAGGATTTAATTCCACTTAATAATATTCATGACACAACTGACTTTTAATTCAATTCAATCCAAATTTAATTCAATTTCAATTTATATAACTTATTTCAAGTGACTTCAAATATATTTTCTTCACTTTCATCCACTTAAATTAAATTTTAATTCCCGGATTAAAATTTTACAATTTCTTCTTATTAATATCAACTTCACTTCATAAGTACAATAGTTGATTCATTTATTCATT
Organism: Allium fistulosum; assembly: GCA_030737815.1. Classification (NCBI taxonomy): domain Eukaryota; kingdom Viridiplantae; phylum Streptophyta; class Magnoliopsida; order Asparagales; family Amaryllidaceae; genus Allium; species Allium fistulosum. The sequence goes on from CM060908.1 coordinate 150,966,286, forward strand.
CACCAATTCATTATTGAACCAATAAATTTTATTTCCAAACATTAATTATTTTTAGTCCATCCTGACTAATTTTCCCATTCCACGTAACTTCACACAATTCAATTTTAAATTACAGTACTTGGTTTCACTTTACTTACTTACAAAGTTGAATTTTATTTCAACAAATTCCAAATTTACAAGTTATCAAACTTTTTATATGCTATAAACATTCTTAGGTAAAATTCCAAAGTTTAAACAGTCTTTTACATTTCAAACTTCTCTTTGAAATCACATATATCCAAACTTCCTTGCATTTCTAAAGCCAAATCTATCATTTGCAAACAATTTCGATTCAAAACAATTCGGTAGCAATCTCTCTTCTGGAAATCCGAAAATGAACATCGATGATGATGCAGTCATCATCGACGTTATTTTCTAACAACCGAAGAGTTTAAATGCTTTTATTTCTTTGAAACCCTTCAAATATTTTTAAATCCCAATCTCTCTAGATTTCAAATCCGATTCAAAAAATATTTCCCAAATAATTCCACTATTATTTCTCCAACACCTTTGAAAACTGTTTTCAAACCCAAAGGAATTTTAAATCCATTCCCAAAAGTTCAAAATTTCCAATCCATCCAATTAAATTTGAACCTTTCTCTGGAACTTTATTTCAATTTCAATTATAAACCACATTTATAATTCACATTTACAAAATCCCATTTGGTTATATGAATTTATTCCTTAGCTTTTAATTATGATTTCCAATTTCTTATTCAATTTCTATAAAATAATGATAATAATTTAATATTATCATTCCCTAACAACCAAGCAACCATATATATCTATAATAATTTACGAAAGATTATTTCCTTTGTATACAAAAATAATTTTGGGTAAAATTACTTCATTTACCCTATTTAAAACAATACTGTGTCAATTTATCTTGTTTAAGAGTTTAGAAATCCCTATCGATATTGTGGCGTCCCACACATCGACCAGAATCCATAAACACTCAACCGATAAATCAACACAATATAAAACAATTTTATATTCACTAACAAATACGCGCTCTTATCTATTAATACACTCAAAATTCCCACCAGAGCCAGGGTTGTCGCCAGCCTAAGCTCTGATACCAACTGTAATGACCAGACTTTCCATGCCAGAAAAGTCGACCATTTAGATTCAAGAAGAAGAGGTAGAAGAAGAGAAAAAAACAGAAATAGCATCAAAATCTCACATCGCAGCGGAATAAAATATAATTTATTAACAGATCTTTACACAAATCAAAACTATATCAGTTTATACAATATATCATCAGAGTATACATCAGAGTACACTTACATACAACTGGACAAAAATCATATCTTGTCCTCAATACAACAGAGTACAGCAATCAACACGGCGGAATATATATATATATAACAAGTACGGGAGATACCTCTCGCCATCCAACTCATCGCCTGAGCTCCACAGCTATAATCTGAACCTGTTTATCTCGGTCTGACCCGAGCATCATATAAAACAATACCCGAGTCAGTCTGGAATACCAGCGTGAGAAAATCACACTCAAATTGATTTTTAAAGTTTCAAAATCTTTTGAAATCAAAAGCATCTCGTAAGACCACGCCACAAATAAACATGTCGGGTTTTTACCTTACGATAGCTAAAACATTTTATATCAAAATTCGTCTGATATTATAATAGTGTCTACAGAAAGTAAAATAGAATCTAGCTGAAATGCTTGCATCTCACATTTCAACAATAGTTGGGCACAATCAAAACCGTACAGGCACGTAGGGAGAATGGATTTACAACGAATGACTAGGCACTGGGGTACCACCTATCACAGTATGTGGCCTAGATCACAGTACCGAGGATCACGCGCGACCCCTTGCAACACAAGGCCGGAATCACCTATGGGCAATTCCGAATATGATCACCCCACGGTTGGGATCAGCAACCACACCACTAAGCCGAAAAAAAGGGACCTCTAGGCAGGGATGACCATACTCTCCAGTAGGCGCTACCCACGAAGCCTTGCTGCATATCCCCTGATTTTCAGTCATTCCCGGTTGATGAGGCTTGAGGCTAAACGTTACCTTTATAGAACGTTTCACTTAGAATGCCCATCGTCCCCTGACGATGTTTCGAAAGCATTCATCCATACAAGTCCGTTCCAGGTCCGAACGGAACTGAAGGCCCTATTCCATTTTTGATATTAAACTCGTTTTCCCCACGAAAACGTACAAACCGGATCGAAGTGGTTTTCGAGAAATTAATCTCGATCCCGGACTCTTCGAAACGATCAGCGCATTTGGCCAATATTGATAGTCGGTTATTTAACTATCAATTAACATTCCCAAACAATCATCAATCAATAAATAATTTCTCAAAATTATTTATTTACCTCAAAATATCTTCACAAGATATTATTCCCATTTTCAACCCTTTTTGAAACGAATTTCAACATATTCCTTCCACGGAATAATTTCCCAAATATTTATTTCCATTGAAACACCAAGTACAAAAGACTTTTAGATTTTAAAATAATTTAAAAGCACTTTATTATAAATATACTTTATAACATTTGAAATTAGAACTATTTTAAATACTTTATTAGTATATACTTTAGGGATATTTAAAATAAACTACCTTGTAAATATAAACTAAATTTTCTTTTTAAATCATAATACCAAGTCTTTTTAATATATTAATTACAATAATAAATTTGGAAAATTCTCACTTTATAGATAACATTTAGAAATAATAGATTTGAAAATAAACACTTACTTTAGAATTTAATATTTAAAAATAATAAAATTTCTAAAACATGTCTTTTGATTACAACATTAAAACCTTTAACTAATATTTAACATTTCTTTGAAAACGTACTTGGCTATCCAGGGAAATACTCTTTCTTTAGCATCTTTAATAAAATAAATCACTGTTTATTTTTAAACCCATTCACTTATTTATTTTGTTAAACCAATTCACATTCCTTTATAAATTCCCACCTTGAATTTATATTTTTAAAATATCCACCGATATTTTATTTCACCTTATAAACCCAGTTTATAACTTTCAAAATCTTATCTCTTTTTTAAAATTCCAATTCCAAACACTAAATTCAATTTACAATTTATTTCAAATTTTCTTCACTTTGAAATAAATTTCTTATTTATTTCATTTATTTCAAAATACATTAAATTCCAAATTCCTATTTCTTTATTATGAGTTAACGGTATATTAGGTAATAAAATTCAATCTAAGAGAGGGTTAAGGCAAGGGGATCCTTTATCTCCTTTATTATTCAACTTGGCTGCTGATGTTTTTGCTAGGATTATTAAAAGAGCTGTGGGTAAGGGGGTTCTAGGACAAGTAGGCAATGACATTTCGCGTAATGGTATTTCAATACTCCAATTTGCTGATGATACTCTGCTTTTCTCTTCCCATTTACCTAGACACATTATCACTCTCAAGTTTATCTTATATAGTTTCGAACTTCTATCAGGTTTAAAAATTAATTTCGACAAAAGTTCTGTTTTAGTTTTAAATGATTTTGAAAAAGTTGAAAATTTAGTTGCTAATACTTTAAATTGCAAAACAATGGACTTTCCTTTTGATTATTTAGGTTTTGTAATTAGAACTACCAAACTCAAACATGATGATTGGCTCATAATTATTGACAAAATTAAATACAAGATCTCTAACTGGAATGGTAGATTTTTATCTAGAGAAGGTAGACTTATCTTAATAAATTTAGTTTTATCAGCCCTTCCGATTTATTGGATGTCAATGCATCTATTCCCAGATTGAGTTATTGACAAAATTGATAAAATTAGAAGAGATTTTTTATGGAGTGGGGAAAATCATAATAATAGTATAAAATGTTTAGTTAATTGGGAAACTGTATGTAAAGCTAAAAAGGAAGGTGGCCTAGGAGTTATTAATTTGCGTAATATGAATTTATCTTTATTAGGAAAATGGTTATGGAAATTTGAGGATAAAAACGATAACGCTATTTGGAAAGAGATCATTTCTAAATATTACTATAATGGTAATAGTAAATTATATCAAATGGTTTCTCCTGTTACTCATAATATTTCTAGTTTTTGGAAAAACATTTTGAAATGTAATGAGATTTTTAACTTAGGTATTAATACGTTAGTACACTCTGGTAATTGTACTTCTTTCTAGCATGACCGCTAGATTTCGGTCTTACCTCTTAAGTTGGAATTTAAAGAGCTTTACGATATCTGTAATTTTAAGTTTGATCTAATAAATGAAGTTTACTCTTCTGACACTGATCCTCCTTGGAATTTTAGTTTTAATAGTATTTTAGAAGGATCAACCCTTAGGCAACTTTCCTTGCTTTATGCTAGATTAAATCTTTATAATATAGATAATGATAATGATATCATTAGTTGGGAATGGGATAAGAGTAAAAAATATACTTCTAATTCTTTTTACAGATTTATTAATTTTTCGGGTACAATTAATAACTCTTTTAAATTTATTTGGAAATCTAATGCTCCTCCTAAATCTAAAATACATATGTGGCTTATTTTGCATGGTAAACTTAATACAATAGAATTTTTAAAGAGAAAAAACATTCAAAATGATAACAAATGTTATTTTTGTAATTTGCATCTTGAAGATATTAAACACATTTACTATGATTGTATGTATTCATATTATATTCTTAATAACACTCTTAATATTTTTAACTTTAATATAACTTCCAAAATTTCAGATTGTGATTTTTATTGGAATAATTTTAGATTTCGGTTCAATAAGAATAATATATTCTTACTTGACACATTATTCATTATTATTTGTTGGTATATTTGGTTTGAAAGAAATCAAAGAATTTTTAATAATAATAGTAGTAATGTTAATAAATTGATTTTTATAACGTCTTCATTTTGTTTTAATTGGATTTCTAATCCCAAATATAAATTAGCTAATAATAATCGTTTTAAAGAGTATCTTAACAAGGTTAGTTATAATATAAATTCATTCAAACAAAAAAAAAATTTAATACCCACATTATTAGTGCCAACATTATTTCAAACTTAAATGAAGATTTCGCCGTTAATCATAACTTACTTATGATTAAAGGTTCATAAGATTTTTTTGTAGCTTAGCTATTCCTATGATATTTGTCATTATTGGTTCTAGTATACTTGTAATTCAATCCTTTAATATTGGTCTATCTATCTTATAATACATATATATGTATATAATTTATTTAAATATACATATATAGGTATTATTCTAAATTTTTTCTTAGTAACATTTCAGATACAGGTATGGGTTATAGGGTGTCAGATTCATCTTGCAGGTTCTCATGTCTTCAGATAGGTGGTTTTTGGATTATTGCAAGGTCATCAGAGTTGAGTCTTCCTCTCAGAGTCTCTTGCGGTTTTCTTCTCGGAGATTCAGTTGCATGGATTTTTCTTTTCTAGTTTTGTGATGCATTCAGCATCTTTGGGATTATCTTTAGTTTTTAGTACTTCTAACATCTCAATATTGGGTGGTGGCCATGCCGAAACTCGATATTGGGTGAGAAGGGTGGTGGCCTTGTCGGAACTCATCTTAGGGGTACCTGTTTTGTTGTATTTTCTTCGATAACTCATTATTTGCTTTTGCTACCTGCCAGGCATGCTGGCAGCGCCTTTTTTCATTGTGTAATATATATAGTTTCATGTGTGCTCTCCTCTATTTATAGAGGTTCACACATTTCTCTCTAAAAAAAAATTAGCCTTCCGGGGCACAGTCTCAGAATTCAACGAAACCAGTTCCTTTTGATCCGTAATAGTGTATTATTGTCGGATTTTAATTTTCATAGCGTTTGGAGTTACCGTTTGTCCGTACGGGTGAGAAACGCGTTGAAATTTAAATTGATAATTTAATATTTTAAATCGATTCAAAAAGCTATCTGCCACATATGATTGAATTGGGCTCCAAAACATGTTCCATTGTATTCGGAATGTGGGTAAAACCTTATAAACGCCATGCGTCACGTGTGATTTGGAGTTTGTTTGTATAGCTTGTTAAAATTTGAGAAAATTATTAAAATAATAATTATAAAACGTTTATATATATGTTTTGGCCGAAACCCTAATCTATTTTCTTCGGCAGCCACTCAACATAAACAATGGCCGATATTCAATTCCCTTCTCCCCAATTTTTCTCGAAATCTAGGCAGTATTTTTGAAATCTTTCTAAATGAAAGTTGGAGAGCTCACTGAGGCGAGTAAATCCAACGGTGGGTTTTCGTTCTGGGGCCTTGGATCTTCCTCGATTTGGCGATATAGGGTTTCCATTCGTTCGCTAATCTCGAGGCGTGAGGGCCGTCGAGTTCGACCGGGTCTAGGTCGGTGATGTGTGGCGTAGTGGGCTTCGTTGTTGTGGGTTCTGATCGGGGCCCGGTCGTCGTTTGAGGGTGGTGGCGATCAACTTTTTGCCGCATGTGGTGGGTTTCATTCGATTTGTTATAGCGCGTGGAAGAAGATGGTTTCGACGGCCTTGATTTCGAGCTTAGTGATGGACGGTAGATGGTATAGTAAATTGAATAAAAATAGATTTGTTTTAAAATTTTATTCAAACTTTAAACTAGCGTATCTTTTGCATGCATGGTCAGATTCCGACGAAACAACATGCGCCGGAATCGCAGCGACGAGATCTACGCTGCAGCGCAGATCTGGGCACATTTAGGGCAAGCAATAATTTTAGATTAAATCGAAGGCGGTCGATTTAATTTAAAATTGGAACGCTCGGCGTTTAAACTCAAGGTGAGTTAATCTCAGTCACATCTGGATTTCCAGAATTGATTTAAATAGTTAGAATTTAAATTATTGATTGATTGATTGGATGTGGTATTATATATATATTGGAGTGATTGATTTCCCGCATTATATAGCGGATGAGACCCTATGCGCTGCATAATAGCGGATGATATTATATAAACCCATATACCGTGATATTCCACCTCGAAGTGGAATTGGTATTGTGCTAATATCTGTGGATGCAGGGAGACAGGCTGGAGGGATCCAACTGGATTCCTCAAAACGTTGAATTTCTTTATAATCAGCGTTATGAATTATGTGATAATTTGTGATGATTTTATTGATTATATTTGGAAGTGAATTATTGAATGCTATGGCTTGGTTGGATATATATATATATATATACGGGTATCTGGGAGAATGAAAAATATAAGTTTAGATTTTTAAAAGAAATAAAATGGGAGTTTTGAAATAAAATTTAAAAGGGATGTTTCAGATTTAAATAAGGATTTTAAATCGTAATAAAGGGTGAAATTGGGTTAATGGATTTTGTAATTGATTTTGGATAAATCAAGAGATAAATTTTAAAGGGGATTTAAACCAAGAAATGGGTTTAATTTGATTAAGGGTTTTGGAAACTGTGATTTAAGGGAAATGAGGAATGGAAATTTATGAACTGGGTTTATAAATGAAGTGGAATATTTATCGGAGAATAAATTTAGAAGTTTAGATCTTCGGTGGGAATTTCTATAGAAGTGAAATTGTTTTAAAAGAAATAGTGAGATTATTTTTAAAAGATGGGAAGTGTATTTCCTGGAAAACTAAGTATGTTTCCAAAGGAAAGCTTTCAAAGTATAAACTAGAAGTTTAAAAATGTGTTTTGGAATGTTTTAGATAAATTATTATTTTTAATTATTTTTAAGTAGAAAATAAATATTTATTTAAGAAATTATGGTATTTAATTATTTTAAGGGTAAATTAGTATTAAGTTTACTAAAGGAAGCTTAGTGTTTCCAGTTGGAAAGGAATAATTAGTTTAATTGTTTGTTTATTTGATAGTTAAATAACCGACTATAAAATCTGGACCCAAATATGACTTTGGAAATTCTAGGAGGAGTACGGGAATTATATGGTACAGTTACCGTTCAAGGTGATATACTGTACGTATAAACTCGTTCATTCTTCTAGGATGTTGGTAAGGAAACCCGTCCATTAACGGTTAGGAGGTGAAATCTGATTTTATCTTTGTCTGTGTATTTCCTAAAGAACCGGGGGTGAGTTAACTGGAAAATAGCGGACGTTGTTTCGAAGAGACCGGGATCGGATTTGTGATCCGAAAACCACTTCGATCCAACGAGTATGTTTTCATGATGAAGACATGAGTTTGGAGTCGAAGATGGAGCAGTGAAGTGCAAGGGCTGGTCGCTACTAATCCTGAGGGTGATTCCAAAAAGGATGTAGTAGGAGTAGTGCCTTCGGTTCCGTTCGAACCCGGGACGGACTTGTATGGATGAATGATTTTGGAACATCGTCAGGTGAACGGTGGGCATTCTAAGAGATATGTTCTAAAAAGGTAACGCTTAGCCTCAAGCCTCATCAACCGAGAATGAATGAAAATCAGGGGTTATGCAGCAAGGCTAAGTGGGTCGCGCCCATTAGGTTGAGGTCATCCCTGTCTAGATATTCCATTTTATTCGGCTTAGTGGTGCGGTTGCTGATCCTAACCGTGGGGTGATCTTACTCGGGCTATCCAGTAAGGGGTAGTCTGGTCTTGTGTTGCAGGGGATATAGGGTGGATCCTCGGTACGCTGATCTAGACCAGGTACTGTGACAGGTGGTACCCCAGTGCCTAGTCATTAGTTGGAAATCCATTTTCCCTACGTGCCTTTACGGTTTTGATTGTAGAACCCACTTTGTGGCTAGTATGCTGGAATTTAATCATGTAACAATTTCAGCTATTTGAATAAGTATTTCTATATATACACTATTATAATATCAGACGGATTTGATAAAAGTGTTTTGGCTATCGTAAGGTAAAAACCTGAAATGTTTATTTGTGGCGTGGTCTTACGAGATGCTTTTGATTTCAAAGGATTTGGAAAACTTTAATAATCCAATTGAGTGTTTTTTCTCACGCTGGTTTTCCAGACTGACTCGGGTGTTATTTTATTATAATGCTCGGGTCAGACCGAGTATTATAGTATACAGGATAAGATGCTGTGGAGCTCAGGAGACGAGCTGGATGGCGAGACGTATCCCTCGTATATGATGTATATTCCGCTGTGGTGTGTATGTTGTGTATTCTGTATGTGGGACAAGTTATTATAACTGTCTTGAATTGTGATGTTGATTGTATTGTACTCTGATGTTGTATCATGATGATGGATGTATAAACAGATATAGTTTCTTTTCTGTAAAGATCAGTTATTATCTATTATATTTTATTCTGCTGCGATGTAAGATTCTGTTGTGTTGTTTTCTTTCTTCTACCTCCTTCTTCTTTTAACCCTGATGGTCCGATTTTTCGGGAATGAAAAATCGGATCATCACAGGTACCTAGATTAGTAATAAATTACAAACCTCTTAATGAGATTATGAAATAGATTAGGCATCCAATTCTTATTAAAATGGAATTATTAGATAGGCTACACGATTCCATCATATTTTCTAAGTTTGATTTAAAATTTGACTATTGGCAGATCCAGATTTCAAAATTTGACCAATACAAAACTACTTTTAATGTCCCAATTGGTCATTATGGATAGACCGTAATGCCTTTTGGTTTAAAAAATGCTCGCTCAAAATTTCAAAAAATAATGAACGACATTTTTGTTCCATATAGTGAATTTATTATAGTTTATATTGATGATATTCTAGTATTTTCTAAAGATATTGAAACACATTTTAAACACCTTGATAATTTTAGAAAAATCATTATTCAAAGTGGCTTAGTAATATCAAGAGCAAAAATGTCTTTATTTCAAACAAATGTGAGATTTATAAGCCATAATATTGAAAAAGGAAAAATAATTCCTACAGATAGAAGTATAGAATTTGACTCAAAATTTCCCGATATAATAACTGATAAAACACAGTTATAAAGGTTTTGGGTAGCTTAAATTTTATATACTCTTATTATATTAATTTAGCCATAGATGCTTCTATCTTATATGATGGACTAAAAACGAATTCAGGTCCATGGACAGAACAACTACTCAAGCTGTTAAAATAATAAAAGAAAAGGTAAAAATATTTGCCTTGTTTAATGCTTTCAATTCCAAATTGGGAAATGATAATTGAGACAGATGCATTAGATATAGGATTTGGTGGATTTTAAAACAAATATGTCCAAAAACAAAACAAGAATATCTTGTCAGATTTTACTCAGGTAAATGGACTAATAGTCAAAAGAACTATGCAACCATAGCCAAGGAAATTCTTGCTATAGTTAAATGTGTTTTAGAATTCCAAGGTGATTTATATAATAATTTTTTTTATAAAAACCGATTGTAAATTAGCTAAATATATGTTTAATGAAGATTTAAACATGATGTATCAAAACAAATGTTTGTCAGATGGAAAAATCACCTAGCACCTTTTGACTTTGAAATCCTATATAAAAAAGGTGAAGAAAACAGTCTTCCTGATTTTTTAACTTGTGAATTTTTGCAGGACAATGATCCCCAAAGAAAGGGGTAAGTCCGCCAACAGAGGAATGGGTAAAGGAAATATCCTCCTGGCACATTATGGCAATAAAAAACTATTTGTTGAAAATTTGTCAACATCTTCAGGAATAATAATCCTAGTGATCCTTTATTCAAGGAATTTTTAGAATTTAAGAAAAAGCAATGGGCTAATAGCCAATCTGGTGTTCGTCATCATATGCTAGCATATATAACTAGCAATGAAGAAGCTGAAGAAAATATAACCACTTATGCAGAAAATCCACATAAAGAAATCATACTTCTCTTAGGATTTGATGATATAAAAAAGAAGAATGATCCCTGGAACCTACTATAAAGGTATCTTGATACTTCATCATTTAATGTCACGGCATATAAGCAAAGGGCACATTATGAGGCAATAATAAAAGTTTCAGAGACCTGTGAAAAAACCCGTTTTAATGCAGGCGGCCCGAATGTTTATAGTTTCAGTGAAATAATTATTAAAAGGCTATTTATGCCTGAAGAATGAGGGTTGTCTACCCTTAAAGAAAAAGAAATTTTTTACCTGATAAGAAGATTTATATTAGGTATAACTATTGGGACTATGTAGAAGCACTACATAAAGTACTTCTCTATGAAAATAATACACCGAAACATTCATGGTTTATAAAAATCTACGGGGAAGTTTATAAACGACCAATACCAAATTGGTTTATGGACTGGTGGATAAAATATGGACCCTCGCTTGATATTCTTTTAGAAAAATTAAAATAATTATATTCAGACTGGGTTGATGTTTCACCAAGATTTAGTAATCTTGAACAATATTTAACAATATCAGGAGCAGGCCCACAATATCTCTTTATTGAAATTTTCATTCTTTAGATTTGAAAATGGAAACCGAAAATAGGATATACCAACAAGAAATGTTACTTTACAAAATTTGGGGACAAATTAACCAGAATTGACAACAGTACAGGTCGGATATTTAGCCAAGAAATGATACCAAAAATAGGCATAAGGTAAAATTCTATACGAAACAGGAATTTGTAATTCAGCATAAAGAAGCTTAAAGCCCGTTCAAACATATTATCAGAAAATTGAAAATGCATAAAGGAACAGTCACTAAAGAAGATATTCTTTATGCCTATATTGCATAAATAAAGAAAGATTTAATAAAAAATATCGGTAGGAAAGATGCAAATTCAGACAAATCAATGGCTTCGTCAAAAGCTAAAGATATAATTGAGGAAGATCAATTTTCAGACCTAAATAATGAAGATTTTGCGGAGATATTCAGCAAGTTGAAAAAAGAGGACCACATATGGGAAAGGACAAAGGTAAAATAATTCTAGATTAATAATTGTTTAGTGATCTGGCAAATATGATAAAACTGCAAACTGTAGAAGATAAAGTCTTTTGAAAAAGGACAAAATACCTAACACACTACCTGATAAAAAAGGACAAGATGTTGTCTCCCACTTTAATAAAGTGGACATCTAAGCTATGGATTTCAAAATTTTGGAATCCGAAATTAATTAGTTTGAATTCCATTCTCGTGTAAAGCTTAGCCTATAAATAAAGATGTGATTCAGTTAAAGAGGACAGACTTCCTTCTTCCATTCATTCTCTTCTCTACTCCCAAGCCTTCTAACATTATAATATATAAGTGTCTAGAATAAGGAAGAACTTACCACTTCCACTTGTGCTATCTTTTGTAAGTTTTTATTTGTAGGTTTTAAATTTGTCTTAACATACTGATTATAGCCTAAATGGTAGGCTAAATTAATTGTGTGTTGAAGTACTTCTATTTTGTATGTATGTTTTCATGTGTTCATATGTTTAAGGAATACGTAGTGAACTGAAAATATCATTCAAGGGTTAAGAACAGTATTAGAGGATACTAATTTCTGGCTATCTTCTAAGTCGTGTAATTTTGTCCATTTCAAAGCCATGACAAGGCCTTTTTCAGACTTTCTTTACACTGGCTTATAAACCAGAAATTCTTTTCAGATCAATACTTGACTTGTAAACTTACACCATATTTGTTTTGGTATTTTCAGTTTAATATGTAAGATCCTGAAAATATTATAGCAATGTTCGTACCAGTACTATAGTAGTATGCTAAAACAACCTTTTACTTCGTAATTTGTCTTAGTATATTGCGTTATGAATTTTGCCAGCGTTTTTAGAAATGGTATCGGAGCCATAATATATACATATAGCTTCAAAGTAATTCAATACATACTTAATAAAAATGAATATGATTAGGAAAAGAGATACTGTTAAAAACAGTATTAAACAAGAATATGAAATTCCCCAAAAATTTAGATTTACTAAATAAGTGGACAATTCCAAAAATTGAACCTAAGGTAATATACCAATTAGCTGCTTTTGAAAAACTCGGTTTAAAACAAGTAGTTGAAACTACAGAAGAGTCAATTTTACTTGATAATGAAGAAATGATTATTAAACTATTAAGTGAAAAAGATTTGAAGCTTTATAGGCAAACACAGAAATTTATTCACATAGGTTTAATACAAATTGCATTTAAACTTTTAATCCTTGAAGGTCTACCAGAAAGTTTAATAGCTGCTTTATGAGATGGTAGAAATTTAGATTGGAAATAATCATTAATGGGACTAATACAGTCAAGTTTGGCACATGGTCCAGTTTATTTTAATGTTTATCCTAATTTACAACTCTCATTATCCGATGTTAATATTTTAGAAGCTATTACTTTAAATGTTAAGACCTATGGATATAATTATATTTCAGGATATGAAGTAATGTGTATTTGCTATATAATTTACTATAAGCCTTTATATACTCTAAACTCCTAATGTAAATTGGTTGATAAACCTTTAAATGAAACCATTTGAATAGAGACACCTTTTAGTCAATCTAATATAACTACAAGAGGATCAATAAAATGGGAGGAAATTCCTCTTCTAGAAAACTTGAAAATAGAAAGAGTTGTTCCTTCACAACCAGTAACAAATAATAGTATTACTAATATTATAAAACCCCTGGAGGAACTATTCAAATACAAATGGATAATAATCTCTCTAGACCTATTTTTAGTAAACATATTTATCAAAAACAAAATCTTTTCACTCTCATATTTCACCTTTTGACTGTTGAATCTCCTCAAGATTGTCCACATCTCAAATTTGAGAAACTGAAAGAAAATCGTCTGATGATGGATCTTTAAAAGATAATCCTGTTGAAAAATTATATGTAAACAGAAATAATATGGTAAAAGGTATTTACAACAATCAAGAAGCGGATATAACCGAATCAGAAATGAATTTTTCTATTTAATGGACTATATGACAAAAATAGATTTTAGCCCTAGCTCTCAGGACAAGCAGAAAATTAAATTTGAGTTTAATCTTTCAAAATGGGAACCATTTAGGAAATGGTTTTTTGAAATTTTTTCAAAAGAAGAACATAAATTTTTTCAAGATGAGTTCTATAAATTCACATCTGAAGAAATATAATGTTTCCCATCTTTCCTTGGTTTACAACAAATTATTGAACAATGTATTTCCGTAATAGAAAGAGATTATAAACTCCCAAACGGAAATCTGCTAAAAGCAGTATATCCTCCTCAACAATCTTTTCAAATAGAAAAAAATGGCAAGTACTTAAGTTTTAATGCATTTTCTAAAATATTAGAAAATGATACATTACAAATTACTATAAGACAAATAAACCAAATATTTGAACAACAAAATCATGCAAATCTTTATTTAGCTGTTATTGGCGAACAAATTACTTCATTACATAACAAAATAGAAAAAATATTTTATGTTATTAATAACATAAAACGTAGAAGTAGGTGAAGTAATTCCAACTTCAAGCCTTCAACCTCCCCTTGAAGTTTGAGATTTTAAGTTAAAAACAGAATCATAATTAGAAAAGGTTTTTAAATTAAGGTCAGAATCTGACTTAGAAAAATTCCTAAAAGAAAGAATAGATAATCTCTGATTAAATACTCTTGAAGAAGAATCTTCTCAACGAAATAGTATTATCCGTCTGCGGGTGCGGCGTAGTGGAAAGGAGGCTTGGTTTCTGGTAAAAAGACCCAGGTTCGATTCCTACCATGCACTTCCCTATCCTATATAAATTTACCCGGGGGTATGGGGGCTTGGATCAGCGGACGGCTTTACTATACACCGACTCGCCGGGTTCTCCTGGGTTTTCAAAAAAAAAATAGTATTATCCAAACTGTTCATGATGAAATAAATAAGCTTGAAAGATATGCATACAAGCCTTCTTAAAAATTATTTTACTATAGGCGACCTTCTCCTATGGATACTTTACCTGAATAGCAGATTTTCTTAGCAATAATAGCTACAATGGGAAAAGTATATATGAATGGAATACCGACACATTTAGTGAAAATATATATTTAATGTAGCTCATTGTATGCTAATGTATAAGAAAGTTTGCAAAATAATGGTAATAATGGTGTTACTATTGCAAGAATGATAGTTGATGGTTTTACTGGCCAACTTAAGGTTGGTGGGATTGCTATCTTCCTACATCTCATAAAAATGAAATTTACAACACAGTAAAACAAGAAGATGGACAGATGGTCCAAAATGTTGTATATACTTTAATAGTTATCATTCTAGAACATTTTACTGGAAGGGTATCGGATAATAACGAAAGTGTTCGTACACTTTTATAGAGTTTAAGATGTAAAAAATTGACATATTTCAAATGATATTTAAACAGAATAATGTAATTACCATAGAGTAATAGCTCGCAATGAAAATCAAAATTTACAGATGGACCCACCTCCTTATTTGTAGAAAGGGTAAGGAAGTCTCTAAGAAAGGATAAAGTAAATATTCCTTATGAAAATTATACTTATGGTAAACTTATTAGGACATGTATTCAAGAAGATTTATCATTATGTAATGAAATAAAATTAAATCAACAAATAAAACGCCAAAATTTGACTGGAAGAAATTAATTATGATAGTTTTGTGGTCAATTTGGAATGCATGTTCCAAACATTAAGAAATCTCATAGAAAAGGCAATAACTTTAAGGAATCCTTTTGTAAAAAGAAGAAATTTTATTCTCATAAAAAGTTAGAGAAAAATGCTCAAAGAAAAGAGGAAAGATTAAATAAAATCATCCACAATTATAAATGTGGAAAAGTTGGACATTATGCTAATAGTTGTAAATTAAAAAAAAATTAATAATTTACAAGCTGATAATGAATTAATTGAAACATTATTAAAACTTATATTAAACTCTAGCTTTGAAAATAATTCAGAAATAGAATCTGAAAATGATTAAGATTATTCAGTTACTTTTGAAAAACTTAAAGTGCTTGATGAAGAATCATCAGAATGGAATGAATGTTATGGACTTTGTAGACATGGAAAATCCCGTTTAAAATTAGTTAAATGTATTACCCAATATAAGTAGTGAAGATGAAAAGGATGAATTTTTTAAAATCCTCCCACGATTTTAAGATTTGAATATAAATGTATTAACTATTAATAGTATTATTGAATTTTTAAAATTAGTTAAAGAACCAGAATTAAGATAAAAATGATAGATCAGATGAAAGGTATTCCAGAAACAATCATAAAAAAAATGAAATATTAAATGAGACATTTCAAAATATTGGTAGTTCTAAAAACCCATATTCTATGAATGAAGTTCATAAACTTTTAATAGAAAGAAAAAGGATTGAATATCCTGCTGCTACCAAAGATCATAATAATGAAATCCAAAACCTTAAAAAGAAAGTTCAAATCATAGAAAATGAACATAGAAATCTTCATTATAGACACTCTTTTCTAGAACAAGCAAAACAAATTATCCCCATTAAAAATAATCAAAAGAATTGTTCTCAAATAAAAATTGCCAGAACAAGAAGAATTGCTTTCAAGATTAGGTATTGTTATATCTCAAAAATGGTTTATTAAAATAAATCTTTTAATAGATAATCGTTTAAAAAAAGAATTAACTGCGCTTGTAGATAGTGATGCAGATATGAATGTAATTCAAGAAGGAATAATTCCAACTAGGTATTTTCATAAAACTACTAATTCATTGAGTCATGCAGGTGGAGAAAAACTTGATATTAATTGTAAATTACTGCATGCTTATATATGTAAAATAAAACTTGTACTTCTTATAATCTTTTTATTAGTAAAAAATATCACTAATTAAGTCATACTTGGAACACCATTTATAGATAAAATTTATCCTATAACAAATATTGATAAAAATGGAATAGCATATATATATATAAACAAGCCTATTGCTTTTGAATTTATAACTCTACCTTTTACAAAGGTTCTACATGAAATAAAAGATCTTTTGACCCAAAAGACTTATCATTTAAATTTTCTAAAACAAGAAGCCATTTCTTTTGATATAGTGGAAAAACTCCAAAATAACAAGAAAATATTAAAATGATTTACAACAAATTTTCTATGGAAATTTGTAATGATCATCCAAATGCCTTTTAGGATAAAAAGAAGCATATTGTTAATCTTCCATATGTAGAAAATTTTGATCAAAAGAAAATCCCCACAAAAGCAAGACCATGTCAAATGAATTCTGAATATTTAGAATTGGCAGAAAAAAAATTGAATCACTATTACAAAAAGGTTTAATAAAACCATCTCAATCACCTTGGTCATGTACTGCATTTTATGTAAACAAACATAGTGAACAAGAAAGAGGGGTACCTAGATTAGTAATAAATTACATACCTCTTAATAAGGTTCTGAAATGGATTAGGCATCTAATTCCTAATAAAAAGGATTTATTGGATAGGCTATATGATTCCATTATATTTTCTAAGCTTGATTTAAAATCTGGCTATTGACAGATCCATATTTCAAAATATAACCAATACAAAACTGCTTTTGATGTCCCAATTGGACATTATGAATGGACAATAATGTCTTTTGGTTTAAAAAAATGCTCCTTCAGAATTTCAGAAAATAATGAATGACATATTCTAGTATTTTCTAAAAATATTGAAACATATTTTAAACACCTAGATATTTTTAGAAAAATCATTATTCAAAATGCTTAGTAATATTAAGAGAAAAAATGTCTTTATTTCAAACAAATGTGAGATTTTTAGGTCATAATATTGAAAAAGGAAAAACAATTCCTATAAATAGAAGTGTAGAATTTGCCTCAAATTTCCCGATATAATAACTAATAAAACACAGTTACAAAAGTTTTTGGGTAGCTTAAATTTATATCCACTTATTATATTAATTTAGCTACAGATGTTTCTATCTTATATGATAGATTAAAAAAGAATTCAGGTCCATGGACAGAACAACATACTCAAGCTGTTAAAATAATAAAAGAAAATGTTAAAATTTTGCCTTGTTTAATGCTTTCAAATCCAAATTGGGAAAATATAATTGAAAAAGTTGCATCAGATATAGGATTGGGTGGAATTTTAAAACAAATATGTCCAAGAACAAAAATAAGAATATCTTGTCAGATTTCACTTAGGTAACTGAACTAATAGTTAAAAGAACTATGCAACCGTAGCCAATGAAATTCTTGTTATAGTTAAATATGTTTTAAAATTTTAAGATGAATTATATACTCAAAAAATTATTATAAAAACTGATTGTAAATCAGCTAAATTTATGTTTAATAAAGATTTTAAACATGATATATCAAAACAAATGTTTGCCAGATGGCAAGCTAATCTAGCACCTTTTGATTTTGAAATCCTTCATAAAAAAAGGTGAAGAATAGTCTTCCTGATTTTTTAACTCGTGAATTTTTACAGGAAAATGATCATAGGAAAGGGTAGAGGAAATATCCTTATGGCCCAACATGGCAATAAAAAACTATTTGCTGAAAATTTGATAGCCACTTCAGGGAATAATAATCCTAATGATCATTTATTCAAGGAATTTTTAGAATTTAAGAATAAAAAAGGGGCGAATAGCCAATCTGGTTCGTCATCATATGCTAGCATAATTGGCATTGAAGAAGATGAATAAAATACAACCACTTATATGGAAAACCCACATAGAGAAATCATACTTCTCTTAGAATTTGATGATATAAAAAGGGAGAATGATCATTGAAACCTACTATAAGGGTATCAAGATACTTCGTCATTTACTGTCACGGCATATAAGCAAAGGGAAAATTATGAGGCAATAATAAAAGCCTCTGAGACATATGAAATAACCCATTTTAATGCAGGCGACGCGAATGTTTATAGTTTCAGTAAAATAATATTAAAAGGCTAGTAATGCCTGAAGAATGGGGGTTGTCTATCCTTAAAGAAAAAGAAATGTTTTTACCTAATAAGAAAATTTCTAATATGTATAACTATTGTGACTATGTAGAAGCACTATATAAAGTACTTCTCTGTGAAAATAATAAACGGAAATATTCATGGTTTCAAAAATTTGCGAGGAAGTTTATAAACGACCAATACCAAATTGGTTTATCGACCGGTGGACAAAATATGGACCACCGCTTGATATTCTTCCAGAAAAATTAAAAGAACTATATTCAGAATGGGTTAATCTTTCACCAAGATTAAGTAATCCTGAATAATATTTAATGATATCGGGAGCATGCCTTCAATATTTTTTTATTGAATTTTCCATTCCTTGGATTTGGAAATGGAAAGCGAGAATATGATATACCAACAAGGAAATTCCTTGTTCACACAAATGCCTTTTTACAAAATTTTGGGATAAATTAACCAGAATTGACAACAATACAGGTCGATATTTGACCAAGAAATGATATCAGAAATAGGCAAAAAGGTAAAATTCTATTGGGACGAGAATCTATAAATCAGCATAAAGAAGCTCTAAGCCCGTTCCGACATATTATCAGAAAATTTAAGATGCAAAAAGAAACAGTCACTAAAGAAGATATTCTTTATGCCTATATTACAAAAAGAAAGAAAGATTTAATAAAAAATATTGGTAAGGAAGATGTAAATTCAGACACATCAATGTCTTCATCAAAAGCTAAAAGACATAGCCGAGGAAGATCAATTTTTAGACCTAAATGATGAAGATTTTGCAAAGATATTCAGGAAGCTAGAAAAGGAGGCCCACAATATGGGAAAGGACAGAGGTAAAATGAATCCGGATTAATAATTGTTTAGTGATCTGGCAAATTTGATAAAACTGCCAACTGTAGAAGATAAAATATTTTTGAAAAGGGAAAAAATACCTAACACACTACCTGATAAAAAGGACAAGATGATGTCTCCCACTTTAATAAAGTGGACATCTAAGCTATCGATTTCAAAATTTTGGAATTCAAAATTAATTGGTTTAAATTCCATTCTCGTGTACAGCTTAGTCTATAAATAAAGATGAGATTTAGTGGAAGATGGCAAACTTCATTCTTCCATTCATTCTCTTCCCTACTCCAAAACCTTCTTCCATTATAATATAAGTGTGTAATATTTAAAGTGTGTAGAATAAGAAAAAACCTACTACATCCACTTGCTCTATCTTTTGTAATTTTTTATTTGTAAGTTTTGAATTTGTCTTAATATATTGAATTTAGCTTGAATGATAGGCTAAATTAATTGTGTATTGAATTACTTATGTTCGGTATGTATGTTTTCATGTGTTCATATGTTTAAGGAATACGTAGTGAACTGAAAATATTATTCATGGGTTAAGATCAGTATCAGGGGATAGCAATTTTAGGAAATTATTGTGAAGGACAAAATTTTCTAACATTTTAGACTCAAGGACGGACATTCAGTATTTTTGCCTGAAGGACAACCTTCTTTAGTATTAGTTTTTAGTTATCGGTAACAGTTTGTAGTTATCGGTAGCAGTTTTTAAGTATCAGTTTTTAGTTCGATAGCAGTTTTGAAAGAATGTTTGTACTTATGAATAATTTTGAAAAAATGTTTGTACTTATGATTAATTTTTAGGAGAATGTTTGTCCTTGTGGTTAAAATATTAAGGTTGTGTCATTGAGGCTAAAAATATATAAATTTTTGTCATTTAAATTAATTCCCCCTAGTAATTTATGGTTATCTTCTAAATCGTGTACTTTTGTCCATTTCAAAGCCATAACAAGGCGTTTTTCGAACTTTTTTTAAAATATATTACTCGTTATAAATTATCAACTATAGGTTTTCATTTATAATGATTAATTATCAAGTATTAGTTATTAAATATATATTACTCGTTATTAATTATTATAATATTTTAAAAAATTGTGAATATACTCAAAAAAATAATGCTAATAACTTGTATAAATAAATATTTACAATGGTTAAAACTAAGGGTACTTTTGGCATAGGTCCCTGGTAGGTTTCAAAATACACGAAAAGTCCATGTCTTAAACTTTATAAATTAGGTCCCTGTTTTTCGAAAATCAACAAAAAAACAACAAAAAAAATCGTAAAAAATTGTCAAACTTCAAAACTTATTTCAACATATAATCATCTTCGTATCAATGCAAGAAAACACAAAAAAATTCATCAAAACCTAAAAAAACAATAAAATTCGCACTTCGGGAAATTCTGCAAATTTTCTTGAAATTGCCGATATTTCAGCAATTTTAGTAAAAAATTGCGTTGTTTCATGCAATTTTTTCTGTTTAGTTCAATCCTCCAAATTTACTATCTACATTTATTCAAACAACACATTATTGCACAACAATCAAAGAATAAATGATGAAATTGCGTATAATTGACAAATAACCAATATTGCATAGAACACACAGCTTATTCCCAATAATTGCAGCGAAAAAAACAATAATTCATAAAAGTTGCATACAAATCAGCAATAATAAGCCAAAAATACCTTATTTTATGGAATAGCTGCGCACATATCAGCAACAATGTAGAATAATTGCACATATTGTTGCACTAATATAAATTTTAGTTGATATATAATATTATTCAGCAACAATTGCATGATTATCAGCAATAATATTCAATTGTTGCTGACATTTCAGCAACAATATTTACTATCAGCAAGTATTTCTGAATAGTTGCTGAAATGTTAGCAATTATTCTGCAGCAAAAACAGAGACCCGCTTTATAATGAAACTTACACAGGGACCCGCTTTGCAATATTCTTCCGTTTTAAGGATGCGATCTAAATTTCCACTAAAACTAATAAGTTGTTATAGATCTCTATTAAATGACTAAAACAAACCGTCGTTAAAAATATGTTTATTACAACTATCAAGAAAAACCAATTGTTAAAAACCTTTATTGCAACTGTCATCTTGTGAACGTTGTAAATAAATAATTATAATAAGGCCGTTTTCTTGTAATATGTATGCCCCTATTGCTTGAAATTTTTGCACCGTGAATATACAATGTTGTTTTGTTTTTATGTGGCAATGAATTAAAACAAATTTATCCGTACTCAAGTATGTCATCTAAACAATAAGTGTGTAACCACATTAATTAAATTTGCAAATAGGAAACACTTGAATAACTTAAACTAAGATTTGCTTTGAAAGGAAAAAACACACAACATGGATAAACACTTCCGACAAATTCTTGTTCACTTACAAAAGAAAGAAACTCTTTACCTTTTTTTTGGTTCTACATACTGTAATTAATTAATGATGATTTTTTCTTCTTCAAAACATTATGAATAAATAGTACGTCAAATTGTCATTGTACCTTTCTATAAGCAAAAAAATCCTTCTAGAAAAATCAGAAGCAGTCGTTTCTAATTGCCCATGAGAATAGAATTTTGATTAGTTATAGAAATTTATTTTCAAAGTATAATTGATTAAAAGCACACGATTGCTCCATATCACACAGAGACGAGCCAAAATAAGCATAAATCATAAGTGACTTAATCGGAAATCACTACAAGAGTTTAAGTTCCAAAATAAGAAACACGCTTTGAATACAAGTGCATGGGCTTTTGAACTTCTTTGTAGCTAACTAAAATATAAAATATAGAAGCTTGCAAAGAACCTCCAATTATGAGAAATGTATTAACCATGACATGCAATAGCATCACTCTTATATATAAATCAAACATGTGCTGGTTATATACCTTAGAAATGTCTTGGTTTTAGGACTTCCCATCTCAAAATTTAAAGCATACCCATCACGAAGCGAAGTCTCAGATTCTTGGAAAACTTGCAGATGATAAAAAAAACAAAACATCAACAAATAATACGCATGAAACGAGCGGATAACCATCTTCATATGCATGAAACGAGTGAAGAACATCAACAAACAAAGAAGCATGCATCAAACTAGTTAAACTAAGAGACCATTCAATTAAACATACACGCAACAAAAAAAACCACAGTAGTTAAAGTAGGAAACAGTCAACAATGAACCATCTTCTAATGCAGGAAACCAGTAATACTTGAGAAACATCAGCTTACAATGCATGAAATGAGTGCAGAAGTTGACAACATAGCGGGCATCACGCTTTTAAATCACAATGCCCCAAATACTGGAGGATCTTCGTCCATCTTTGCTCTCTTCGTCCTACTTTCATCTATGCTATCTTCTTCACTTTCTTCTTCGGAACTAGGATACTTTTCCCGAAAAGTCTCGATCCCACAAGCAGTGCTACCAGGACAAACACATAAACCTGGATATACAATGAAACGCCCATTTAACAGATACTCACACAATTATTATTGCATACGTATGTAAACACACGTGCGCGTGTGTGTATTGTGCAAATATGAATATGTCCGTGTGTGTATACATGCGCGCGGGCGTGCACACACTCTATATAATATAATTGCTGCATTGCAATTGGCAAACTAGTATATAATCCGTATCACTATTATGTTATTAAACTTTGCACTGTAATGTAGTTATGGATTAGAATTTACGCTGTAAATTGTTAGTTGGCGTCTCTTGTTCAAATTTACACTTCGAAATTTACCAAATTGTCGATTATTTAATCAGTAACAAAATTACTAACTCAAGAGAGAAAGGTATGAACTTTTAACGATATATAGCTTTGACCGGTCTTTGGTTTCCTTCACAAACATTCATACCTGCATGAACACCATGATCAAGAGGAATGACGCAAGGCAGGAGCTTTCAAAGTCCAAAATTGACAAACCAACCTCACTTGCATGTCTTGAATTCTGTTCTATTTTCTTATGATGTTTCAAGAGTTTGTAGTAATACTATTGTACTTTCTGTACTCGTATCATATTTCAGCCATTTGAACTAGAACGGTGTAACCGTGTAAGTATGTTTTATGTTTGTACCTAAACTTCATCTAAATCTATGTATTACAGTACCAACATTTTATTATCGTTTTCTACAATTCATCTCCGATGCAGAGTAGTACATCAGTGTGTTGATGAATATTTGGTCAATGCTATGATCTATTTTAGAATTCTATAACTCAATGCCACAACCCCATAAATAGTCCGTGTGTGAAGCACGGGTTCCATTCTAGTCTAGTAAAAGATATGACAATACACATTGATCTAAAAATCACATTCAGCCACTGAAACACCACAAGCAAAAATCTACCTATTTACTGCATAGATATTGTTTCTAAACATTCATGTGCTGCGGAAAAACTTAGTTGCATAATTCATTTATGCTGTTCATAGATACACACACATATTATTGTTAATAACATATATGCAATCACATTTACAAATATTGCATACAAAAATATCAAATTTGAACATAAAGTAATACCTTTATCCACGCAACAGCAGCCCCATTTAGCTGTAAGTAGAATGTAGCCATCTTGACCCAAAATGTAATGTTGTTCATCAATTGGTACGCTACGAGGAATCATAGTTGCTCTCATCATGCTCATAAATTTTCCAACGTCGCCTTCTAATGACACTTTAATATCGAAATCCCAAATGCGACGTGGGAGAATTAAGCTTGAGCGAATTACGACCTCTGATTCCTCGTTTTTGCATTCCCCATCAAAAAGAGTTATATCACGTTCGTCTTTTCCAAAAAGAAAATATGCATGTATATCACCACTGAAATTAAGTGCCGGACTACCATCAACCTCATATAATCTTATTTCAAGTTCCAGCCTCAAAGCATCGCTGAACACCGAATAATTCAATTCACAATCATCAACTGTTACAGTCAAACTCCTATCACAATCTTCAGTGTCTATGATCAAACCAACAACTTTAGCCTTATTTGTATCATTTTCATTTCCTTTTTCGCTGTGTATTTCAATCTCAAGTTCATTTTTCAATGGTTGAAATTTGGCGGACCATGGAAAAATACCCGACTTCTCATTCACTTTTATGTTCCAAATGTGAAATATCTTAAAATTCTTAATACCCCATCCATTTATATGGATACGTTCTTCAACAGAATCCATGAAACTATAGAGTGAAGCATGAGAAAGTACATCAAGTTCGCAGTCTTCGTGTTCCTCCGTACCAACAATAATAAATGCCCTTTTGATTTTAGCCTGTGGTCTACCATCATTATTATCGTCGTCGTCGTCTATTTCCATTCCAATCTCTTCTTTGAAAAATGGTCGCAGATCTTTGGCGGGATCAATTTCCAGCAATGGGTTATAATTGGGATAAACGTGTGCATGGTAAGGTATTTTTTGTTTCAACACTTTTTGCAAATCTGTTTCCTGTAATAACATATTTACATAAATTATAAAATTAAAATTTATTCAGATATCTGACTAGTGTGAAGATCGAATGGACCGATAGAAATAAAAAAGAAGAAGCGGTAAACATAAAACCCTAAAATATGGAATATCAAAAAGAAAACCAATTAGTGAACTAACCATGGATCTTCGACAAATCAGCGAGAAATCGATTAGTAACCAGCAAGAAATCAACAAAACGCACGGCTTTGATTTACAAGAACCGATGGATTTTCGTACGGAGGCAGAAAATTGCGATGCGGGGAACTCAGGGAAGCTGAAATATTTGAGATGATTCCCACGAAGATTCGCTGTTCGGGTCTTTGAGTATTAGCGATTGGGCTTTGCTCTTTCAATCGGTTACCAAAGGAACCTATACATCAATTTTAAAGACCCGAAATCTATGTACGGATTAGACCCGGCATCATCTGGACCGGACCTTGAAACATACCAAAATAGACTAAAGAAATTAAAATAAATTAGTATAAAGAGATATACTAGTGATATATATACATATATATACATATATACATATATATGTCTAAACGTAAGGGTTGAATATTAATTTAGTTTTATACTTGTTTTTTTTAGTCAAATACTCTTTTGATAATGAGATTAATTAATCATTTTTGGAAATGAGATTAATTAATCGTTGCATTTAATAAAATTGGAAATAAGTTGATGCAAAAATGGATGAAACATATATGAGAATGGTACACGTGGGTTGTATGTGAAGCAATTATGGAAGCATGAGGCATCAAACACGGCTAATATGTCATAGAGTTAAAGGTATACCCTTATGTAATTTGGTTATATAACCTAACTCTTGTAAAGAGTCTTGTTTGAAATGAAGTATGCTTTCGATTTGTTTTTAATATTATATATCGTTATATTAGGTTAAGTAATGTTTTATACACATTAAATAAATATAAATAAATAATTCTTTGGAAAAGTATATTACTGATTGTAGTTGCGAAATTATTTATAACCATGAGTTACATACCAATTCTTAAATACTTACTCGTTAAATGTTCATAACCAAATTTTATCGAGAAAATGATATCGATGCGTCTATTGAGACTACTGTACATAACGCTCTCCATATGTGATGAATTACTCGCAATCGTTGGAGAC
Source organism: Allium fistulosum (assembly GCA_030737815.1). Lineage (NCBI taxonomy): Eukaryota > Viridiplantae > Streptophyta > Magnoliopsida > Asparagales > Amaryllidaceae > Allium > Allium fistulosum. Next base: position 150,992,478 of record CM060908.1, read on the forward strand.
ACCAAGTGGTTTTGTACTTATGGTTGTTTGGAATAATCACATAGTGGCTTAACAAGAGTCTTTTACTGGTTAATGCAACTAAGTCAAAATGGAAGATCTCAAGTAGCCGTGTTTTAAAAACAAATTATTCGCAATCTCCCGGCTAAACCGAATAATGAGCGCTTGTTTTAAAATCAAATTCAAGTGCCATTTCAAAGGCAAATATTGATAGTCGGTTATGTAACTATCAAACAACATTCACAACAATCAACCAATTTAAATAATTTTCCCAAATTATTTATTTTCAAATTATCTCCACAAGGTATAAATATTTTTCCACACTTCAACATTTTGAAAACTAATTTCAAATCACTTTTCACTCGCGGAATAAGATTTCCTTTCCTTTATAAATTCCCACTGTGAATTCAAATTTCCAAATTTTCACCGATATATGATTTTCAAATCAATTTCCAATTATTCACTTTCAAACACCAAATCAAATTCAAAATTGATTTCTCAATTTCATTTCAAACATTAAATCAATTACAAATTGATTTCCAAGTTTATTTCAAATAACAAAATAAATTTCCATTCAAACACCAAATCAATTATCTTATTAATTTCCCAAAGATTTATTTTCCAATACCAAATCAATTATCAATTGGATTTCAAACAAATTTATCACCTTTTAAATAAATCCCTTTATTCCTTCCAAATGGTTTAAAATTCCACTTTCAATAAATTCTTCAACTTTTCAACAATATTATTCAAACCCCATTTATTAATATCTTTTCCCATATTCTGGAAATAATTCTATAAGATTTCAAAAATCAACTTTATGCTTTTAAATTCCTTCTTTCAAGTTTATTCAATTCTTAAAAATTAATTTACTTAAAGTTTCCTACTTTAATTTCCAAAATCCAATTTTAATTATTTCTGGTATCCAACAATACCAAAAATATATTCGGCTTAATTATAGCCCTCAACAAATTCAATCATCAATATAATCATTCACAGATTATCAATAAATCATCACACAACGTATGAAACAAATTCATACAATTTGAAGAATCCAGTTGGATCCCTCCAACTTGTTTCCCTGCATCCACAGATGTTAGCACAACAATTAAATACCCATTCCACTTCGAGGTGGAATATCGCGGTATATGGGATTTATAAAATATCATCCGCTATTATGCGGCGCATAGGGTCTCATCCACTATATAATATGGGAAATCAATCACTCCAAATATATATATATATATACAAGTATGAAGGCACGTCCGATGGACGTGAGTAAGTCAAGTTGTTGTTAAATTGGTAGGGTGTGAAGAGAGCTAGTGGAAATGTTTGATGGGGAAGAAAAATATTACGGTGCGAATGTATGTTGTTGTGAAGTATGCATATGTTGTCAGTTGTCATATAGAACATATGTTGGGGGAATGATGAAAGGAAAGTACAAATGCAATTACAAAGACATCCACATTCGAAAATTATCGCTGGTTATTGTCAAGAATATAGTTTGTATATGTGTATTTTAACATAAAAAAAGATATGTATTTATTATTATTTTTAAGTCGGTTTTTATATAATATGCATATTAACTACTCAAAACTATTTATTATTGTCAAATTTAGTTAATATTCACATTTTTATATTTAATGTGATTGAAAAAAATGCTCAACCAAGATCTTCTAATTATGCTTCTTGTAGTCAATGGGTATGTGCATAATCTGAAAAAGATTTCAAATGCGAATATAACATTATCATCTGAAAGTATCTATTGATAAACCTAAGCTCAACTCGTATGCATAAAGCTAACTCCTACACGTACATAGATCCACCTATGAATTGTAATATTAGATTTGAGATATATAACTGATCAACTCTGAAATTGGATTTTTGGATATTGAGAATATATTTTGTGGCAGAAACCAGCATAATCCACGTCAATTTTTTTGGGAAATTTTGATGTGTAAAGCTTGCATTAGCAATAAACAAATGAAGAACAAAAGGTTCAAAGTACATTATGTAACTCAGTTGACCCAATATTCATAGGTAGCAAATACATATGTATGATACTCGTAACGATAATCAGTGTGCATGGACGAAGTAAAAATGTATTTATAATATTTTGTCTGGTATACAAATTTTTTGCCTGAATATCATGCACAAAGTCCTACTTTTTAGTCATTCAATAAAACTTAAATGAGTACTAGCCTTTATCAATCTTAGTTGTTTTTGGTTGCAGGAGTGAAGAAACCTGAAACAGCAGAAGATTAAAGGTAATATTACAAAATTAAGTAAACTTTTATTGCATACACTGAAATCTAAAAAGTAGTCTCCATCAGCTTCATATGATGCATATATTGAAATCCAAAACGATAGCTCAAAACAGCAGATAACCAAAGTTCACTCAGCCTTTCGTGGTTGTAAACGTTTCCAGGAATGCACTATTGACAGATGGTATCATTAATTATTCTTGGTATATATCTTTCATATAAGGAAAGCTTCGTATTTAGTCCATTCTGTTCAACCTGCAATAGTTTTAGCTGGTATAATGAATTTTATGTTGATTAATTGAATAATACAATGTTAAACCCAAATACCAAGTACACTTTGGTTAAAACAGTTGTCATATTGATTAAGTGCAGTACACTTACCGAATATTATATAGCTTTGGAAACATTGAAAATGCATCAAATGTTCATGAATGATTAACAATCATCCAAAAAAAAGTTACCTAGTTAATTGATAGTCAGTACTAAATTGTCATGTTTTTCCAGTTTTAAACAAAATGAGGGGAAAAGACTGCAAATAACAATATTATCAAGCAAGAAAGCGTTTGTTAGCAACATTGTCAGTCATGATTATACTATCTACAATAGCTATTACATTGTCAACCTGCTTTATAATCAGGCAGTAATAGAACATGCACGTACCATAAATGCACCATGCGGTAGTGTAACAGAGCATAGATACCATCCAGATGTTGGATTACTTTCACGTCGAGCCAAATATTTCCGATTTCTTTCGAATTCGACTCAAATCATTTGCCTATATCGTGCATACAGGTTTGTACTTTGTGGCTTCTCCATTTCTTTCGACTTGGGAGGTGATAGTGTCTTCCCATGATATTGTGGAAAATATAATCAGACCTGGCCATACGGAAGAAATGGATCACAGAATTTTCTATGGATCGTAAAATTTCTATAGTTCATAACTTATGATATCTTTTAATAAAATCAACTTGCAATAGAGTTCTCACTTAATTCTTTTCTCTTAGTTCCCATCTAGCATGCAAAAATATAGGATTAGCTTCCAGAAATAATACTAATTAATTTGTAAGGAAAAACGTAGAAGTTAGCTAGCATATCGAATATTGTATGATGTCTTATTTATATTATAAATATAATATGATCTTAACATGGTATATCACAAATTCTGAAATAGTAGTAATCTAATTACTCTTCTTCATCAACCAATTATAATCTATGTAATCTTTAACATCAATGATTATTGCTATAAATTAACCATTATGTATTTTGTGGTATATTTGTGCTCATTGACCAACGTGACCTTTCAGCAAACATAACAACGCCACATACAAATTTATGATACAAATTATTATTGTTGTCATCAAAAGGATTAACCGTTTAAAGGAAAAAGTGAAATATTTTTGTACTTTTTAGTAATATACCACTTGCTATTTTTTACGACTTTGAAAATCGCCTCTCCAACAATAACAATATGACCGTATCGTTGTACCACTCATTAAAGCAAGTCTTGTACTAAGCAAATAGTATATCCACATAAAATTTCGATTTCATAACAATTTGAAGGCATGATAATTATTTAGAATTTCAATCAAATAAAATTTCTATTCCATATTATTCCTCAATTGTGTCTTCGATATTGTTATGTAACGACCCGGCTTTTTCTCCACAGAAAAAGACGCATCGTTATGAAGAAAGAAAGGGATAGAAGAAGAAAGGATAGAAAAGAAGAAACAACAACACAAAAGAATCTCACAGCGGAAACGAATGAAATATAATATATCACATAGAATATTACATAGTATCATATACATCGGAGTACACAACTTATACATCACCGAATAGACAGTTATAAACTTCTGTCTATAATACAACACAAGTACATCAGTACAATACAGACTAATACAAACACAGCGGAATCATCATATATCTACACGGTGAAGCCTCCTGCTCCAAATCTCCTCCAGAATTCGTCAAAGCTAACCTGAATCCCTCGACTACTCAATACAATATTGAGTACCCAAGAGTTTAATAAAACAGAAAATAAACACTTGGGTCAGACATGGGTCTGGTGTGAGTAAACGGGTTAAAGTTGTTTAACTTTGAAAACCTTTGAAAAGAAAAGTATCACGTAAGACTCCCCACAAATAAACATGGGTAAGTTTTTACCTTACGCTAACTAAAACATTTGATAGGAAATCCGATTGTATTATAATAGGGTCTAGGGTTTTCAAGTAAAATACAGAAATAGCTGAAATGCTTACATCTCACATTCCAACATAGTTGGGCACAACTAATACGTACGGCACTTATTGGAGTTTGGATTCCATACAATGGCAGGGCTACTGGGGTACCGCCCGTCACAGTACGTGGCCTAGATCACCGTACCGAGGAGTACGCCCGCTCCCCTGCAACACAAAGCCGGAACCATCCCTTACTGGATAATTCCGAACAAGATAATCCCGTAGTTGGCGCGACCAACCACACACTAAGCCGAATAAAAGAAAAGGGACCTCTAGACAGGGATCTATCTTGCTCTCAGTGGGTGCTACCCACGAAGCCTTGCTGCACCTCCCCTGTTTTAGCCATTCCCGGTTGATGAGGCTTGAGGTTACGATTACCTTTAATCAGAACATATCACTTAGAATGCTCATCGTCCGCCTGACGATGTGCTGAAAGCATTCAATCCATATAAGTTCGTTCCGGGTTCGAACGAAACCGAAGGCATTATCTCGTTACACTCGTTTTGGAATCACCCTCAGAGTTAACGACAATAACCCTTGCACTCTAAATCTTCATCTTCACTTGAAATTCACGATCTATCGTTAATTTGGATCGATGTGGTATTCGGGTCTCCAGACTTGGAATTCCGGTATACGGAAACCCGATCCCGGTCTCATCGAAATCCAAAACGTATCTTTTAAGGCCAAGTTGTTTAAAGGTTTAAACAGTTAAACTTATTCAGGATGATATAAACAGATAGATAAATCATATTATCACAATTGATAATTCATATCAACATTCATCTCACAAAGCAGCATATATCATATATATATATCAGAGATATTCAAATCATCCAATATCAACCAATCACCCAATATCAAACATCCAGTATTAATCAATTATCTAAACAGAATTGATTAACTCTAATCAATTTAATTAACCTTTAATTAAATTAATTACTATTCTTTAATTACTTGGATTATCATAATCCTGCTTACTATCATTAATTAATTACAACTTAATTAATTAAACATCTTAATGATCTTCCTTAATTAATCTTCCCTGATTAATTATACTTTAATTACATCAAGTAATTATCCTTAACCATATACAGTAATTAACTTTAAATTACTATCATTAATTACAATAATTAATGATCCTTCATTTGCTTTCTTTAATTAATTATAATTAATTACATTAAATCTTAATTAATTACAATTAATTAATTTAACTTAAGTTAATTACTTTATTAATCAATCTTGATTAATTCCATTAATAATCCTCTAATTACTTTATTAATTAATTACCTTCTAGTTAATTAAATAATTAATCTTTAATTAACTACATTAATTAACTTTAAATAATCATAATCAGTAATTAATCATCTTGTAATTACCTACCTTAATTAATTCCTTAATTAATTATATTAATTAATTATTCTTTAATCACTTATTTTTGATTAATTAATCTTAATTAATCAACCTTAATTAATTACTTCCTTAATTAATTTCTCTCTTTTAATTAATTACATTAACTAGTCATTAATCATATTATTAATAAATCTTAATTCTTTAATTAATTCATTTACCATCCACTAATTACTTTATTAAGTAATTATCCTTAATTACAAATAGTAATTAAGCTTTTATTAAATTTTTTTCTTAATTATATTCATTTCCTTAATAAAAATCATTGGAAATAAATTAAATCATTAATATAATTACTTTTAAAACAAACAAATTTAAATCACTTAACTTTTATATTTAAACTTGAACTTGTTCCAAAATCTTACTAAATGATTTTACTTTGGAACTTGATCTATTTCTTATGCAATAAAAATTCAATTCATTTTAAAACACTATTTAATAAATTACTTACAAATTTAATCGTTTTAATAACCTTAAAACTCAAAAGAACTTATCTTTGAAAACTCATTTATTTCATTTACATTGAAACTTTGTTTAACATTTACTTTTGCTAAAACTTAGATAATACATTTTTGAAAACATGAACTGATTTAAATTACTAACTTTTTAAAACCTGTACATGATTTTTCTAAAATCTCAAAACCAGGTTACAATAAAATAAACAACCCGAGCCACTTATTTCTTCCCCGAGTCATATCCTTGTAAACCCGAGTCGTCTTCGAGTCACCCCCTTACTCATCTGCTTCGAGTCTTCCATACGATCATCACGAGAGCGTCCCGAGTCTCCTCCTTCTTCCCCAATAACACGAATAAACCCAGAAACAACGTGCACGTGGTGCACGTACACCACCAATTCCGGCAACCGGAGACCATCGTGGTGACATTCGACCATCACCTACAACCTCGCAAACCCCTACGCAAATCCAGATCGATCATAACCCATTCGAATCGAAATCGAGTTAATCTCGATCAAACTGAAACCACCATTGAACAGCACCTCGCCTGAAAATCCCATCAACCCCACGATGCCTACCATCGTTCGCCATGAAATTCCGGCCACGACACCGCAATACCTCCACGCTACTATGCCCTAAATCCTACGCAACTCGATTCACTCCAAAATTCCCAGTCATCCCATTTCCAATCGCGACCCAAAACAATGTTAAACCCTAAATCAACTCGGTCTGAACTCCACAGTGAACTAAAATTCATACGAGCATTTTTCCTATGACCCTCAACTCATCGGCTACCTTCACGCCAAAACTCGACAAACATTACCACTCCAATTGCCAGAAAATGCCAAAATTCCCAATATTGATCAACTCGACAATTACCATCAATTTCAAGTTTAAAAATTCCAATATTATTACTAAAATTCATAGATTTTAGATACGAATTCAAATATATAACTGAAGCTAGAAATTGTAATACTTGAATTTCTGATATAAAATGTTTACCACTGTAATTTCCTATTTTTAAATATAATTGCTAAATTTAAATACTGGTAACTATTTTTAAAATCTATATTACATTGTTATGATTATTCCTTCTTCAGTAATCATAGCCTGAAAATGATTATTTGGGTAGATATGAATTTTCTTATGAAATTGGAAACTAGGATAAGAACAGAGAAGAAGATATGAACATATAAACATTTCACCAGTATATCATTCTATCCACATGCATTCATCCTAATCATTTATGTAAACAATGCATACCATATTACCACAACATTAATCTCACATAACAAACATAGAAATAGATTTTAACTGTTTTTAAAATGGTGTTTACTCACCTTAAAACAGAGGACAGTTTTATTACTTCCAGGCTTGAATATTTTTGATCTGGCAAACAAGCTTTTGATTTTCTGTATCTTGTCTTTAAATTTGAAATCAGTGAAGTTGTAGATCTGCTTTTGCTTAAAAGTGTTGAACTGCAGATGACTTGTAGTTGAACTTCATTTGGAAAGCAGGTTGAAGATTGAAAACTGATGTTGTATTGAATTTATTCTACTGCCTGTTTCTTTTGATTTTTCTTTGATTTTGAGTTTGGTTTTCAGTTTATATTTTAGAAGAAGAGAGGAAATATGTTTGAACTGAGAAAAAATGAAGACCCGATTTCTTCTTCAACTACATTATTTATAAATTAAATTTTAAATGAAGATAATGTTGCCACTTGTTTTATTGCATGCATATACAAATGTTAATGCATGTTTCATTATCTTACAAATGTTGTTAAGATGGCTAATATGGTTACACATGTTACTTAAGTATTTTTAATAAATTTTTATTTAATTTAAATGTAAAGATAAACTTACATACTTTAATTCTCTTAATAAATAAAATTTACATATGTATAAATAAATTACTTTTAAAAGAAATTATTCTAAAACTAATTATAATTCAAATATATCTTATACATGTATTTTTATAACCTTTTAAATTTAAACACTTTAAAGAATACAAAATAAAACTTTATTTAAACTATCATTTTTAAAATAAATAATTATCTTATATTTTGAAAACAATTGAATTAATCTAAACTAACCTTTGAAAAATATTAATTTTAAAACAAAGCTTAAATCACAATATATTCATACTATATATATTATTAATAGATTAAATTAAATTCATAACAATCCAAATTATAACATATACATACATATATATTACAGTTTGAAAATTCATCTTTTATTTAAAACAAAAGATATTTCCATTCACAATATATATCAAATATATATATTATAAATAGAATAAAATTTTATTAGCTTTGACAAACAAATCTTATCAATTTCTAGATTATAATTTATTAACCTTTAAAATATTAAATTAACCAATTTAAATTTAAATTATAAAGAAAATTATCAAATCAATTAAATTATCAATACCGATTATTAAATTTAAATTGTCCAAAAACCCGGGATATCACATTCCTTCCCCCTTAAAATAATTTCGTCCTCGAAATTAAAAGCAAAGTTAATTTAATAATCCAGCCAAGATTTAAAACAGCAAAGCATACCTATCATCCAATTCCTAACAACCAAAGCAACCAATCAAACAATCAAACAAACCTAACTAACTATCCTAATACAAATCAGGATAGATCTACTAACACTATCTAGAGTTTCCCCGGATATAAATCACCGGGAGACTCGCTTTACAGAAGCTAAAACAACACCACTATAATCCAGAGCTCTTCTCATCTCTAGATCCACCAATCTGAACAAAATATCAGACCACACTCAAATCCAGCACAACTTCCAAATCCATCTGAACTGCAGATTCTACAATCAGTAATAGATCATACACGTACTCCCTCAGAGATACGTGAAATAGAATGGATTCCAGTTATCCAAACCGGCCATTCAATCCTGTAGACAAAGAACTACTCCTCTCGAGAACACAGGAAAAATCCAAAATACTTCAGAATACTTCAGTGCTAGCTTTCCAGATTTACCAATCTTATAGCTTTATAATCAGAGAAAACTTAGCAAGTTTCCAATCTACAACTCCGAATTCCAAACTTTGACTCATATCTGCATAACTCACCAGACGATCCCGAGCTACCTCAACTCCTCCTGATCAACTTAACCTTTGCTGATGCTTCTTGAAACAACTGGACCAAGAACAAAATGATTTCCAGATCCTATCAACAAGATGATATTCCAAAATCTACTGAAATCCACAAACTCTACTTCATAAGCAATAGAAGACTGAACTTCCTTCTTTCAAATTCCAGAAACTTCTATACACACTCAGAATGTTCACATAAACTTCCTGTAGAAATCTGAGGTTATTTCCTTTCTCGCACAGCTACTACTTTTTGCTTCCGCTGCACAACTCTGATTTTGAAATAGATGAGAATGTCGATGAACTCGAGCACAAACTAGATCCACAAACAAGCGGAAACATTGGTTATCTTAAAGACATAACCAACTTCTCAAAGAATAGATGAGTCCTCGGTCAAGGGTACTGTCTTCAGCTATCCTTGGCTAGAGGAAACTCGAAACTAGAAGTAGAAGAGAAAACACAGATACTCCATAAAATTCTAAGATACTTCACCAAATCCTTCTCTAGGAACCAAATCGATATAAACTAAATCTTTGACCTCTTCGATAACTTTTACTTCCTCTTGAGATGTCTCAATTTCATACAAAAGATTACTCAAGATGAACTCTCAAAATAATCGCAATTCACTTTTGCGATCCTACCTAGTTCGGATTCCAAAGAAACTGTTCTCTCTTTACTAATTAAAACAGCCTTAAACTTTTCCGAACAAGGTTAACCCTTCAAGAAAACATTCACCATCTTCCCGGACTGCTGATAGAAGAACCACAAAGATTCCGGAACCATCGAAGAAACGAACCACACTGCTGCTTCCAAACTCTATCTCGACAGCACACCGAACACTCCGAGTTGCACTGCTATCACAGCTAACCAAGAACTTCTAATCCAAAGGCTTCTCAAAACTAAAACCATCAACAAACCTCTCAACGAATCTCCGAGATGGCAGACATCCAAAAGAAACTCGGGCTCCAAACCAATCGCCAATAACTTACTCTTCTTAAGGGAATAATGAGACCATGTCCGAAGAACAACTAATCGACCTTAGTCCCATACTTCCAAACAGATAAAACTTTCTTACTCGATATCAAAGAATTCCTATACAGCCGAGTCTTTCCTATGGTAGACATCAACTGTTCCTCCAATACCTTCTTAATCTTGCTCCAAAAAGAACACCTCCTTCGGGAACATCCATAGATACTGTGTCTTATCACACAGCTACTCCTTCCTGAAGTCGCCAAGCTACCATCACTTACTTCTGCACAACTGATAGATTCAACTCTAGAAAATCTGCTCACCCGAGCTCAACCAATCTTACATTCCAATAATGGACTCCGAATCTTGAAAAGGATTTTCTTCAGAGATCCGAGACATCCTTACTCCATACTGCCAACTTACTCGAGACGATATTGGGTTTACAGTCTCGATATATACTTCCAACCTCAAACAATCAAACTCCAACTATTGGTAATTGTGTTACACACACTACCACCTTATCTACCTTTATAACTTATATTGGAAAACCCGAACAGGTAACCCAATAAATAGGTAGAAATACATAAATATATATATTTAAAATGATATTTTTTTTATATATAGAAATTATTTCTGGGTAAAATTATTTCATCTACCTCTTTAAAACAATATTGTGTCCGTTGGCCTGGTTCAAGTGTTTAGAGATCCCTATCAATAACGTTAGCTACTCGTATTGACCAGAATCCATATACCACTCAACCGATCAATTAACACAATATAAAACCATTTTTATATAACTAACAATTACGCGCTCTCAAGATAGACACCACTTCAGAGCCTAGGTATTCACTCAACCTACTGCTCTGATACCAACTGTAACGACCCGCCTTTTTCTCCACAGAAAAAGACGCATCGTTATGAAGAAAGAAAGGGATAGAAGAAGAAAGGATAGAAAAGAAGAAACAACAACACAAAAGAATCTCACAGCGGAAACGAATGAAATATAATATATCACATAGAATATTACATAGTATCATATACATCGGAGTACACAACTTATACATCACCGAATAGACAGTTATAAACTTCTGTCTATAATACAACACAAGTACATCAGTACAATACAGACTAATACAAACACAGCGGAATCATCATATATCTACACGGTGAAGCCTCCTGCTCCAAATCTCCTCCAGAATTCGTCAAAGCTAACCTGAATCCCTCGACTACTCAATACAATATTGAGTACCCAAGAGTTTAATAAAACAGAAAATAAACACTTGGGTCAGACATGGGTCTGGTGTGAGTAAACGGGTTAAAGTTGTTTAACTTTGAAAACCTTTGAAAAGAAAAGTATCACGTAAGACTCCCCACAAATAAACATGGGTAAGTTTTTACCTTACGCTAACTAAAACATTTGATAGGAAATCCGATTGTATTATAATAGGGTCTAGGGTTTTCAAGTAAAATACAGAAATAGCTGAAATGCTTACATCTCACATTCCAACATAGTTGGGCACAACTAATACGTACGGCACTTATTGGAGTTTGGATTCCATACAATGGCAGGGCTACTGGGGTACCGCCCGTCACAGTACGTGGCCTAGATCACCGTACCGAGGAGTACGCCCGCTCCCCTGCAACACAAAGCCGGAACCATCCCTTACTGGATAATTCCGAACAAGATAATCCCGTAGTTGGCGCGACCAACCACACACTAAGCCGAATAAAAGAAAAGGGACCTCTAGACAGGGATCTATCTTGCTCTCAGTGGGTGCTACCCACGAAGCCTTGCTGCACCTCCCCTGTTTTAGCCATTCCCGGTTGATGAGGCTTGAGGTTACGATTACCTTTAATCAGAACATATCACTTAGAATGCTCATCGTCCGCCTGACGATGTGCTAAAAGCATTCAATCCATATAAGTTCGTTCCGGGTTCGAACGAAACCGAAGGCATTATCTCGTTACACTCGTTTTGGAATCACCCTCAGAGTTAACGACAATAACCCTTGCACTCTAAATCTTCATCTTCACTTGAAATTCACGATCTATCGTTAATTTGGATCGATGTGGTATTCGGGTCTCCAGACCTGGAATTCCGGTATACGGAAACCCGATCCCGGTCTCATCGAAATCCAAAACGTATCTTTTAAGGCCAAGTTGTTTAAAGGTTTAAACAGTTAAACTTATTCAGGATGATATAAACAGATAGATAAATCATATTATCACAATTGATAATTCATATCAACATTCATCTCACAAAGCAGCATATATCATATATATATATCAGAGATATTCAAATCATCCAATATCAACCAATCACCCAATATCAAACATCCAGTATTAATCAATTATCTAAACAGAATTGATTAACTCTAATCAATTTAATTAACCTTTAATTAAATTAATTACTATTCTTTAATTACTTGGATTATCATAATCCTGCTTACTATCATTAATTAATTACAACTTAATTAATTAAACATCTTAATGATCTTCCTTAATTAATCTTCCCTGATTAATTATACTTTAATTACATCAAGTAATTATCCTTAACCATATACAGTAATTAACTTTAAATTACTATCATTAATTACAATAATTAATGATCCTTCATTTGCTTTCTTTAATTAATTATAATTAATTACATTAAATCTTAATTAATTACAATTAATTAATTTAACTTAAGTTAATTACTTTATTAATCAATCTTGATTAATTCCATTAATAATCCTCTAATTACTTTATTAATTAATTACCTTCTAGTTAATTAAATAATTAATCTTTAATTAACTACATTAATTAACTTTAAATAATCATAATCAGTAATTAATCATCTTGTAATTACCTACCTTAATTAATTCCTTAATTAATTATATTAATTAATTATTCTTTAATCACTTATTTTTGATTAATTAATCTTAATTAATCAACCTTAATTAATTACTTCCTTAATTAATTTCTCTCTTTTAATTAATTACATTAACTAGTCATTAATCATATTATTAATAAATCTTAATTCTTTAATTAATTCATTTACCATCCACTAATTACTTTATTAAGTAATTATCCTTAATTACAAATAGTAATTAAGCTTTTATTAAATTTTTTTCTTAATTATATTCATTTCCTTAATAAAAATCATTGGAAATAAATTAAATCATTAATATAATTACTTTTAAAACAAACAAATTTAAATCACTTAACTTTTATATTTAAACTTGAACTTGTTCCAAAATCTTACTAAATGATTTTACTTTGGAACTTGATCTATTTCTTATGCAATAAAAATTCAATTCATTTTAAAACACTATTTAATAAATTACTTACAAATTTAATCGTTTTAATAACCTTAAAACTCAAAAGAACTTATCTTTGAAAACTCATTTATTTCATTTACATTGAAACTTTGTTTAACATTTACTTTTGCTAAAACTTAGATAATACATTTTTGAAAACATGAACTGATTTAAATTACTAACTTTTTAAAACCTGTACATGATTTTTCTAAAATCTCAAAACCAGGTTACAATAAAATAAACAACCCGAGCCACTTATTTCTTCCCCGAGTCATATCCTTGTAAACCCGAGTCGTCTTCGAGTCACCCCCTTACTCATCTGCTTCGAGTCTTCCATACGATCATCACGAGAGCGTCCCGAGTCTCCTCCTTCTTCCCCAATAACACGAATAAACCCAGAAACAACGTGCACGTGGTGCACGTACACCACCAATTCCGGCAACCGGAGACCATCGTGGTGACATTCGACCATCACCTACAACCTCGCAAACCCCTACGCAAATCCAGATCGATCATAACCCATTCGAATCGAAATCGAGTTAATCTCGATCAAACTGAAACCACCATTGAACAGCACCTCGCCTGAAAATCCCATCAACCCCACGATGCCTACCATCGTTCGCCACGAAATTCCGGCCACGACACCGCAATACCTCCACGCTACTATGCCCTAAATCCTACGCAACTCGATTCACTCCAAAATTCCCAGTCATCCCATTTCCAATCGCGACCCAAAACAATGTTAAACCCTAAATCAACTCGGTCTGAACTCCACAGTGAACTAAAATTCATACGAGCATTTTTCCTATGACCCTCAACTCATCGGCTACCTTCACGCCAAAACTCGACAAACATTACCACTCCAATTGCCAGAAAATGCCAAAATTCCCAATATTGATCAACTCGACAATTACCATCAATTTCAAGTTTAAAAATTCCAATATTATTACTAAAATTCATAGATTTCAGATACGAATTCAAATATATAACTGAAGCTAGAAATTGTAATACTTGAATTTCTGATATAAAATGTTTACCACTGTAATTTCCTATTTTTAAATATAATTGCTAAATTTAAATACTGGTAACTATTTTTAAAATCTATATTACATTGTTATGATTATTCCTTCTTCAGTAATCATAGCCTGAAAATGATTATTTGGGTAGATATGAATTTTCTTATGAAATTGGAAACTAGGATAAGAACAGAGAAGAAGATATGAACATATAAACATTTCACCAGTATATCATTCTATCCACATGCATTCATCCTAATCATTCATGTAAACAATGCATACCATATTACCACAACATTAATCTCACATAACAAACATAGAAATAGATTTTAACTGTTTTTAAAATGGTGTTTACTCACCTTAAAACAGAGGACAGTTTTATTACTTCCAGGCTTGAATATTTTTGATCTGGCAAACAAGCTTTTGATTTTCTGTATCTTGTCTTTAAATTTGAAATCAGTGAAGTTGTAGATCTGCTTTTGCTTAAAAGTGTTGAACTGCAGATGACTTGTAGTTGAACTTCATTTGGAAAGCAGGTTGAAGATTGAAAACTGATGTTGTATTGAATTTATTCTACTGCTTGTTTCTTTTGATTTTTCTTTGATTTTGAGTTTGGTTTTCAGTTTATATTTTAGAAGAAGAGAGGAAATATGTTTGAACTGAGAAAAAATGAAGACCCGATTTCTTCTTCAACTACATTATTTATAAATTAAATTTTAAATGAAGATAATGTTGCCACTTGTTTTATTGCATGCATATATAAATGTTAATGCATGTTTCATTATCTTACAAATGTTGTTAAGATGGCTAATATGGTTACACATGTTACTTAAGTATTTTTAATAAATTTTTATTTAATTTAAATGTAAAGATAAACTTACATACTTTAATTCTCTTAATAAATAAAATTTACATATGTATACATAAATTACTTTTAAAAGAAATTATTCTAAAACTAATTATAATTCAAATATATCTTATACATGTATTTTTATAACCTTTTAAATTTAAACACTTTAAAGAATACAAAATAAAACTTTATTTAAACTATCATTTTTAAAATAAATAATTATCTTATATTTTGAAAACAATTGAATTAATCTAAACTAACCTTTGAAAAATATTAATTTTAAAACAAAGCTTAAATCACAATATATTCATACTATATATATTATTAATAGATTAAATTAAATTCATAACAATCCAAATTATAACATATACATACATATATATTACAGTTTGAAAATTCATCTTTTATTTAAAACAAAAGATATTTCCATTCACAATATATATCAAATATATATATTATAAATAGAATAAAATTTTATTAGCTTTGACAAACAAATCTTATCAATTTCTAGATTATAATTTATTAACCTTTAAAATATTAAATTAACCAATTTAAATTTAAATTATAAAGAAAATTATCAAATCAATTAAATTATCAATACCGATTATTAAATTTAAATTGTCCAAAAACCCGGGATATCACATGTTAAGTTAGATAGAACGTTAAAATTGGGTCTTCGGTATTGTTAATTTAGATAGAACGTATGCATGTACTTAATGATTACTACATTGTGTATTGTTCTTAGTCTTAGCCAGTTAATAGACAATCTTCGTAACCAATCAACTTTCAAACTATATATGTGTGCACGCGCACGCACGTGACACTAATTCAGGCATAAGCAGCATTTCAGAAGGTTGTCTCATTCTTGGCACTACAACTTCCATTATAATCCTCCAAATACTAAAATAAACAATAAAAATTCAACACCGAGTCATTTCTATTAACTAATCATCAAACATACATATGCATGCATACATACAGGTATAGGTCTCAATGGTTTACCAATGGGCCTTATGTGTTCCACGAATATTAAGCTAAGTATATTTATTGAAAATAAAATATAGTTGGTAATTTTTTGTACAAAATAGTTGGATGCTGAGCTAAAATTCGTGAAATACAAACTGTTGGATTGAAACTAAAAGAAATAATTTTCTAAAAAATTTGAAACCTCAATACTAATTCGTCTCCACGTCTACTCTATCAGTACTGATGGTTATCATTTTTTTTAATTTGAATTCAAACAGAAAATAACTATAACAAACTTATAAAATCACACTATTGTAGCTTATATTTCTTTCACAGGACGGTTTAAGACACCTGTTGGATGTCAAGTCATAAGGATCTTATTTTATAGAATCATCTTGCAGATATAAATTAGGAGAAAAATTCAATCGATTGGGTTAGCTGCATACACCAAAGGCAGCTCAAAACAAAGAAGATAAGTTTAAACCATGACATGCAAGATTTAAGTTTTGATGAGTATAAATCGATTAGCCAATGAAATAAAAAAAATTGGTATAGACAAAGTAGTGTATTACGAAATGGTGGAAGTCATAGGTGAACCATTGCAGTCAAACTTGACATTGCCCACTTTAAAAAAATGAACCAAGTTTAAATATGTCATCCAAACATGTCATAGATGTTATCTATTTGTCCATTCAGATATAACATAGTAAGCCTGTAAAGATTATGCAAAATGAAAAAGTTGTAAATATGAAAAATGAAGGCTATATTTGCATCAGATGCACCACCATTACCAA
Organism: Allium fistulosum; assembly: GCA_030737815.1. Classification (NCBI taxonomy): domain Eukaryota; kingdom Viridiplantae; phylum Streptophyta; class Magnoliopsida; order Asparagales; family Amaryllidaceae; genus Allium; species Allium fistulosum. The sequence goes on from CM060908.1 coordinate 151,009,846, forward strand.
CTCACATAACATAGGTATCAAAAATATTATTTGTGTATGAATCTAGTCTATCAAATTTGTATGGAGTAGCTAATGAATACTATTTTATTCATTTTACAGCAGTTAACTATTTGCAACATGATTAAATAATGCTTATAAATGACGTAAGGAGATATCAAATCTGGACAATACAAAAACAAAGCTTATAAACGATGTTATAAGGACTTTTCTTCAAAAACATTCATACATAACCCACTAAGACAAACAACGGAATCAAGGTAATCTGCCATAAATCAGAAGAACAAACATGCAGAGTAAAAAACATCTTTTGAACAAACAGTAATACATAAGGAATAGAGATAGAAACAGAATTAACGAAGTCAGCCTTAAAATAGGGAGAACATAAAAATCTTACCTAAACAGCTGTAGATCTGAACAGTGGAGGTAGCATCCAAATTGTTATCGATAGAACACAACGAAGAGAGAACGATGAGTTAAATCAAATCACGTTAGTTATATGAAATAAGGTAAAAGTAATCAACAACGAATGTACGAATTGACCAAAATTATAATCACTTAGTGAGAAAAATACTTCACTTTGTTGTATGAAATTGAGAAGGAAAATTATTGATGACCATTTTAAATGCATGAATATAAGATTCTCTAACTTAACAGTTTCATGGAATAAGTTCAATGACGTACATTACTAAATAAAGCATACTAATGCCATGTTGATAGACACCACGTGCTCTTTGAGCAATTCCATGTCCTTCATACCAAACTTGCTAACTTATTTTTTGTAAAGTAAAAAACACATATTATAAATGGTAACCTGCATTTCATAGGTAACATTGGTTTACCCAGTATATTATAGATTAGATACTTCCACAAAAAGCCAGAAACCTAAAGATATAGGAGGAAAACATATAACCAGTAAGAACCTCAGAGTACGGTGAAGTACGATTTCCTTAACTACATGAATATGATGGTAAGTGCAACAACCTAAAATTGAATTGTATCATTCATTCATCAAATTATAGACCTCAGCATTACTATGGTCATGCAAAACAACGCAACGGAGGAATAAGAAACCGAATGCTTTCACTTCAGGTTCTATAATAATGAAATTTTTTAACACTAACTTCCATATCAATTTGCTACATATAAACCTAAGTTCTAATCATGCCTCGTATAGGAACATGTAGTAATGATTCCATTCAAATTCAAATATTTAGTGAAACAAATTTGTAACTCTAGAAATTGAAGTGAATTAGAACTTTCTGACATTCTAATTAGTAGTCAAGTCCAAGTGTATATCTTACTCTAAGTATGAAGCAAGCTTTGTTAAAAAAGGCTTGGTACTAAATGATAACCGGGTATATTTTCTTATATTGAGAATGATATATGAAAGCATCCCAAAAGTTTAGAAGACAACAAACTTGTTTTTTTTTTTGGTCTTTTCTACAGATTTATACTGTTTGAGTGAAGATTGAAAATATGAATCTTTCATTAAAAAATTAAATTAAGCCCTTGTTTTATTTATCATGTTACATAGTATGCTCATAACTAATGAGCAGGATTCCCCACAGACCAAACCGATCAAAAATAATCACAAATCAATAAACACATTAATGTATCTAAAAAAATAAACAACGAATTTATCTGTAAGTACATTTACGAATACAACAACTGATAGGCAAAGAAATTTATTTAGTTAAGGTGCACCAACCTATGTTAAGACTTAAATATAAAGTATGAGCATTGTCAAAACATACTTGACTGCATGAACAAAAACGAATTCATAATTTGGCGTAGGAAGCAAACCAAGGCATGTAGAAAATTGACTTTGAAGTTGTAGAAATCAAATAGAGTTCTTGTCAATGTCAAAATTACTGGTTTAATCAATCCATTCATAAGACCAATGATCTTAAGTAGAGTGATGTGAGACAAACTTTTCATCATAAATTACTGTCAAAGCCGCGTACTGTGAAACTATCGTCATAACTTACCATTATTTCTACTTACTTTAAAACGCAACCAAGTTCATTGCATGGTCATAAAGACATCCACCGTCATGGCCTGTGTACAAAAATATATGCAACAATAATGTTGAACAGAACATAATAATGCAACAATAACAACTAAATAACCAAGCACTTATGCACTAAGGCCATCCTAGTTACTGGCTCTGGCCATAGTGTAAGCTAGTAAAGCCTTCATAAATCCAGCTTAAGTTACATGAGGGTAGTAGTCCATTTACTGCAGCAGGGTTACTGTCTTAATTAAAAGGCTTGAAGACTCCTTGGTATGTAAAACAGTAAATATTCTCAACAACACCTGAATATGCCATTTCCAGGATTACAACATAGCTTTTCACGACAAATAATGATAGTTAGGGAGCTTTTAAAATAGAAAAAAATACAGTTATAGCTAAAGCAGAATGTCACATTTACTTTGCTGTCAAGAAGCTGAATTTGGTCACAACATGAACTGCTCAACCACTAATACACGACAACAAACTATATATCAGTAAATGGCATGCTAATTTACTGATTCTAGGCAACTATCGGGATATTTATATGTAAGGCATGTACAACAGAAAATTTAAGGGGAAAAAAAGGTGATGACCGCTCACCAACATATTCTTAAAGCATAAAAGAAGCAAGCAATGCAATGCAAGGCTTCCAGCTTCATCCCTGAAAAAGCTTAAAAGAGTTAAACATCCAATGGGTACATAGGTCACTGCTGATAGTCAATAACTGTTCGTAAATTTGTTGTTACATAATGTATGCCCATATCGGACATGAATAACTACATCGTGAAGAAAAGCGAGCATGGTTACACTGACCATGTTGCAGTAAGCCATTAATGATATAATTTAGAAATATGCTGTGTGTCATCTGTGTATAATTTTGTGCACAGTCAGTTACATCCGAATTGATAACAACAAAATTTACAAAGAGAACAAAATTTACATTGTAATAATATCCCTTTCTGGAAACTATTTCTGTAGGAAACCAAGAGCCAGAAGGAACATCCCTTGTACTCAAAACCAAGAGTTAAACAAAATTTTCAAACTTCTTTGATCTACAACAATAGTAAAATAATATCAATCAGTTAAACATGTTAATTAAGTACAAAGTCAAGCGTATAAGACTTTGTAAGAATACTAATTTGACTGATCATCAAATAAATTAAAAATTATGGATCTTACATTATTGTAATTCTATCATCGCCCAAAGTTGTTGTTTGGCCTGTAGAAGCGGAGAAGTAGGTCAACGGAGATGGATCGAAACATCCGTAAATACTATCACAGAAAAAAGCGACTAATAACAAACCTTTGCTTGTAGTTCGTCGAACCGGTGAAGATGCAAATGACTCGTTGAACACGTGAGCAAACCACCATGGATGATATTTTACTTTGCCCCAAACCAAATCGCCTGCTTTGTATCCGTAAGTGTTGGTTGGGGAAGAAAGCCTTTCAGTTTGAAACCGAATCAACCTGAGTGAAATTGGAAGTACAGTTGCGAATAGCAGTCGGAGATTGAGGCGGGGAGGCGGCATCAGTTACCGTTGGACAGTTGGACAGTGTTTGTTGTATGTAGGTTGAAGAATCGATGTAGGGGGAGGGAGAGGGGAAAAGGTTAAGCAGGAGGAGAAGTTGGGGAGAATGCGGTTGAAAGGTTGTGAAAAATAGTAAGAGGGGAAAGTGGGAGTAGGAGAGAAGTTGGAGGAATGGGTGAGAACGGATAGGGTTGTGGGAATAAGAAGTGGGAGTGGGTAAGGACGAATTTGCCCTGGTCGGTAAGTGAAATGTGTGGTTGTGGCTGTTGTAGGGGCAAGGGGCTGATGGGAAGTTGTAAAAAGCTTCACCAAGAGAAGGTATTTGTATTATTAGTAGAGATATATATATCCTACTATATCTAATATCATCAATAGATAAATCATCCAATTCATCCAAACACATCCAGAATTTAAATTCAACTATTTAAATTCAACAACAAACCAAGTGAGTGAGGAGATCTCACATTTGCTTTTATTTTGCAATCCATTTTCCATTTCGACTTGTTTTCTTTCAGGTATTGACCTTGTATAAATATTAGATGATTTAATTAATATCTGAAACAATCGAATAAATCAATTACCATTTAATAGTTTAATTTAACCCAATTTCTCCTTTAATAAATTCATTTAACTAAAAACTAAATTTTCTTTAATAAATCTTTTTAGTAACTAGAATAATTAAATAGGTTTATCGAATGAGTTAACCACCAAAACACATTAATTTAAAATAATCTGGTAGGTTTAAAATGTATATGGTTCAAAATGTATATGTATATTTATTTATTTTTCCTTTTGAAACTGCAAGTACTAAAAATAGCTTATATAGATTTAAAAATCAATTTTTTATATAAATTACTATATTTTCTAAGTCTTATATATACTGACTTCCACTATACACCTTTCTAAATTAAACAGCAATCTACTGAATATATATTTTATATCTTCTAATCTATATTTTTTTTTCTTCCAGTTCATACCCTAATTTAATATATATATATATATTAAATTGAAAAAGATTTATACCTTACTGCTAATCTGAGAACCTAGACCTCGCTCGAGTCTGCACGCATGCTGAGATGCCTACGCTGCTGCGCCTAAATGCCGAAGTCGAAGTCGTCGATCTCAACATCGAAATTGTCACGATGACCTACAGGCGACGCCGCGCCCCCTCGACTTGCGAACCCTAACCCGAACGTCGAACTCCAGTTCATCGCTTCGCCAACCTCGTCGCCGCCATCCTTGCAACGCGCGCGCGAGGAACCATAGTTCGAGCCTGCCTAACTCGTCGTCGTCGAAGACAGCGACTCCCTCCCACTACAGCAACGCGCGTGCCTCCCCTTGAATAAATTTTCGAATGAAATCGAAATTGATTTCGTTCCCCTGTTTTATTTATTTATTTATTTTATTTTTTTTGAAGAGAATGAGTATCGGCCATTGTTTTTATTTTTAGGAGAATTCGATTTTATTTGAACGCGGCCATTTTTATTTTGAGTTGAAGAGTTGATTTCTTTTGCTCGGTTGTGAATTCTAAAGGGAGACGTGACTTGAAAGGGTTGCGTGAAGAAATTGATGATCAGTGATTTGAGGGAAGAACGGCTGATGTGATTTGTTTTTGACTGGGGACAAATATAATTATATTATTTAAATTTTAAATTTCAAATTGTTTCGATATCGCAACTTGAAATCTTGACCTCCTATCGAGGTGTGCCCCTAGGCGTTTATAATGCTATACCCCTATTACGAATGCAATGGAAAAGGTTTCGAGTTCAAATTCGATCGTATGGAGAAGATAGCTTTTTGGACCCAGTTATAATATTGAATTTCGATATAATTTTCAACGGGTTTGCTTATCGTACACTCACACAACAACTCCAATTGTTACGAAAATTGAAATCCGACAATAATACAATATTACAGATCCAATGGAACTGGTTTCGTCGCATTCCGAGACTGTGCATCTGAAGCCTATTTTAAATATTGATTTAAACGATAAAATTTCAAAACTGAACACAACAGTTTCAAATTCAATTCTGAAAGTTCCATTATCTCCAGTATTATCAATATGAATTTTCTAAGCCTTTAAACTATTTTTAACAGGCATAAAACTGAAGATTCAATATTATTTAACAGTTTCAATAATTAAATCCAATAATTAAATTGCCAAATAAATTTCGATATTTGAATTTCAAATTAAACTAACTTCCAGATATTTAAAATCAATTAAATATCCTGATTTCAAATGTCAAAAATTCAAGGTCGTTACATTCTTCCCCCCTTAAAAGAACTTCGTCCCGAAATTACAAGTTAAGAAGAATGATCCTCAACCCGTTCATCATTTTCCCAAAACCAATCAGTTTTTTTTATCAACTTGCTAAAACAAATCTTTTTATTAAAGATTCGTTATCACTTCAACTAACTTTCCAAAATCTTAACCATAGTTTCCAAAAACTTTATTTACTTCATAATTCAAATTTAAATTCAAATTCAAAATTTTAAATTATCCCAAAATTTCTCAAAAATTTTCTAACTCTCTAAATTTTCCGAAAAATTTCGCCAGCGTCTCTTTTGCGCGGCCAGCTCGGTACGACTACAAAATGTCCCTACGGACTCCCAGATTCCAAAAGAAAACAAAATGCCAAGTGGCTAGATCAAAAACCCAATCAAATTTCATACCGAAATTTTAAATACATATCTTTTGTTGAGAAATTTTATTTATCTTCTACAATCAAAATCCCAATTTCTCTTGTTTTTAAATTATCTGTATACTACTCTGCAATAATATCCAATTACAGCATTCCAATTTGATTTTCATCCAATTATTAACTTAGTATACTTCCAATACCAAATTTACTTAAGAATTCCAAAATTCATTTCTTAAGTTCAATATAAATATTTCTTATATTTATTTTTACTACTTCACTACCGAAGTTTATATTCAAATTGAATTCCAATTCCATATAAAATCAATTTGCTTCAATTTACTAATTCATTTCAAATTTTACTTGAATTTGATTCATCTTCTAACTCTGAATACCGAGTTTATTCACCTCATCTCAAATTCTAATTTTTTTAAATCATTTGTTGTTAAGTGAAAATTTCCAAAAATTTCTAACTCCTAAAATTTTCAAATTTTTTTGACGGAGTCTCCCTTGTACGGAGGAGCTTTTGCAATTTGACAAAAGTTATAAATATATATACATCGACCCACACGGTCGGAGAAACAAAAACAGTTCATATTTTCTATTTTGTATTGTGTAGGCGTACCTTTATTAGCATTTTTAAGCAAAGCGGCTTATTTATAAGCATTTGCGCAACCCAAAATGCAACCAAACGGCTTCCAAAAACCTGTACTTACTCAATTTAAATATGTAAGTGACATATATAGGAAATTCATTTACATTTCACTTATTTTCAATAGTAAACACATAGTTTTCATAAGCACTGCACTCAAAATAATTCCCATAAGCAATTTATATGGTTTCGATACAAATTAAATTTCTTACAACTATATCACACATCATTTCTATTCAATTCAAGTGATTTACATCGCAGTTCCTTACATTCAATTCATTTTTAAACGGAACAAACTCATATCTATTTCAATTGATACAAAAATCAATTTTATTGGCTTTCATTTAACCTGTAGAATTTTATATAACCTCGTTTGCGTCAAACGACAACCATTTATATGCAAATTCAACGATATTCACTTAATAGAATATCCATTCTAGTTTATAACTAATTTAAATTGATACCAACTCAATTTATTTTAATTCCATTTCATTTCCAATTGATTCCGTTCAATTCAATTTGCATTCTATATTCACATTTAGTTTATTTCATTAATCCAAACAAATTTCATTCAAAACCATTTCACAAAACTCGACAACAACGATTTCATAATTTTACTTAAGTCGAGCATTTATCCAAATATTGCTTAAATTATTTCAAATCAAAACTCAAATTCGTTTTCCTTGTAAACTATTTCTAATTTAAATCTTTGATTTGATTTTTCATTTAATCAAATGCATTCCATCTACTAATTTAATTCAACTAGTATATTCACTTATCCTTTTCGAATTTCAAATTTCCATATTCAATTCATCCTGCATTTACTTTATCTATAACAAGGAAATTTCAATTTATTTCTACTACTTACTTGAATTTATATGCAAATTCAAACCATTTTCCAAATTTAGCTCACAACTCAACTTTAATTTAACTAATTCAACTTCCAATTCATTTATTTACAAATGTAACCTCATTTGTTCATTCACAAATTCATTCCTTTTCAATTTGAATCTTATTCCAATCAAACTTCAAATATTTTACAAGTTATCAAACTTATTTACATTCCATAACATTTTAAAGAAATTCCAGAGTTTTTTAACAATTACTCGCATTTCAAAACAAACTTTGAAATTAATTATGTCCCTTCAAAATATTTTCCCAAATATTTTTAAATTTCAAACCCCACCAGATTTCATATCCAACTCAAAAATACTTCTCAGATAATTATTTTCCGGACTTCTGGAAACCATTTTCAAATTAGGAAATTTAATCTTTTTGAAATTTCAATCCAAATCCTTTAATCTGTATTGCAAAAATTACTCTGGCATCTCATTTCAATCTATAAAACTCATTTATAATTTACATTACCAATTTCATTCCGTTAATGAATTTATTTTCAAAGATTTTTCTGGAATTCTATTTCAAATTATAAATCACATTTACAATTTACATTTACAAATCTCATTCGTATATGAATTCATTTCCTTATATTTTCAATTCATATTTATAAATTTCCTTTGTTAAATGAATTTATCTCCAAATCTTTGATTATACCATTATTTCTTACTCAATTTCCATACAATAATGATAATAATTCAATATTATCTCTTCCAAACAACCAAGCATCCATATATTATAATAATTTACGGAAAATGATTTCTTTTCTATACAAAAATAGTTTTGGGTAAAATTATTTCATTTACCCGATTTAAAACAATACTGTGTCAGTTTATCTTGTTTAAGAGTTTAGAAACCCCTATCGATTACAGTTGGCCAAACTGAACCGACCAGAATCTATAAACAATCAACCGATAAGTCAACACAATATAAAACAAAATTTTGTATTCACTAACAAATACACGCTCATATCTATTATTACACTCACACTCATTCTAGAGTACTACTGACTCTATCTCTAATGAGTAACACCCAACAGAGCCAAGGTTGTCGCTTAACCAATTGCTCTGATACCACTTGTAATGGGACACGCCAGTGGCGACCGGTAGGCTTTGCAACCATCCCAGACCCACCGTGGCATACAGTGATACCTCGAATTTGCTTTTACGGCCAGCCTATGGGTAAGAGTCTCCCGTTCACCACCAAACCGCGAAGCGAGAACCCCCTATCATGCTGTAATATAGCAAATCTGATCCCCTCTCCCGGCTAAACCGAATAATGAGTGTTTGTTTTAAAAACAAATTCAAGTGCCATTTCAAAGGCAAATATTGATAGTCGGTTATGTAACTATCAAGCAACATTCACAACGATCAACCAATTTAAATAATTTTCCCAAATTATTTATTTTCAAAATATCTCCACAGGATATAAATATTTTTCCACACTTCAACATTTTGAAAACTAATTTCAAATCACTTTTCACTTGCGGAATAAGATTCCCTTTCCTTTATAAATTCCCACTGTGAATTCAAATTTACAAATTTTCACCGATATATGATTTTCAAATCAATTTCCAATTATTCACTTTCAAACACCAAATCAAATTCAAAATTGATATCTCAATTTCATTTTAAACATTAAATCAATTACAAATTGATTTCCAAGTTTATTTCAAATAACAAAATAAATTTCCATTCAAACACCAAATCAATTATCTTATTAATTTCCCAAAGATTTATTTTCCAATACCAAATCAATTATCAATTGGATTTCAAACAAATTTATCACCTTTTAAATAAATCCCTTTATTCCTTCCAAATGGTTTAAAATTCCACTTTCAATAAATTCTTCAACTTTTCAACAATATTATTCAAACCCCATTTATTAATATCTTTTCCCATATTCTGGAAATAATTCGATAAGATTTCAAAAATCAACTTTATGCTTTTAAATTCCTTCTTTCAAGTTTATTCAATTCTTAAAAATTAATTTACTTAAAGTTTCCTACTTTAATTTCCAAAATCCAATTTTATTTATTTCTGGTATCCAACAATACCAAAAATATATTCGGCTAAATTATAGCCTTTAACAAATTCAATCATGAATATAATCATTCACAGATTATCAATAAATCATCACACAACGTATGAAACAAATTCATATAATTTGAGGAATCCAGTTGGATTCCTCCAACCTGTTTCCCTACATCCACAGATGTTAACACAACAATTAAATACCCATTCCACTACGAGGTGGAATATTGCGGTATATGGGATTTAAAAAATATCATCCGCTATTATGCGGCGCATAGGGTCTCATCCACTATATAATGCGGGAAATCAATCACTCCAAATATATATATATATATATATATCCTACTATATCTAATATCATCAATAGATAAATCATCCAATTCATCCAAAGACATCCAGAATTTAAATTCAACTATTTAAATTCAACAACAAACCAAGTGAGTGAGGAGATCTCACCTTTGCTTTTATTTTGCAATCCATTTTCCATTTCAGCTTGTTTTCTTTTAGATATTGACCTAGTATAAATATTAGATGATTTAATTAATATTTGAAACAATCGAATAAATCAATTACCATTTAATAGTTTAATTTAACCCAATTTCTCCATTAATAAATTCATTTAACTAAAAACTAAATTTTAAAACTAAATTTTCTTTAATAAATCTTTTTAGTAACTAGAATAATTAAATAGGTTTATCGAATGAGTTAACCACCAAAACACATTAATTTAAAATAATCTGGTAGGTTTAAAATGTATATGGTTCAAAATGTATATGGTTCAAAATGTATATGTATATTTATTTATTTTTCCTTTTGAAACTGCAAGTACTAAAAATAGCTTATATAGATTTAAAAATCAAATTTTTATATAAATTACTATATTTTCTAAGTCTTATATATACTGACTTCCACTATACACCTTTCTAAATTAAACAGCAATCTACTGAGTATATATTTTATATATTCTAATCTATATTTTTTTTCTTCCAGTTCATACCCTAATTTAATATATATATTAAATTGAAAAAGATTTATACCTTACTGCTAATCTGAGAACCCAGACCTTGCTCGAGTTCGCACGCATGCTTAGATGCCTACGCTGCTGTGCCTAAATGCCGAAGTCGAAGTCGTCGATCTCAACATTGAAATTGTCATGATGACCTACAGGCGACGCCGCGCCCCCTCAACTTGCGAACCCTAACCCGAACGTCGAACTCCAATTCATCGCTTCGCCAACCTCATCGTGGCCATCCTTGCATCGCGCGCGCGAGGAACCATAGTTCGAGCCTGCCTAACTCGCCGTCGTCGAAGACAGCGACTCCCCTCCTACTACAGCCACGCGCGTGCCTCCCCTTGAATAAATTTTCGAACGAAATCGAAATTGATTTCGTTCCCCCGTTTTATTTATTTTTTTTTTTGAAGAGAATGAGTAGCCATTGTTTTTATTATTAGGAGAATTCGATTTTATTTCAACGCGGCCATTTTTATTTTGAGTTGAAGAGTTGATTTCTTTTGCTCGGCTGTGAATTCTAAAGGGAGACGTGACTTGAAAAGGTTGCGTGAAGAAATTGATGATCAGTGATTTGAGGGAAGAATGGCTTGTAACAACCCGCATATTTATCGATTTTATATATTTAAATATTTTATCGTTCGTCGGATTTTAGTCCGAAAAGCTACTTTTTGCAAACAGTCAAATTGGAACTCGGGACCCCTTCCATTGAGTTCAAAATGCCGTTTGAGACCTTTTTGAGTATAAACTTCAATATGTTTGGAGAAAGTTTAATTTTGCTATTTTCACTTAGGACTTTGGGTTTGGGTTTGGGTTCAGCCCACTTGCCCAAATCTGGTTATATCTTTACTCCACCCCCTCTCCTCTTCATTACTTCACTTTCATTTCCTAAGTCTCAAGCTTCAACAAAAATGGACGAAGAGAAAAAGAATTAGGAAATTCCTAAGCCCTAGTTCCATTGCAAATCCAAGTTCTAGCTCCAAATTCAAGAAGAAGCTTTGGTAAGCCTCCTCTTCTTCTTCCCCAACTCGTGCTCCTTTCAATTTCAGAAATTCCTAAACCTAACTTAGGAAATGTTACTCTTTTAAGCTTAGATTCAAGCTTGTTGAGTTGGAATTGAAGAGTGATTGTTCTCGCCATTGCTCTATAGCTTCTTCTTCATTGTTTTTGTGAAAAGGTGAGATTTTTATCTCACATCTTAATCTATATTTATCTTCGATTGTTAAGTATGAATTCCTAACACTTATTCTTGTGCAAATGCTTTTGGTTTGGATTGATTTGGTGAATATTCTAATTTTTAGTGTTTTGAGTTCAATTCTTTGAAAATCCTAACTTTGATGTTTTGATCATGTTTTTGGTTTGGATTGATTTGGTGAATTTTCAAATTTTTTTGACGGAGTCTCCCTTGTACGGAGGAGCTTTTGCAATTTGACAAAAGTTATAAATATATATACATCGACCCACACGGTCGGAGAAACAAAAACAGTTCATATTTTCTATTTTGTATTGTGTAGGCGTACCTTTATTAGCATTTTTAAGCAAAGCGGCTTATTTATAAGCATTTGCGCAACCCAAAATGCAACCAAACGGCTTCCAAAAACCTGTACTTACTCAATTTAAATATGTAAGTGACATATATAGGAAATTCATTTACATTTCACTTATTTTCAATAGTAAACACATAGTTTTCATAAGCACTGCACTCAAAATAATTCCCATAAGCAATTTATATGGTTTCGATACAAATTAAATTTCTTACAACTATATCACACATCATTTCTATTCAATTCAAGTGATTTACATCGCAGTTCCTTACATTCAATTCATTTTTAAACGGAACAAACTCATATCTATTTCAATTGATACAAAAATCAATTTTATTGGCTTTCATTTAACCTGTAGAATTTTATATAACCTCGTTTGCGTCAAACGACAACCATTTATATGCAAATTCAACGATATTCACTTAATAGAATATCCATTCTAGTTTATAACTAATTTAAATTGATACCAACTCAATTTATTTTAATTCCATTTCATTTCCAATTGATTCCGTTCAATTCAATTTGCATTCTATATTCACATTTAGTTTATTTCATTAATCCAAACAAATTTCATTCAAAACCATTTCACAAAACTCGACAACAACGATTTCATAATTTTACTTAAGTCGAGCATTTATCCAAATATTGCTTAAATTATTTCAAATCAAAACTCAAATTCGTTTTCCTTGTAAACTATTTCTAATTTAAATCTTTGATTTGATTTTTCATTTAATCAAATGCATTCCATCTACTAATTTAATTCAACTAGTATATTCACTTATCCTTTTCGAATTTCAAATTTCCATATTCAATTCATCCTGCATTTACTTTATCTATAACAAGGAAATTTCAATTTATTTCTACTACTTACTTGAATTTATATGCAAATTCAAACCATTTTCCAAATTTAGCTCACAACTCAACTTTAATTTAACTAATTCAACTTCCAATTCATTTATTTACAAATGTAACCTCATTTGTTCATTCACAAATTCATTCCTTTTCAATTTGAATCTTATTCCAATCAAACTTCAAATATTTTACAAGTTATCAAACTTATTTACATTCCATAACATTTTAAAGAAATTCCAGAGTTTTTTAACAATTACTCGCATTTCAAAACAAACTTTGAAATTAATTATGTCCCTTCAAAATATTTTCCCAAATATTTTTAAATTTCAAACCCCACCAGATTTCATATCCAACTCAAAAATACTTCTCAGATAATTATTTTCCAGACTTCTGGAAACCATTTTCAAATTAGGAAATTTAATCTTTTTGAAATTTCAATCAAAATCCTTTAATCTGTATTGCAAAAATTACTCTGGCATCTCATTTCAATCTATAAAACTCATTTATAATTTACATTACCAATTTCATTCCATTAATGAATTTATTTTCAAATATTTTTCTGAAATTCTATTTCAAATTATAAATCACATTTACAATTTACATTTACAAATCTCATTCGTATATGAATTCATTTCCTTATATTTTCAATTCATATTTATAAATTTCCTTTGTTAAATGAATTTATCTCCAAATCTTTGGTTATACCATTATTTCTTACTCAATTTCCATACAATATTGATAATAATTCAATATTATCTCTTCCAAACAACCAAGCATCCATATATTATAATAATTTACGGAAAATGATTTCTTTTCTATACAAAAATAGCTTTGGGTAAAATTATTTCATTTACCCGATTTAAAACAATACTGTGTCAGTTTATCTTGTTTAAGAGTTTAGAAACCCCTATCGATTACAGTTGGCCAAACTGAACCGACCAGAATCTATAAACAATCAACCGATAAGTCAACACAATATAAAACAAATTTTTGTATTCACTAACAAATACGCGCTCATATCTATTATTACACTCACACTCATTCTAGAGTACTACTGACTCTATCTCTAATGAGTAACACCCAACAGAGCCAAGGTTGTCGCTTAACCAATTGCTCTGATACCACTTGTAACGGGACACGCCAGTGGCGACTGGTAGGCTTTGCAACCATCCCAGACCCACCGTGGCATACAGTGATACCTCGAATTTGCTTTTACGGCCAGCCTCTCGACTGCAATCACCTAGCAAACCAACCCAGGGCCTTATACTACCCCAAAGGGACATGTAAGGGTAAGAGTCTCCCGTTCGCCACCAAACCGCGAAGCGAGAACCCCCTATCATGCTGTAATATAGCAAATCTGATCCCCTCTCCCGGCTAAACCGAATAATGAGTGCTTGTTTTAAAAACAAATTCAAGTGCCATTTCAAAGGCAAATATTGATAGTCGGTTATGTAACTATCAAACAACATTCACAACGATCAACCAATTTAAATAATTTTCCCAAATTATTTATTTTCAAAATATCTCCACAGGATATAAATATTTTTCCACACTTCAACATTTTGAAAACTAATTTCAAATCACTTTTCACTTGCGGAATAAGATTCCCTTTCCTTTATAAATTCCCACTGTGAATTCAAATTTACAAATTTTCACCGATATATGATTTTCAAATCAATTTCCAATTATTCACTTTCAAACACCAAATCAAATTCAAAATTGATTTCTCAATTTCATTTCAAACATTAAATCAATTACAAATTGATTTCCAAGTTTATTTCAAATAACAAAATAAATTTCCATTCAAACACCAAATCAATTATCTTATTAATTTCCCAAAGATTTATTTTCCAATACCAAATCAATTATCAATTAGATTTCAAACAAATTTATCACCTTTTAAGTAAATCCCTTTATTCCTTCCAAATGGTTTAAAATTCCACTTTCAATAAATTCTTCAACTTTTCAACAATATTATTCAAACCCCATTTATTAATATCTTTTCCCATATTCTGGAAATAATTCGATAAGATTTCAAAAATCAACTTTATGCTTTTAAATTCCTTCTTTCAAGTTTATTAAATTCTTAAAAATTAATTTACTTAAAGTTTCCTACTTTAATTTCCAAAATCCAATTTTATTTATTTCTGGTATCCAACAATACCAAAAATATATTCGGCTAAATTATAGCCTTTAACAAATTCAATCATCAATATAATCAATAAATCATCACACAACGTATGAAACAAATTCATATAACTTGAGGAATCCAGTTGGATTCCTCCAACCTGTTTCCCTACATCCACAGATGTTAACACAACAATTAAATACCCATTCCACTTCGAGGTGGAATACCGCGATATATGGGATTTAAAAAATATCATCCGCTATTATGCGGCGCATAGGGTCTCATCCACTATATAATGCGGGAAATCAATCACTTCAAATATATATATATATATATATATATATCCTACTATATCTAATATCATCAATAGATAAATCATCCAATTCATCCAAACACATCCAGAATTTAAATTCAACAACAAACCAAGTGAGTGAGGAGATCTCACCTTTGCTTTTATTTTGCAATCCATTTTCCATTTCGGCTTGTTTTCTTTTAGATATTGACCTTGTATAAATATTAGATGATTTAATTAATATTTGAAACAATCGAATAAATCAATTACCATTTAATAGTTTAATTTAACCCAATTTCTCCTTTAATAAATTCATTTAACTAAAAACTAAATTTTAAAACTAAATTTTCTTTAATAAATCTTTTTAGTAACTAGAATAATTAAATAGGTTTATCGAATGAGTTAACCACCAAAACACATTAATTTAAAATAATCTGGTAGGTTTAAAATGTATATGGTTCAAAATGTATATGGTTCAAAATGTATATGTATATTTATTTATTTTTCCTTTTGAAACTGCAAGTACTAAAAATAGCTTATATGTAATTTCGTGTCAATTGGATTTACCGTTTGTCCGGGGCAAGCCAAAATGCATCGAAGTCGGTTTAAATCGGTTTAATTTAAAATCGATCGTTTAATTCCGTAACTCGCACATACGACTAAATTAGCTCCCGAAACACGTTCCATTTGCGTTCGGAACGTGGGGTAAACCTTAGAAACGTCAGCCGGCACGCTTCGTTTGGAGTTCGGAAAATTTTCGGTGAATAGTGTTTTTGGCAATTTTCTATATAAGGACCTCATTATTTCATCTTGCAAACAACTTAGGGTTTCAGCCCTAGCCGCCATCTTTTCTATCAATGGCCAGAAATTCGCTTTCTTTCCTCCTCAATCTCTCTCAATCTGTAAGGAAATAGCAAAAGTTGTCAACTACAAACTTGTAGAGGACGATGAGAGCTTCGAATCCATATGGAGATGATCGAAAACGAAGCAATGGATCAACGGGAAATCATGCTCGAACCCGCTGCATTTTTCACGTTTTTCGAGACCAAAGACAGGGCCGAACTCCATGATGCTCCAGCCGTGGGTGGGGTTCGTCGTGGCCTTCGAAACGGCGTAGCCCGATCGTCGTGTAGTGGTCGGTGGTGGTGGCAATAATTCAAAGTTTGGTGGCGGCTATGGGTTGTTTGGATCAGCATTTGAACGAAGGGGGAAGAAGATGATAGGGGAGGCTCAGATCTGATGTTGGAGAGATGGACGGCCCAGATTCGTTTAAGGGTTAGAAAAAAAAATTAAAAGCTGAAATTGTATATTTAAATTCGTGTAATCTTTAAAATATCATAACTTCTTCATACGAGGTCGAAAACGCACAAAACGAATTGCGTTGGAATCGTATGGACGAGCACTACGCAATGGAGCTGGTTTGGAGTTGATTGGAGTCAGTAAAAATTTCATGTAAAATTAAACGTCCGTTTAATTTTATTCGAAATAAACGCTGCAACCGTTTTAAAAGCAAGGTGAGAACTTCTCACTCAATCGAAATTGTTCGATTTAAATTTTAAATAGTTAGATTTAAAATTGCTTGAATGTATGTTTGAATGATGATTGTTATCTGTTGATTGAAATAGACATTATACGCCGTTAGAAAGCGGAGGTTATTTATTAAAAACATATACCGCGAATATTTCACATTGAAGTGGAATTGGTATTATATATGTATATAGCAATATATATATTGGAATATGTATATATTGGAGTTGATTTCCCGCATTGTATAGCGGATGAGACCCTATTGCGCCGCATAATAGCGGATAATATTTATTAAACCCATATACCGCGATATTCCGTACTGGAGCGGAATTGGTATTGTGCTAACATCTGTGGATGCAGGGAAACAGGTTGGAGGGATCCAATTGGATTCCTCACCAATATTTATTTGATTACAGATATTGTGATATTTGTTGATTATCATATGATGATATATGATGTTTGATTGCCGTGATTGATTATTGGGTGCTGTTGCATCATCGGATCCATTTTTGAAGTTTAAAAAAATAACGATTTTGATTTATAAAGGATTTTTAAAGTGATTTTTGAAAGTATACGTTTTATTGAATTTTGGAATTGATTCATTTTAAATAAATAAATGTTATAATTTTCGTGTTATGAAAATTATGAGATTGTGAAATATAAGCGAAAAGTGATTTTTGAAATAAATAGTTAATTAATTTATAAAAATGGTTTAAACTGGGATTTTAGAATTATTATGAACGATTTATATAAAAGATGTAAAAATTGATATTTTTATAAAGTAAGGATAACTAGAATTATAAAACGAGTTTTTATAAGTGTTAAAATGGAAAAAATGGATTTCATAAGTGAACGAAATTTATAAATTTATAAATTGTGAAGTTATTAAATGAATAGATTTTGTAAAATAAAAGATTTATAAGTAATTATCTTATAAATTGGATTTTGGCATTTAAATGAGATATGAATGGGATTTGTTAATAATGAGATTTATAAGTTGAAGTTTTTATAAATAGAAATGGAATTTATAAACGTTGTTTTATAAAATCTGAAATCAATTGAATTTGATAAATTAAACATGGAAGTTTATAAAAGGAGATATATTCGTGATTTTGGATAGCGAATTGTCAATTATATGATAGGTGTAGTAATGGAGAGTTTGGATGGGAATTTTATTCACGATTTTGGACAGTGGATAATTCTTTAAGTAAAATGCGTAGAAATGTTGAAATTGGTTAATGAAGTATATTCACGATTTTGGACAGTGAATACATTGTTGAATAAAATGGTTATGTTTTGGAGAAGTGATATTACGAAATGAAGTAATCATTTTAAAAAGATGTTTTAAAACGTGTTAACTATCGAAACCATAGATTTCAACATTCATTGTTGAAATAGACGTTTTCGAGAAATAAGGAAATGGTGGACTATAACATTGTTGTTATAGTAAATGGTTTCCGAAAGGAAATTTTTTGTGTAGTATTGGGATTTATATATCTATCTAAATTTCGAATCCCTATACTAGTGATTTTGAGTTGTCGTAACGATGTTTTACGTAACATTCGTTTTGACTCAAATAAAATTTGTGAAAGAGAATGATTTCCTTAAAGAATGAAATATATACTTAATTATGATTTAAGTATATCGAATATTTTCCAAGTGTTGAAAATAAATTAGTTGTGAATTACTTATTATTAAATAAGTATGGAAATGCTTTTCTAATATGAAATGAAAGGTTTGAAATTTTATCTTTTAAAGATAAATTGAAATGTGGAAATTGATTTGAAATTGTTTTCAAATGGTTGAAGTGTGGAAATAATATATCTAGTAAAGATATTTTTGGAAATTAAATAATTTGGAAAATTATATGGAATCTGATGATGTTGCGCATCTTTATTGATAGTTAAATAACCGACTATCAATAT
This sequence comes from Allium fistulosum, assembly GCA_030737815.1. Classification (NCBI taxonomy): domain Eukaryota; kingdom Viridiplantae; phylum Streptophyta; class Magnoliopsida; order Asparagales; family Amaryllidaceae; genus Allium; species Allium fistulosum. Next base: position 151,028,887 of record CM060908.1, read on the forward strand.
TTACCCTGGAATGGGTATTTGTTGTGATTTGCTTGAATTTGAATGCCACACTTATTTTTGAATAAGCGCTCACTATTCGGGTTAGCCGAGAAAGGACCTTTGGGTCGTATAACCCATTCCGAATATGTGATACGTCGTAATGGATTGCATTTGATGACCGGTGTTGAAGACCGGATATTTTTGAAAACGGAAGGATTACCGTCGAGTTACTCTACATCGGCTGATCTCCGATATAGAGGTTTTATCACCCTTAGTGACGGGAAGTCCGGACGTGATTAGAAAATTATCCGGATTTGCAAGGGCTTCGTAAGAAGTGCCTTCGGTTCTGTTCGATCCCGGAACAGACTTGTATGGTTGTATGTCTGACGCTACAAATTGAGATATAAAGCTGGTTTCTTTCAAATACATATCTGTTGGTGGCGGAGAATTTATTCTCTTAGCTTAACACCCTTCTCTGAGACGTACGAGCTCAGAGGTTATGTAGTTGAAAGTTACTAGTGATATACTCCCAATTTGGTAACGTGGCATGTTGAGTGTTGCTGTGAAATGATCATTGTTTGATCATTTGTGATATGATCATTTGTTTGATCATTTATCTTTATGATCATTTCTTTGATCATCTGTTTGACCCAAAGCATGGCTTTGTACCAAAGCGTGGCTTTGTGGACGAGACTTCGTCGGACCTCACACCCCGGAAATGGTCAATACAGGAAAGATGCGGCAAAGTTATTAGGGGGTAGCGCCCCTTTAGTGTATGTCATTCCTTCTGGATAAAGGTGGTATCATGGTATGGAGCCCAGATACTTAACCTATGTTGTTGCTGCATTATTATTCTTATGTGGTTGTTGGAATCGAGGATCCTCGGATATAGATCGGTTACGATCGGGGGATGACATATTCGTGTCAGTAGTTACCCAGTTAGGGGTAACCCGGCCTTGTGTTGGTAGAGATCCGGTTAGGTTCTCGGGTCGTCTTTCCAGAGGCGTACCTATGTGGCAATGGGAAGTTCCTTGGCCTGACCATTTGTTGGAAATCCAAAGAAACAATACGTGACTTGTACGATATTAGTTATAGAACCTATCATTCACTTATGGTGGCGCCCCACTGTTTGGATGGTAGCTATAGTAGGCATAAGTGCGAAATGCCTATGCTGGCTAAGATTTATATTATATTTTCGAAATGATTTTTCTACACTATGCACTAATAATAATATCCCAAAATGATTTGATTTTGCGTAGTAAGCATCTTTGACTATCATAAGAAGAAATCTCCTCCAATTCTGCGTTTGCATTGTGTGTGTGGCAGGAGGTCTTATGGTAGTTTCATTTTCCAAAAGCATTGTGAAATTGACTTTAAAATCTTCCTGTTGTTTGTTTTAAAGATAAACTGTTTTAAGTTCTCACACCAGTCACCATGACTGACCTGGAGTTTATTGTTTCCTTCCTAAACTCTGGGTGCCTACCAATTTCCACACGGGCAGTCTAGAGTCAGGTTATCAGGTCATTCTGGATTCGGGATGCTGTGGAGCTTAGTGGCGAGCTGGATGGCGAGACGTACCACTTGTATATGATATTATTTATTCCGCTGTGTATTCTGTATGAGGACAAGTTTATATAACTGTCCAGTGTTGTATTGTTGTTGTAAACTCAGATGATGATGTAATGTAAAAAAAATGATATAGTTCTTTTGATTAAAGATTATTCATTTATCCATTATATGTTGTTCCGCTGCGAATGTGAGATTCTGATATTGTTTCTGTTTCTGATGTTGTTCTGTTGTTCTTCTTTCTTTTCTTCTGTTTTCTTCTACCTCTTCTTTCTTAAACCCTAAGAATTCGGTTTTCCGGCATTCGATGGCTCGGCAATCGATACAATGGACGTATTGATGTCGATATTCGGAAGTCGAAGAATCGGGTCCTTACATATACTGACTTCCACTATACACCTTTCTAAATTAAACAGCAATCTACTGAGTATATATTTTATATATTCTAATCTATATATTTTTTCTTCCAGTTCATACCCTAATTTAATATATATATTAAATTGAAAAATATTTATACCTTACTGCTAATCTGAGAACCCAGACCTCACTCGAGTTCGCACGCATGCTAAGATGCCTACGCTGCTGCGCCTAAATGCCGAAGTCTAAGTCGTCGATCCCAACATCGAAATTGTCACGATGACCTAAAGGCGACGTCGCGCCTCCTCGACTTGCGAACCCTAACCCGAACGTCGAACTCCACTTCATCGCTTCGCCAACCTCGTCGCCGCCATCCTTGCATCGCGCACGTGAGGAACCATAGTTCGAGCCTGCCTAACTCGCCGTCGTCGAAGACAGCGACTCCCCTCCTACTACAGCCACGCGCGTGCCTCCCCTTGAATAAATTTTCGAACGAAATCGAAATCGATTTCGTTCCCCCGTTTTTTTTTGAAGAGAATGAGTGTCGGCCATTGTTTTTATTTTTAGGAGAATTCGATTTTATTTGAACGCGACCATTTTTATTTTGAGTTGAAGAGTTGATTTCTTTTGCTCGGCTGTGAATTTTAAAGGGAGACGTGACTTGAAAAGGTTGCGTGAAGAAATTGATGATCAGTGATTTGAGGGAAGAACAGCTGATGTGATTTGTTTTTGACTTGGGATAAATATAATTATATTATTTAAATTTTAAATTTCAAATTGTTTCGATATCGCAACTTGAAATCTTGACCTCCTATCGAGGTGTGCTGCTAGGCGTTTATAATGTTATACCCCTATTACAAACGCAATGGAAAAGGTTTCGAGTCCTAATTCGATCGTATGGAGAAGATAGCTTTTTGGACCCAGTTATAATATTGAATTTCGATATAATTTTCAGCGCGTTTGCTTATCGTGCGCTCACACAACAACTCCAATTGTTACGAAAATTGAAATCCGACAATAATACAATATTACGGATCCAATGGAACTGGTTTCGTCGCATTCCGAGACCGTGCCTCTGAACCTATTTTAAATATCGATTTAAACGATAAAATTTCAAAACTGAACAAAACAGTTTCAAATTCAATTCTGAAAGTTCCATTATCTCCAGTATTATCAATATGAATTTTCTAAGCCTTTAAACTATTTTTAACAGGCATAAAACTGAAGATTCAATATTTTTTCCCAGTTTCAATAATTAAATTGCCAAATAAATTCCTATTTTTGAATTTCAAATTAAACTAACTTCCAGATATTTAAAATCAATTAAATATCCTGATTTCAAATGTCAAAAATTCAGGGTCGTTACATTCTTCCCCCCTTAAAAGAATTTCGTCCCAAAATTACAAGTTAAGAAGAATGATCCTCTACCCGTTCATCATTTTCCCAAAACTAATCAGTTTTTTATCAACTTGCTAAAACAAATCTTTTTATTAAAGATCCGTTATCACTTCAACTAACTTTCCAAAATCTTAACCATAGTTTCCAAAAACTTTATTTACTTCATAATTCAAATTTAAATTCAAATTCAAAATTTTAAATTATCCCAAAATTTCTCAAAAATTTCCTAACTCTCTAAATTTTCCGAAAAATTTCGCCAACGTCTCCTTTGCGCGGCTAGCTCGGTACGACTACAAAATGTCCCTACGGACTCCCAGATTCCAAAAGAAAACAAAATGCCAAGTGGATAGATTAAAAACCCAATCAAATTTCATACAGAAATTTTAAATACATACCTTTTGTTGAGAAATTTTATTTATCTTCTGCAATCAAAATCCCAATTTCACTTGTTTTTAAATTACCTGTATAATACTCTGCAATAATATCCAATCGCAGCATTCCAATTTGATTTTCATCCAATTATTGACTTAGTATACTTCCAATACAAAATTTACTTAAGAATTCCACCATTCATTTCTTAAGTTCAATATAAATATTTCTTGTATTTATTTTTACTACTTCACTACCAAAGTTTATATTCAAATTGAATTCCAATTCCATATAAAATCAATTTGCTTCAATTTACTAATTCATTTCAAATTTTACTTGAATTTGATTCATCTTCTAACTCTGAATACCGAGTTTATTCACCTCATCTCAAATTCTAATTTTTTTAAATCATTTGTTGTTAAGTGAAAATTTCCAAAAATTTCTAACTCCCAAAATTTTCAATTTTTTTTGACGGAGTCTCCCTTGTACGGAGGAGCTTTTGCAATTTGACAAAAGTTATAAATATATATACATCGACCCACACGGTCGGAAAAACAAAAACAGTTTATATTTTCTATTTTGTATTGTGTAGGCGTACCTTTATTAGCATTTTTAAGCAAAGCGGCTTATTTATAAGCATTTGCGCAACCCAAAATGCAACCAAACGGCTTCCAAAAACCTGTACTTACTCAATTTAAATATGTAAGTGACATATATAGGAAATTCATTTACATTTCACTTATTTTCAATAGTAAACACATAGTTTTCATAAGCACTGCACTCAAAATAATTCCCATAAGCAATTTATATGGTTTCGATACAAATTAAATTTCTTACAACTATATCACACATCATTTCTATTCAATTCAAGTGATTTACATCGCAGTTCCTTACATTCAATTCATTTTTAAACGGAACAAACTCATATCTATTTCAATTGATACAAAAATCAATTTTATTGGCTTTCATTTAACCTGTAGAATTTTATATAACCTCGTTTGCGTCAAACGACAACCATTTATATGCAAATTCAACGATATTCACTTAATAGAATATCCATTCTAGTTTATAACTAATTTAAATTGATACCAACTCAATTTATTTTAATTCCATTTCATTTCCAATTGATTCCGTTCAATTCAATTTGCATTCTATATTCACATTTAGTTTATTTCATTAATCCAAACAAATTTCATTCAAAACCATTTCACAAAACTCGACAACAACGATTTCATAATTTTACTTAAGTCGAGCATTTATCCAAATATTGCTTAAATTATTTCAAATCAAAACTCAAATTCGTTTTCCTTGTAAACTATTTCTAATTTAAATCTTTGATTTGATTTTTCATTTAATCAAATGCATTCCATCTACTAATTTAATTCAACTAGTATATTCACTTATCCTTTTCGAATTTCAAATTTCCATATTCAATTCATCCTGCATTTACTTTATCTATAACAAGGAAATTTCAATTTATTTCTACTACTTACTTGAATTTATATGCAAATTCAAACCATTTTCCAAATTTAGCTCACAACTCAACTTTAATTTAACTAATTCAACTTCCAATTCATTTATTTACAAATGTAACCTCATTTGTTCATTCACAAATTCATTCCTTTTCAATTTGAATCTTATTCCAATCAAACTTCAAATATTTTACAAGTTATCAAACTTATTTACATTCCATAACATTTTAAAGAAATTCCAGAGTTTTTTAACAATTACTCGCATTTCAAAACAAACTTTGAAATTAATTATGTCCCTTCAAAATATTTTCCCAAATATTTTTAAATTTCAAACCCCACCAGATTTCATATCCAACTCAAAAATACTTCTCAGATAATTATTTTCCGGACTTCTGGAAACCATTTTCAAATTAGGAAATTTAATCTTTTTGAAATTTCAATCCAAATCCTTTAATCTGTATTGCAAAAATTACTCTGGCATCTCATTTCAATCTATAAAACTCATTTATAATTTACATTACCAATTTCATTCCGTTAATGAATTTATTTTCAAAGATTTTTCTGGAATTCTATTTCAAATTATAAATCACATTTACAATTTACATTTACAAATCTCATTCGTATATGAATTCATTTCCTTATATTTTCAATTCATATTTATAAATTTCCTTTGTTAAATGAATTTATCTCCAAATCTTTGGTTATACCATTATTTCTTACTCAATTTCCATACAATAATGATAATAATTCAATATTATCTCTTCCAAACAACCAAGCATCCATATATTATAATAATTTACGGAAAATGATTTCTTTTCTATACAAAAATAGTTTTGGGTAAAATTATTTCATTTACCCGATTTAAAACAATACTGTGTCAGTTTATCTTGTTTAAGAGTTTAGAAACCCCTATCGATTACAGTTGGCCAAACTGAACCGACCAGAATCTATAAACAATCAACCGATAAGTCAACACAATATAAAACAAAATTTTGTATTCACTAACAAATACACGCTCATATCTATTATTACACTCACACTCATTCTAGAGTACTACTGACTCTATCTCTAATGAGTAACACCCAACAGAGCCAAGGTTGTCGCTTAACCAATTGCTCTGATACCACTTGTAATGGGACACGCCAGTGGCGACCGGTAGGCTTTGCAACCATCCCAGACCCACCGTGGCATACAGTGATACCTCGAATTTGCTTTTACGGCCAGCCTATGGGTAAGAGTCTCCCGTTCACCACCAAACCGCGAAGCGAGAACCCCCTATCATGCTGTAATATAGCAAATCTGATCCCCTCTCCCGGCTAAACCGAATAATGAGTGTTTGTTTTAAAAACAAATTCAAGTGCCATTTCAAAGGCAAATATTGATAGTCGGTTATGTAACTATCAAGCAACATTCACAACGATCAACCAATTTAAATAATTTTCCCAAATTATTTATTTTCAAAATATCTCCACAGGATATAAATATTTTTCCACACTTCAACATTTTGAAAACTAATTTCAAATCACTTTTCACTTGCGGAATAAGATTCCCTTTCCTTTATAAATTCCCACTGTGAATTCAAATTTACAAATTTTCACCGATATATGATTTTCAAATCAATTTCCAATTATTCACTTTCAAACACCAAATCAAATTCAAAATTGATATCTCAATTTCATTTTAAACATTAAATCAATTACAAATTGATTTCCAAGTTTATTTCAAATAACAAAATAAATTTCCATTCAAACACCAAATCAATTATCTTATTAATTTCCCAAAGATTTATTTTCCAATACCAAATCAATTATCAATTGGATTTCAAACAAATTTATCACCTTTTAAATAAATCCCTTTATTCCTTCCAAATGGTTTAAAATTCCACTTTCAATAAATTCTTCAACTTTTCAACAATATTATTCAAACCCCATTTATTAATATCTTTTCCCATATTCTGGAAATAATTCGATAAGATTTCAAAAATCAACTTTATGCTTTTAAATTCCTTCTTTCAAGTTTATTCAATTCTTAAAAATTAATTTACTTAAAGTTTCCTACTTTAATTTCCAAAATCCAATTTTATTTATTTCTGGTATCCAACAATACCAAAAATATATTCGGCTAAATTATAGCCTTTAACAAATTCAATCATGAATATAATCATTCACAGATTATCAATAAATCATCACACAACGTATGAAACAAATTCATATAATTTGAGGAATCCAGTTGGATTCCTCCAACCTGTTTCCCTACATCCACAGATGTTAACACAACAATTAAATACCCATTCCACTACGAGGTGGAATATTGCGGTATATGGGATTTAAAAAATATCATCCGCTATTATGCGGCGCATAGGGTCTCATCCACTATATAATGCGGGAAATCAATCACTCCAAATATATATATATATATATATATCCTACTATATCTAATATCATCAATAGATAAATCATCCAATTCATCCAAAGACATCTAGAATTTAAATTCAACTATTTAAATTCAACAACAAACCAAGTGAGTGAGGAGATCTCACCTTTGCTTTTATTTTGCAATCCATTTTCCATTTCAGCTTGTTTTCTTTTAGATATTGACCTAGTATAAATATTAGATGATTTAATTAATATTTGAAACAATCGAATAAATCAATTACCATTTAATAGTTTAATTTAACCCAATTTCTCCATTAATAAATTCATTTAACTAAAAACTAAATTTTAAAACTAAATTTTCTTTAATAAATCTTTTTAGTAACTAGAATAATTAAATAGGTTTATCGAATGAGTTAACCACCAAAACACATTAATTTAAAATAATCTGGTAGGTTTAAAATGTATATGGTTCAAAATGTATATGGTTCAAAATGTATATGTATATTTATTTATTTTTCCTTTTGAAACTGCAAGTACTAAAAATAGCTTATATAGATTTAAAAATCAAATTTTTATATAAATTACTATATTTTCTAAGTCTTATATATACTGACTTCCACTATACACCTTTCTAAATTAAACAGCAATCTACTGAGTATATATTTTATATATTCTAATCTATATTTTTTTTCTTCCAGTTCATACCCTAATTTAATATATATATTAAATTGAAAAAGATTTATACCTTACTGCTAATCTGAGAACCCAGACCTTGCTCGAGTTCGCACGCATGCTTAGATGCCTACGCTGCTGTGCCTAAATGCCGAAGTCGAAGTCGTCGATCTCAACATTGAAATTGTCACGATGACCTACAGGCGACGCCGCGCCCCCTCAACTTGCGAACCCTAACCCGAACGTCGAACTCCAATTCATCGCTTCGCCAACCTCATCGTGGCCATCCTTGCATCGCGCGCGCGAGGAACCATAGTTCGAGCCTGCCTAACTCGCCGTCGTCGAAGACAGCGACTCCCCTCCTACTACAGCCACGCGCGTGCCTCCCCTTGAATAAATTTTCGAACGAAATCGAAATTGATTTCGTTCCCCCGTTTTATTTATTATTTTTTTTTGAAGAGAATGAGTAGCCATTGTTTTTATTATTAGGAGAATTCGATTTTATTTCAACGCGGCCATTTTTATTTTGAGTTGAAGAGTTGATTTCTTTTGCTCGGCTGTGAATTCTAAAGGGAGACGTGACTTGAAAAGGTTGCGTGAAGAAATTGATGATCAGTGATTTGAGGGAAGAATGGCTTGTAACAACCCGCATATTTATCGATTTTATATATTTAAATATATTATTTAAATATTTTATCGTTCGTCGGATTTTAGTCCGAAAAGCTACTTTTTGCAAACAGTCAAATTGGAACTCGGGACCCCTTCCATTGAGTTCAAAATGCCGTTTGAGACCTTTTTGAGTATAAACTTCAATATGTTTGGAGAAAGTTTAATTTTGCTATTTTCACTTAGGACTTTGGGTTTGGGTTTGGGTTCAGCCCACTTGCCCAAATCTGGTTATATCTTTACTCCACCCCCTCTCCTCTTCATTACTTCACTTTCATTTCCTAAGTCTCAAGCTTCAACAAAAATGGACGAAGAGAAAAAGAATTAGGAAATTCCTAAGCCCTAGTTCCATTGCAAATCCAAGTTCTAGCTCCAAATTCAAGAAGAAGCTTTGGTAAGCCTCCTCTTCTTCTTCCCCAACTCGTGCTCCTTTCAATTTCAGAAATTCCTAAACCTAACTTAGGAAATGTTACTCTTTTAAGCTTAGATTCAAGCTTGTTGAGTTGGAATTGAAGAGTGATTGTTCTCGCCATTGCTCTATAGCTTCTTCTTCATTGTTTTTGTGAAAATGTGAGATTTTTATCTCACATCTTAATCTATATTTATCTTCGATTGTTAAGTATGAATTCCTAACACTTATTCTTGTGCAAATGCTTTTGGTTTGGATTGATTTGGTGAATATTCTAATTTTTAGTGTTTTGAGTTCAATTCTTTGAAAATCCTAACTTTGATGTTTTGATCATGTTTTTGGTAATGAATCGAAGAGATTATATGACCGGGTAGTCAATGGGCGTAAACCCTTAGTGTCGTTGCTCGACCGATTGCAATTCGGAAGGGATTGGCATTCATTAGATAGGCGTGGGAGTGCTGGTAACAGGCTCCAGTCGACCGAACTCAGGGTCCGGTCGACCGACCTGCTACCCGAGCATTTCCCTGCCTCTGGTTTGGTAGAACTGGTAACAGGCTCCGGTCGACCGACCTGCTACCCAAGCATTTCTGCCTCTGGTCCGGTCAACCGAACTCAGTGAGCCGGTTGACCGACCTGCTCCCTTTTGCCAATTATGCCTATATTGCCTATTTGTTTGAATTCCCAACTTTAATCGATTCGTGTTGTTTCCCTTTTGTTGTTATCATTTATTATCGACTTTGATGACATTTTCTTCGGGAATTTTCGGAAATATCCATTTTGATGGATTTGGTATCAATTTCGTTGGAATTGATTCACGTCTTCGGATGTGAATTTTTATGATTGATTGTTTCTACAATCACTTCTATGATTTGTCACTTTAAAATATAAAGGTTTTCTATACTAGTAGTAAATATCAAAACCCTTTCATCAAAATGATTTCAACACTATTTTATTACAAAGCTCGTTTCTTAAACTGTTTTCCAATCTATTAGTATATACAAACCTTTATCTCATTCGTATGAGAAAATCTAATTAAACGGCTTAGCAAAACAAGTGGTATGAAACGCTTGCGTTTACTTCGTCGGTTAATTTATGGACTTGTTCGATTGAAACTCTTATGACAATTTTCTAGTGGAGATCTACAATTTGTTCGCAAATATTTAAGTTAAGCTAGTGGTTATGGGACATGAAGCTAAACTCATATATTTACTAGCTTATTGTAATTGACACTTCTTGATGATCGATGATGATCATTTTATGGTTTAGACTAGCAATGTGCGATGTCTCTTTGTCCGCAATGGGGGACTATACCCTGTCAGGAGGAGGTTCGGCTCATCAGGAGGAGGTTCGGCTCATCAAGAGGAGCTTCGGCTCAAAGTCCGCAATAGGGGACTATACCCTGTCAGGAGGAGCTTCGGCTCATCAGGAGGAGCTTCGGCTCAAAGTCCGCAATAGGGGACTATACCCTGTCAGGAGGAGCTTCGGCTCATCAGGAGGAGCTTCGACTCATCAGAAGGAGCTTCGGCTCATCAGGAGGAGCTTCGGCTCAAAGTCCGCAATGAGGGACTATACCCTGTCAGGAGGAGCTTCGGCTCATCAGGAGGAGCTTCGACTCAAAGTCCGCAATGGGGGACTATACCTTGTCAGGAGGAGCTTCGGCTCGTTTTTATGGGATAACGACCCATTTTATGATACGCGTGTTGGGGAGTTTTCACACTCCCGTTTTTGATAGACATCCTTTTTCTTGTGATTTCTAATTATTGATTTCTGGGATTTATGTTTCACCACCTTTTTCAGTTGGCATTGATATGTATGTCATTTATTGTGGCTTGGTGAATTAAATTGAGAATATGACATTCTTTTTAATCTTTGAGAAGGTTCTTGTGATATTGATTAATCTCTGGATTGATTTTCGATTAGATACTTATCACAGTATGGCTTTATGGTTATCATACGTTTTTGTCATATCTCTTATTCTATATCACTTTATCTGATATTTATAGCTAGACTGATCCGTTTATTATTTTCTTCTTAAATAATACTCGGGTCAGACTGAGTTATTACAGGTGCTTCCTCATGACTTCCTATCTGGAACCATCATCTGGCTTTTGGCTAACTACTTTAGCATTGTAGTTTTTGGTTGTATACATTCGATATATTGACTCATTGATGTATACATATTCTGTTGTCTAGCACTTGTATCTTTCCTTTTGTGATATTGTGGATCTTATTTGACCACTACTCTGATGTACACTTTCATGTGTAATATTCATATCTATTTCCGCCTTTGTGATATGAATTATCTGTGACTGATTTGTGTTATGTTTATTTCTATATTTGTTTCCACAGTATATATACATAGTCACCGTGTAGTAGCTTTGAGTTTGTATCGGTATGTCGGATTTCCACTTGAGATGAAAAGTTATATTTTATCTGGCATATCGGTACTCACACAAAGCAGTTACACGGATGGTCGCTCCTCAACAGCCTTATTCTCCGCGCTAGTCGACGGCATTACCCCGTAGTGTCCTTGTCTAGCGTGGGTATAGAGGTGGGGCGTCACATGGCTGATGTGATTTGTTTTTGACTGGGGACAAATATAATTATATTATTTAAATTTTAAATTTTAAATTGTTTCGATATCGCAACTTGAAATCTTGACCTCCTATCGAGGTGTGCCGCTATGCGTTTATAATGTTATACCCCTATTACGAACGCAATGGAAAAGGTTTCGAGTCCTAATTCGATCATATGGAGAAGATAGCTTTTTGGACCCAGTTATAATATTGAATTTCGATATAATTTTCAGCGCGTTTGCTTATCGTACGCTCACACAACAACTCCAATTGTTACGAAAATTGAAATCCGATAATAATACAATATTACGGATCCAATGGAACTGGTTTCGTCGCATTCTGAGACTGTGCCTCTGAACCTATTTTAAATATCGATTTAAACGATAAAATTTCAAAACTGAACAAAACAGTTTCAAATTCAATTCTAAAAGTTCCATTATCTCCAGTATTATCAATATGAATTTTCTAAGCCTTTAAACTATTTTTAACAAGCATAAAACTAAAGATTCAATATTTTTTCCCAGTTTCAATAATTAAATCCAATAATTAAATTGCCAAATAAATTCCGATATTTGAATTTCAAATTAAACTAACTTCCAGATATTTAAAATCAATTAAATATCCTGATTTCAAATGTCAAAAATTCTGGGTCATTACATTCCTGATTGTAGTTGCAAAATTATTTATAACCATTTGTTATATATCAATACTTAAATACTTACTCATTAAATGTTCATAGCCAATTTTTATTGAGAAAATGATATTGATGCGTCTACTGAGACTACTATACATAACGCAATCCATATGACAGATGATGAATTACTCGTAATCGTTAGAGTCACCAAGGGCTTATGGTTGTTTGGAATAATCACATAGTGGCTTAACAAGAGTCTTTTACTGGTTAATGCAACTAAGTCAAAATGGAAGATCTCAAGTAGCCGTGTGTAGTAATTTTCAGGCTTGAGGGTACTATGAATTTTTAGTAACTAGACCGCACTTTTATTATGGTCAATCACATGACATGGTGACCGTTTTAAGCCATAGTTAGATATATGTTGGCCATAGTTAGATATATGTTGAACTATTTGAAGTGAAGCATTGCCCAATAGAGGGTTCGTCTCCTTCGTTGTAGAAGATTGGTATCACCATAACCAGTAATCGAATCAAGGTCAAAACCTCTTGTCAAAGTAAATCTTGTTATCGGTAAGTGTTATAGAATCCAACAAAGGCTTTAAAGTTGTTTATGCAATTAACTACGAATATTATTAATGTTTACGATCATTGACCAAAACTTAGATATCTTTTTTTTTGAAATGGTACTTAAATACAACATGTCACTACGACAACATAACACAGATCATATGTCAATATATGTTCGAATCACGCTATGCAAGTTTCGAACTTATGACCTCTCACACTAAAGTCGAATCATTTAACCACTAGGACAATGGTGCTCGTCAAAACCTAGATATCTAAACAATGCAATGATAATGAAAAGAATACTTGCACAAAATGTCGTGTAAGGTCTAGCTTAACATATAGATTAGAAATTGGATTTTGCTCAAATGAAAATGTGCCTATTATCGAACTTCAATAAAGTCTATATAAGCTTCAGTATTTAAATTGTTTAAATGCTAACCAAGGGTCGAAATCAAAGCAGGGAGTCAACACGACCATATTATTTGCTAATTTCCAAGTTTAGTAAATTTTAATATATATAAATAAAAAAATTAATACTAAAGTCGTACTAATTTTTTATTACATTTTAAATAATTATTAAAAACATTAAAATTAATTAAAACGATGTTTAATTGTTATACGTGTTAAAAATTAAGCTTAAATTAAATAATTAATTTAATTGTTAAATTAATTAGGCTCGGAGCCCATTACCTCGTAATGGGTGGTCGACCATGCAACAAAGAGAAGGGGCTAAGGTTTCAAATTATGGTAAATTATTTTTTGATTGGAGATAAAGATGATAACGATTATACTCCATGACCCAAAAGTGCATATAAATACATCCTTCACTCTTTCTCTTTTTTTTTGAAAATGGTATTTTATTCTTTTTTTATCCCTAACACACAACAAAAAATAAAAAACCTGCCTCCACTGCTCAAATAAAATAAAATTTGATGAAGCCTAGAAGGAAGGTTTGCAATCTTTATTAAAGGATAGGGAATTTGGAATTCAAGGAGGAGATTGCAAACAATCAATGTGTTGACAACTTCTAGGACCAGTGGTACATGTTTTATATAATTATACATATGTAATGTTAGATCTTCCCACCTTCTTCTTCTTACTCTTAATTTCAGCACGACAATTAGAGAAAACTTTAAATTTAAATTTAAACTTGTTTTATTTATATATAAACATAATTATTTCAATCGGTATACACTTGTATTTATAAATAAATAAATGAATATATATATATATATTTAATTTTTTTTATACCTATGGGTTAACTGTGAATTATATATATGTAGACATAAACCATTTTTTGAAATTAAATTAAAACGTGCATATTTATATATATTTTGATTTAAAAAATCCATTTTTTGTACACAAATTAATAATGATAAAATTCAAATTATATATATATATATATATATATATGTGTGTGTGTGTGTGTGTGTGTCTCTCATGATTTAAGTAAAACAAAAGTTATACATATATTTATATTTATTTACACTGTGGTTTAAATAAAAGGTTATACATATTAAGATTTATTTACGAACTATATAAATTAAAAAAATTAATGAAATAAATCAAAATCAAACAAGTTAAATTTGTGTTCAAAATAAAAACTAGGATATAAGACATTTGCTGTATATGTACATGCATATGCACGCGTGTGTGTGTATGTGTGTGTATGTGTGTATATATAGGTATTTATGTATGTATGTATGTATTTACATACGTGTGTATGTATTTTATAAATAAGATTATATTAAATAAAATTTAGGCCAAAATTAAAATCTAATATGTGTGTGCATGTGTATATGTATGTATTTGTTATTAACTACTTGTATAATCTATGAAAAGTATAAATCGACATTTCTTCACAACTTACTATATTTGTAATGACCATAGATCCTAATGGTTATTTATTAACATGTGATACTTGTCAAATTATATACACCTTAAATTATATGCCATATTTATAACACTTGCGATGTTTGTGTTGTGAACATGAACACATTATAAATCAAAACACAATATTAAACCAAAGTAAAATAAAATGACGTGGGGTATAAAATTTATAAAAATCATACTATGTTAACACAAATGTTTTAATTTAAATTAAACAAATTAAAATTAAAACACAAAACCATTTTATTAAAATTCACTAAATATGATCTGACGAAAAGAATACTCTTTATGTAAACACAAAACACGACGTAGTGCAAAATAAAAGGAATTTTCTTAAAAAAATTCTTTTTATCTCGTTATCGATGCACCGAACCAAACAATGGTACAAGAGTCTGCATTATATTCATATGAATAATTAACACATAGTGTGGTCCCATGGAAAAACCATATGGAATAGTGTTTAAGGAAAACGTGTTTAACTAACGAGAAGGTTACTTAATTAAGGAGCGTTCTTATGAATAAAAAACCTCCCCGCTCCTGGCCTTGACCCATCTTATCGAAGTAGTCCCTTTTCAAGAATATTCCCTAATGGAAAGCTTAATTTTTTTTTTACACCTTTGATTCAAATAAGTGTATTTGAATAATATAAAATTTTAAAGAATTTTAAACCGAACTAAATTTGGATTTAAATTTATAAGGTTGTAAATTAATTTATTAAATATTGTTTAAACTGAAATTAAAATTTATAAGGTTTATGAATATAATTTAAAATTGATAAAGATTATAAATGGGTAAGTTTAAAGTTATTTTAAATTTACATAAATATAAAGGTTATATTTATTATTAATTAAATGTTAAATTTTTAAAACGATACATATGGATATATGTATGTATATGAAAATTAATGAATTATAAATGTTATAATAGATTAAAGTGCATATATAATATATATATATATATAAAGAAAAGATGGAGGTTTAAATGAATTAAAATCTACTTAACTTAAGAAAGTATACATTGGATGTGGAGACATATGATGTCATGAGTTATTACTAATCGATTAGTATTATTCCTGTTATGAATTTAAAAAAGTTGCTCTCAATCATTTACAGTGTAAAGAGTTTACCATACATATCTATGGCTTTTGAGCTCCCTCAAGCCATGAACTACCTATATTGATGTTTATATTGACCCTAGATAGATAAGAATATTAGGTTGTTTTATTGAGCACACTCAAGGGTCACATAATTATCCTTAGGCTATCATGAAATGGTGGACCTTGAGTATATAATGTAATTTACGACTTATTGAACACCCTCAAGGTCAAAAAGATGATAAGTAGCAAGTAAACAATAGTTAGGAGATATAATTAGCAAAGAATTTCTTACCATTTGTAGGACAATAATTTGTTAACACCCTCAAGGTTGTAATAAGAAGATAAATGGGTCCTAACCTCCATTGAAAAAATTTATATATGAAATTTATGTATCTCTTTTAGAATTCTTGAATGATGCAAAATTTAGTGGGTTCCTTATTAGGTAAAATAATAAAATAATCGACTGTTTATAAGAACACGTGTGATCTTATAAAATCTTCTTTAATAAAATTGAGATGCTAATATAATTAATAAAATTGTTTATCAATTAAAATATCTTTACTAATAGTTGGCTTGGAAGCGCAATCTTTTGGTCCGACCGTGAACTTCCTAAAATACCCTTCACTCTTATGTAATTCAAGTATTATCAATATTATTCTCTTCACAACCACCTAGAACAAAAAATAATTTCTGTAATTTCAAACCTAATATTTCTACGCTTGACCGAAACAATTCAAACTAAGTTAAAACTTGAATATTTCAATAAATATATTTCTAGGTTTACGTGTTCACTGAAATGAGAATACGTCAAATATGCACATCAGATGATAAAAGGTTCTTCTAAATAATTTAACACATCTTTAATAATAGTTATAATACATTTGATGTCACATTTGTTGGTATCGGCATAAACTACAAAAAATGCTCATTTATTTTATTATCACTTAAAAATTTGATCCAACTTCTTTTATAAATTAAAAATTTCCCGCTATAAATTTTACCAAATCTTAATATCTTAAGATATAATAAATAAACCTCCATAAATATTACTTAATCTTAGTGTAGCCTAAATATAGTGTGCAACAAATAAATTTTCTTTACAAATTCAAAACTTCTTTTTACAAATATTACCAAATCTTAACGCTACTTAAAATAAGTTCTAACAAATTAATTTCTTTTAAAAATTAATAGAAACAAAAATTTAAACCACCACCGATGTAGATGTTGCAACTAAGATAGAATTGCAAGAACAAAAATTCAAACTAACAACAAATAAACTTTTTGAATATGTTAAACATATTCACTTTATAGAAAAACAATTCACGCATAAAGCGCGTGCCATCATCACGCGTGAAGCACATGCTATAACGCTCGTAATATATAAAGTAAATTAAAGATTGACAAAGAAATGCAAGAATATACTTACCAATAAACCTTTTGGCATGTTGTTACTTCAATACTCATGTAAGAACTAAATAACTTACCTATTAAAACATTTGTGTCTTAGTCACTTAAGTGTGAAATTGACTAAGGTTGTTTATTATCATCCATGAGTTATGAAATCTAAAGCAATACAAGGGTATAAATATAGATCCATATTATATTACATAGGAAAAACAATTGGTGAACAACTGCATTCAAATATGAGAAATATCAATGAAAATGTTTCATTCAAAATGGGAAAGTAAATTATATGTTAATATCTCGGTTATTGATTTTGACGAACCATATATAACCATATAAAATATAGATACTAATGTTTTGCCAAGTTATATATTATGTAGTGTAGAATATTGCACACATGCTAAAGCGAAGACTATACATGTAACGACGCAACTTTTCAAACCTCGAATGTCGACACTAATACATCCACGGTATTGGTGTATCGAGCACCCAAGTGCCGAAAAGATAGAAAGTTGGGGTAAAATAAAAGAAAAGGAATAGAACAAGACAAGAAGAACACAATATCAAAATCTCACAACGGAATGATAATTTATAATATCAAAAGAACAATATAAAGGGTTACTTTGAATATAGGATTTTCAGAGTTACAAAACCTAAGTACTGTCATCAGCCTGGGCAGTTATAACTACCTGTCCTCATAGTGCTAATATATGCTTATGGCTAAAATGGAACAACTGAAATAGAAATAGATAGATAATGCAAACCTCCAGCTTGACTTTTGAACTTAGAAGCATCCAAGGTAAAACCTGATACTTAGTCCACACGAAAGAGTACGTGAAGATTTTAGAGAAAATACCAAGCGTTAGACATAAGTCTAGTATGAGAAAATTCGAGATACATGTATATATATATATATATATAAAAGTGACTATTGAGACCAAATAGATTCTCTTAACAGTTTTTCCCTCAAAAGAAACCAACCATTTATTAAGTTTAATATAGTGATATGATAAAAAATGTCTAGGGTGTCGAATATAATAATATCAAATAGCTGTGGTGCTTACATTGGTCACACCACAACATATTATGTTAAACTCAAAACTGCTATGGTACACTCGCTTGATGGATTTTCCAAGGAGGTGCCTCTAGTAAACTGAAGCGAGTCTCTATGCACACGGATCAGAAAACACCTTCCAAGCGTCGTATATATTTAGATAAAATATACCATAAGGTAAACACAAGCGGCCCACCCCCAAACATAAACATGAACCACGTGTAACCAATTACCATCAAGTCCCGGTATCAACATATCAATAAGCATACTCTAGATCTGGAGTTGATAATAACTTGTCGTGGGTCAGCCAAACCCAAACTGTGCAGCCTACTCTGTCTTTAGCCATTTTCGATATCGAGGTTACATTCGGCATCTTTCACACGAATCTTTATCAATCGAACAAAACACGAAACCCAAATTGGATCCTCCCATCCCAAATAGATGTCAAAACTACACATGGATTTCCATATCTCAATAGATCTTGGAAGCACACATGGATTGGATTATGATAAGCGGATCGTGTTATTGAAGAAAGGGAGGGAGATTCATACTTTTTCTTATGGAAGAGCCTAGTTCAGTTATGACTAGTTTTCTTTATTTTCTAGATGTGGCAGAGGAGGAGTTAGGTTCTATCCCTGTTGTTCAGGAATTTGCGGATGTCTTCGAAGAGGTATCAGGTTTACCACCACATAGGGAGATAGAATTTCGCATTGATTTAGTAAAGGATGTGAAACCTATTGTATTGACAGTTCGTAAACTTTCCTTGGAATAGAAAATGGAGCTAAGAAATCAGGTTAGTGATTTGTTGCAGAAGGGCTTGATCCGACCAAGTCGTTCAAGTTGGGGAGCACCCGTCGTCTTTGCTACAAAGGTAGACGGTTCCTTAAGATTGTGCATAGATTATCGTGAGCTCAATAAGCGGGCTATTAGGAATAAGTATCCTTTGCCTAAGATAGATGACTTGTTCGATCAGCTTCATGGAGCTCGAGTATTTTCTCAGCTTGACCTTGCTATAGGGTTTCAGCGATTGAGGGTGGTAGAGGAGTGTACCCTTGACCGCTTTTCGATCCGACTAGTTTTATGAGTTGTTAGTTTTGCCATTCGACCTAATTAATGCTACAGCATTATTCGTGGACTTAATGAATTGAGTTTTTCGAGATGTGTAAGTTTGTCCTTGTTTTTATCAATGATATTCTAGTCTATTCCAAGACTGAGGAGGAACATTCATACAATCTAAGGATTGTTCTGGGAACACTAAGAGTGCATGTGTTGAAGGCTAAGTTCTCGCAGTGTAATTTTTAGCGTTCGGAAGTTAGGTTCTTAGGTCATGTTGTTTCGGAGGAGGGTATTTCTGTTGATCCCTCTAAGGTTGTGGCAGTTCAAGACTGGAAGAGGCCGGAAAGTGCAACAAATATTAGAAGCTTTCTGGGTCTAGCAATTATTACAGGATATTCATACAAGATTTCTCAAAGATTGCCTCTCGCTTAATGAATTTGACGAAGAAAGATGTCAAATTTATGTGGACGGATAAATGCGAGCAAGCATTCTTGAAGCTAAAGAAAAGTTGACTGGTGCTCTTATTCTTACTGTGCCAGATGAAGGTGAGGGTTTGATTACTCACACTAATGCATGTTGAACATGTCTAAGTGCTGCGTTGATGCATCATGGGAGGGTGATCGCTTATGCGAGTCAGTAGCACAAACTGCATGAAGCGAGGTGTGTAACTCATGACTTAGAGTTGTTAGCAGTGGTATTTGCATTAAATATGTGGGGCATTATTTGCTTTGTTAAAGGTTTGAATTATACATGGACCATAAGTCTTTAAAGTATTTTTTACACAAAAGGACTTGAACATTAGGCAGCGAAGGTGGTTGAAGTTTCTTGTGGCCTATGATCTGGATATTTTTATACTTTGGGAAAAGCCAATGTTGTAGCTGACTCGCTCAGTAGGAAGTATGCAGTTATGGCAAATGTTGAGGTTCATCCGTCTCGTATCGAGGGAAATCGGCATATAGACCTCTATGATAACTAAGAATGTAAGTAAGAATGAGGCACCGTAGAGTTGGTTGAGATTCGAGGTAGATAGCCGTGGCTTTTTGAGAATGAAGGGTAGGTTGTGTGTTCCGAATATTGATGAGATTTGTCAAGATGTTCTAGTAGAGAGTCACTATTCTAGGCTGACGATACACTCTGGGTCACTATAATGTATCAAGATATGAAGAGGGCGTTCTGGTAGGAGGGTATAAAGAGGGATGCTTTTATCTTTGTGAGCAGGTGTGCTAACTGCCAACACGTAAAGGGTAGTCACCAAAAGACGGCCGGACTGCTTTAGCCACTTGAGATTCCAAAGTGGAAATGGGAGCATATTTCTATGGATTTCATCGATAGATTACCTAGGTCGAGGAGGGGTAGCAAAGGCGTGTGGGTTATCGTGAATCGATTGACCAAGAGCGCACACTTCTTTCCTTTTAAGACTACGAGGACAGCTTTTAGTTTGGCTAAGTTATATATGTAGGCGATCGTCAGGTTGCACGGTGTTCCTTGTGATATCGTGACTGATAGACATCCTATATTCCCAAGTCGGCTCTGGAAGGGTTTGCATGAAGCATTAGGAACCGAGCTTAGTTTGAGTACCGCTTACCATCCGCAGATAGATGGGCAAACGGAGAGGGTAACCAATGTTGGAGGACTTGCTTTGAGCATGGATTTTAGATTTTGGAGGTTCATGGAAAGAACGCTTACCACTTGTTGAGTTTTCATACGACAACAGTTATCAGGCCATTATCGGAATGACACCATTTGAAGCGTTGTATGGAAGGCCTTGCAATGCTCCACGATGTTGGGTAGAACCTGGAGATCGTCTTATGCTTGGGCCGGATATGATTGGAGAGGCATCAAATAAGGTTATAGAGATTCGAAAGCGAATCAAGGAAGCGCGGAATCGACAAAAGGGTTATGTAGACGAGAGGCACAGAGACTTGGAGTTCTCGGTTGGAGCTTTGTATTTGTAAAGGTTTCTCCGATGGGAAGTGTAGTTCGGTTTGAAAGAGCTGGGAAGTTGGCTCCTCGTTATGGAGGATTGTTCCCGATTCTTGAAAGGATTGGTACGCTCGCATATAGAGTTGGTTTAACGATTAGGCTATCGGGTGTGCACAATATATATCGCATTTACATAAGTTTGTGCATGATTCTTCTAGTGGAAGCGTCGTAGCAAGAGGACTGAAGATAGAGCCAAATTTGACTGTGTTGAGGCAACTTGTTCGTATTGTTGATAGAGATATGAAGTAATTGAGGACTAAGTTTGTAAAGTTAGTCAATGTACAATGGAGTGAGGATGCTTGGGATTGTACTTGGGAGACTAAGGATAGTTTAAGGGAATCCTATCTGGATTTTTTCTCAGACTAGAGTTTCCTTATCTTTGTTTGTATTTGAGTCGCATTTTAGTTTGTATATAGTTTCCACAAGCTATATATATCTTGTTCTTTTATTTTCTTTGATTATCGTTCTTGTTGAATTTCGAGGACGAAATGTTCTAAGTAGGGGAGAATGTAGAGACCCAAAAATTCGAACACTTCGTCTTTAAATATCGATACATTTTGAGATATGTTTAAGTGTTATAAGTATAACTTTATAACCTTGTTTGACATCATTTAATTAAGAAATAATATTAAAAAACTTTTTTTGAAAATTGTTTACAAAAATATATTCTTTGAAGAAAAATCGATAATTTGACCGAAAATTGGTTTATCAATAAACAGCTTTTCGATCGGTACAAGTTGTTCGAACTATCGTGCACTTAACTAATGATCAGATGAACACGTTAACAACTAATTAACATGCTCTCCTCCTCATAAAGCATGGAATTTTCTAGAAAGTTCTATTAGGATAAGAGATAATATAATGAGAAGGGTATAAGAGTAATTAGCCATAATGGAGAAGTGACATAAAGTTGTCATGATAAGAAATAATTAATGCATTAGGGTTTTGAGGGCTTTTTGGACTTTCCCCTCACCATTCCTAAGCCTATATAAGGAGGAGTACACCCTTATGAAATATATCTAAAATATTCCAAAGCTTAAGAGTAAATTTCAATGTCATCTTTTTCTTCTTTATCTTAAATTTCTAAAGAAAATAATTTGCAAATCAATTCCAAATCACCTCAAATTTGGACTGAGATCTTACCGCCACATAACAAGACTTTCTACCTAATTAGATTGTGTAAAAGCAAAGCCAAACTCTCCTCACATGTAACGACCCATAAATTTTCAATAATTAAAGTTGTCAATTTAATAAGATTTTAGTAAATAAATTTGGAAGAAATAAAAACTTTGTAATTTAATAATGAAATGAATGCCAAAATGAAATGTAACAATGTATTTAAAAACTAATTATTAACAATTGAAATGAAATTACAATTTATTGAAGTAATGTAAATTGTTATACTTGGCTATGAATTAATGTAAGAAAACTAATGCAAACATTTAAATTTATAAAAGGAATAATATGAATTAATTGACTCTTGAATAAAGATTGGGTATATAAGAATGGTAACATTTGTCGTGAACAATGAAATCACAAGTGTGAATGTTGAATCGTCAATGAGATAATATATGATTAATATAAATTGAAGTAAATCAGTGTTAATTAAGTAATTGTAACATTTGATTTGTAAACAATAATGAATTCATTAATGTGACTTAAAGTAATAGTAACGATTGTAAGTTACTATTTAATTGGCCTATTAATTTAGTTGTAACTGTTATATTTGAGTATAAATTTGAATATAAGTAAATAAGGGTAAGTGGTGTGTAAATAAATGAATTAGTATAATTAATAGTAATTGAGTAAATTCAATATTAGGTAGGTAATTATAATAATTAGTTGAATATAATAAACTTAACTGTAAATTAAAGGGTAATGGTAACAGCTATTATAAGTTGCCTATTTATCTATAAAATAAATCAGAAATCTTTAATGTCATTAATGAGAATTAATGCAGTAACGGGAGGTGTGAATGTATGAATTAAATAGAAACGTAAATTTATTTATAAAGTAATAAATTGGTAAAAGGAATGGAACTAAGTTAAATTAATTAATTGGTTTTAAACCTTAATTAATGTGTACATTTGAGAAGATTTCACATTTAGAAATGTAACATTTAATACAAATTTAAGATGAAAAGAGGAGTAGAATAGTGTAATGGAATATAAAACTAATGTAACTAGGTATAGAGCGTAATAATGGACCTAGTATAAAGATGGCAATTAAACCAAATCAAATTATTGGAAGCAATTTTTATTTAATTGGAATGTAATCTATAATAAAATGGATTATTGTAGGTAAATGAAATTAATTACTATGTAAATTGAAATTTGGATGAATTGGGATGTTATTAATGTGTTAGTATATAAACCAATGTTAATATTACCCATAAGAGGACAAGTTAATAGTTGATTCAATAACAAAATTGAGAAATCAAATATATGGATTTAATTAGGGATTTAAACTTATAATTTTTAAATTAGATAAAATACAGTGTTTACACGCAATGACTTTCTATATTTTATTCCCCTATGTTTGTTTCTCTAATTTTTATTTTCTATTTTATTTGTATAAACTTTGAATATGTTTATTTGATTTCTGATTGATTTTTTAGAAATTGCAAGAGATATAGGTTACTTGTTTTGTTTATTTGTTGCCTTTTTCTTTTCCCTTGCCTTTCCATTTGCATAGCCAATTACTTCCCACATTCATTAACCATGAATTCTTCTCATAATTCACGTACGTATTGTTCCTTAAACTCCTCTTTTCATTGCATGCAAACAAAGGAAAAAAAATTAATAAATACATCAAGTTATTTGTTGCCTTTTTATTTCCCAAACCATTCAAACTCCTACCTTTTATTGCCTAGCCTCTTTATTTCTTACCTTAGCTGTTCATTCCTTTAACCTAGCCGCCACTCTCTCTTTTTATTTCACGTACAAAGTTTCTCATCTCCTCATCTTATTCATCTGCGTGAAGAAAAAAATATAAGATCTAAAGTAATGGCTTCCTTCTTCCTTCTCCTTTTTTTCATTTTGTTTTCTTTGTCTTCCTCCAAGTTAGGCTCGGCCTCCATCTTCTCCTAGCACACCTCTAACCATCATGACCAAGCAACACAAGATGATGGTTGAAACCATATGTGGTGTAGCCAAGCCATTGATTGATTAAGGCAAGTTATGCCACTTTGATTCGTTATTTTTCCATTATTTTAACCTCTATTCTTTTGTATTGGATCATATTCTTTTGTATGTAACATTTGTTTGCATACAAGATTTGGATCTAACTCTTCATCCACTCAAGTTTGCATTGTGCTTTGTCATGCTTTTTCGTGCTTTACGGAGTCTAGATTTGGGTTTGAATTTCAATTCTAGCTTTTAAAAGGTGAGTTATTCACTCTAGACATACGTACTTTTATAATTGTGAATTGATGACAAGTTAATTGTATAAAATAATGTGTTATGTTCATACATGCCTGTGATATATTTATATGATGTAAAATACTATTTATATGCCTGTTATATCATCTGTTATAATATTATTTGTATACTGTTATTTATTTCCTGCTTATCATCATTGCAAGTTCCCTATCACTATGGGTTGAAATGACATACCCGAACGGACTTTAGAATAGGGAAAAATCATTATGGGCTGAAATGATAGGCCTGAGCGATTTTTATTTATTTTATTTAACTTGGGATTGCGGGTTTGAAATGATAGAACCTAGATTTTTCTTTATAAATTACGGATTGAAATGATATATTATCCGTATCACTTGACCTAGGTTAGAAAATATTATACAGACCCGTGGTTATTTTATATATTTTTCTGGAAGTTTTAAGTATTTTAAAAATGTAATTTTTGATATTTTAATTTAAATTTGGTTTTTAAAATGATTTAATAAAGTGAAAAATAATTTTCTATGTATTAAAAATGTTAAATAAATGAATGGAAATTTGTGATTGGAAATATAACCTAATTTGGAAATATGTGATATTGATTAAGACAATAAATGCTCTTTATTGTGAAAATAAAATGCAAGCTAAAAATATACATTTGATATGTAATTTTAATTAATGGGAGATTGAATAAGACAATAAATGCTCTTTATTGTGAAAATAAAATGTATGTTAAAAATGAACATTTTACATGTAATTTTAATTAATGTGATATTGATTAAGACAATAAATACTCTTTATTATGAAAAAAAATGTAAGTTAAAAATATACATTTGACATGTAATTTTAATTAATGTGATATTGATTAAGACAATAAATGCTCTTTATTGTGAAAATAAAATGTAAGTTAAAAATGAACATTTGACATGTAATTTTAATTAATGGGAGATTGAATAAGACAATAAATGCTCTTTATTGTGAGAATAAAATGTATGTTAATAATGAACATTTGACATGTAATTTTAATTAATGGGATATTGATTAAGACAATAAATGCTCTTTATTGTGAAAATAAAATGTAAGTTAAAAATGAACATTTGACATGAAATTTTAATTAATGGGAGATTGAATAAGACTATAAATGCTCTTTAATGTGAGAATAAAATGTATGTTAAAAATGAACATTTTACATAAAATTTTAATTAATGGGATATTGATTAAGACAATAAATGCTCTTTATTGTGAAAAAAAATGTAAGTTAAAAATGAACATTTGGCATGTAATTTTAGTTAAATGTAATATTGATTAAAACAATAAATGTTCCTTACTGTAATAATGAAATGCAAGTTAATAATATACTTTAACTTAACATAAGGAATTTCAACTTTAAATGGGAAATTACAGTAATTAAGTTTATTTAACTTAAAAGCATGGTTTATTTAATATCCAAATGAATTAATTAGTGTAATAAAATAGAAGTGATAAAATAACTATGGAAAAAATTGTAAGTATATAAACATTTGGATTATATAAAATGGTAAAGTGGAAAGTATTACATTCCAAAATGCCTTGATTTCTTAAATATTACATTTCAAAAACGCTATGATCCCTTAAGGTTACATTTCCAACTTGCTATGATTTCTTAAGTATCGCTTTTCCAAAATGTAATGATGACCTAAGGTTATGTTTTCGAAATGTCATTATTTCTAAAATGTAATGTTTCAAATTGCTATGGTTATAAAAGTTACATTTTAGAGTGTTATGGGTTTTAAATTATTATGGTTTCACAGTGTTATAATTAAATGTTTAATTTTGGAAGTGGATACGATACTTTGGTTTTGAAAGTATATACTATTTTAAAATAAATGATATGGTTTGAAATAGATATGATATTTTGGTTTTGAAAGTATATACTGGTTTGAAAATAAATATCCATGGGTTATAATAACGATTGGTTGTTAAAGAGACCAGGATCGGATATGGACATACTCTCTGTCGATACCGAAAACCACTTTAACAACTGTGTACGTGGTGGAGTTTCCAGAATGAAGTAGGATGGTGGCGACGATCCTAAGGTATATACATGGACCCAACTCCCGTGAGTTGGCATAAGGTGGGTAAAACAGGAGCGATCGACGGGCCAATAAGGTAGCACCTCTGACCGGACACACTTATTCGATAGCATTCTATTACTTTGTGATTGATTGGGTGCACCCCTTGATTTGGGAGTGTTGTTCGAGGTGGGCGGTAGTGGCTGCTATGCGTCACCACCAGTCCGGATGCGTAATTGGTATATCTACCCTGGCATTGCCTTGTGTGCCGTGTCACCTACCATATCGAGCTTTACTACGATTTGTGATTTCTCCCATAGCCTGTGTAGTATCGAGGGTAGCCCCCATTTTTGGGAGTATGCTAATACTGGATAGACTACTAGGACTATTACGTGTTAAGGTGGAAAATGTAAAGCCTTAATGCTATTTAAAAGTATGTTTATTTTATATTAGACATTATTATAATAGCGAATATTACTACATAGTAGATAGTTTAACGGATCCTTTAAGAATGGGCGATCCTAAGCATTCTTTAAGTTACTTGTACCTTTTATTACAGTTCACTTGAGTTGGTTTACATTGTATAAGTATGTATGTCCTGACTCGAGTGTTTTGTGTTTTGCTTTACGCTTGGGTCAGATTGAGTGATACAACATTTGAGACTCACCTTTGGAGCTGGAGTTTTGCTTTGAAGATCCAGATATCTATTCATTTTGTTATCCAATTGATTCCAGTTGTATTCTGAGTTGTACCTGATTATCATACTGTTACTCCTGCTGTATCTTGGTATTCCTATTGTATCTTACTTAACTCTGATGTATTTTTATAGTAGCTTCATGAACTACTATTTCTTTACTTCCGCTGCATTATATTACTCTGTATCTGTGATCTGTGATTATTTATTTACTGTATATGATGAGTTTGCCAAATTTTTGTTTACAACGCGGTATTTTGAGAAATTCAAGTCCGACATGTGCGGATGCGAATGGTTGAAAATATCGGGTCGTTACAGTTGGTATCATGGCTCTGGTTTTAGGCAAACTCAGCATATAGAGTAAATTTAATTACAAAATCACTTTCGTTCGAACTTTAATTCCTTCTTCTTCGATTCGATTTCCTTTGAATTTTGGAACGTTCCCTTCGGTTCCAAGTCCATTCTTGTCCTCCCCTATTCGTGTCTTCTTGATTCTGGAGTGTCCCATAACTCCACTCCGAATAATCTTTCTAATGGATTAGCGGTCCTGCCAATATTCTAATGACTTGTAAAGGGGTGAAACTCCTTTACAAAAAGCATTGATTCACCGAAGATTTCTATATCCTCGGTTTAGATGCTAGTACCTCTTATTATTCCGAATTGTATCTCTTGAGATCGAATATAGATTTACCCTAGAAAAACCACAACGATCTTTTTCGTTAAGTCTTGGTTGACCTGGTTAAGGTTACCCGCGATTTATATAGGCTTATCCATGCTCCCTATTCTGTTGTTTAATCATTTTATCTTTTATCTCCAACTTATCTTCAAATCAGAATTCTCTTCTATTTGAGTCCATCAAATCTGAACCCCTATCCTTCTTTTGAAAATTAATCTTGTATTTGAATTTTTTTTATATTTAAAGATGTTTTATATATTGTGTTGTTTGAGTTGTTGATGCTGATTTGGGTTTCCGATCGGTTCATCTGATCAACGCTATCAGTAGGATCTCCAAAACACTTGAACAGAGCAAACTGATACAATATGGTTTTTAAATTTAGTAGATGGATAAATTTTGTATAATTATAATATGTATAAGGTTAAATTTTTTTGAATTTTGATAATTAATGGAATTGGGTGTTAAGAAATAATATTTAACTTTGTATGTATTTTATAATCATTGACTTTAGTTTCATATCTAAATAATTAAACATGGTTATAAATTAATTTGGAAATTTAAATGGATTTAAATCAAGAATGTGAGAATTTAATTTCTGATGATTTTGAACTTTGTTTTGAAAGTTTTAAAAGGATATATTATTTAAAGGTATTTCTAGTAGAAATTTTATCAAAGGATTTTTAATTTGTAAATCAGTGCTCTTTTCTTTATCGCTGGAAAATAATTTCGGTGATGACTACAGCATCATCGACATTCATTTTCGAGTTTCGAAGCGAAGAGACCATTCTATAGTTTTGCTACAGTTTTTCTTTGGAGAATTAAATTGATTTGGCTTTCTAATTATGACTTGATTTATAATATATGTGATTTAAGAGTTGATTTGATATATATTGTGTATATTTAATTATCTCTAAAATAGTTTGAAGTTAATCGGAAATCTAATTCTTAAATTTTATCTTAAAGGATAATTTCAATTATAAAAGGAAATCAAAATTTGAATAAATATTGAAGCTTGGATAATTGAGTTAAGAAATTTTTATTTGTGTAATATTCTCTTGCATTCCAATATAACTTACCTAAATTATTAAAAGTTAAATATGTAATTGGAGAACACACAATATAAATGAGATTTTATAAATAAATTTTGAGTGGTCATAATAAATGTTATACACTTAAATTTTAGTTATAAAGGATCAATAGAGGTAAATAGAGAAAAAGGGTTAATTGAATAATTTACAATATAATGATATTTAAAAGAAATTATAAATAAATTGAAATAGTTATAATAAGTGAAATAAACTTAATATATATAGGATTTGATATATTAAGTGGAATAAATTTAAGAATAAATTGGAATAAAGAAGAATGAAATTTAATGAATAAAGATGAATATAATAAATGATTGTTCAAATTCATGACTTTATAAATTGTTGATTTGATGATGAGATAATGAGATTTATAAATAATTAAGATTTATTTAACTTAAGAAAGAAAATCAAATGGATGACATTAATTATTAATTTAAGTTGAAATTTCTATGGTTTTAGATTTATTATCTTCATTGCATTCCAATATCTTTTCTTTCAGGTTGTTTCTTTTCTCCTACCTTCTTCCTTTTCGGGGATGAAAAGTTTTGAGTGGGGGAGAGTGTAACGACCCATAAATTTTCAATAATTAAAGTTGTCAATTTAATAAGATTTTGGTAAATAAATTTGGAAGAAATAAAAACTTTGTAATTTAATAATAAAATGAATGCCAAAATAAAATGTAATAATGTATTTAAAAACTAATTATTAACAATTGAAATGAAATTACAATTTATTGAAGTAATGTAAATTGTTATACTTGGCTATAAATTAATGAAAGAAAACTAATGCAAACATTTAAATTTATAAAAGGAAT
Organism: Allium fistulosum; assembly: GCA_030737815.1. Taxonomy (NCBI): domain Eukaryota; kingdom Viridiplantae; phylum Streptophyta; class Magnoliopsida; order Asparagales; family Amaryllidaceae; genus Allium; species Allium fistulosum. The sequence continues at coordinate 151,059,130 of CM060908.1, forward strand.
AATATGAATTAATTGACTCTTGAATAAAGATTGGGTATATAAGAATGGTAACATTTGTCGTGAACAATGAAATCACAAGTGTGAATGTTGAATCATCAATGAGATAATATATGATTAATATAAATTGAAGTAAATCAGTGTTAATTAAGTAATTGTAACATTTGATTTGTAAACAATAATGAATTCATTAATGTGACTTAAAGTAATAGTAACGATTGTAAGTTACTATTTAATTGGCCTATTAATTTAGTTGTAACTGTTATATTTGAGTATAAATTTGAATATAAGTAAATAAGGGTAAGTGGTGTGTAAATAAATGAATTAGTATAATTAATAGTAATTGAGTAAATTCAATATTAGGTAGGTAATTATAATAATTAGTTGGATATAATAAACTTAAATGTAAATTAAAGGGTAATGGAAACAGCTATTATAAGTTGCCTATTTAGTCTATAAAATAAATCAGAAATCTTTAATGTCATTAATGAGAATTAATGCAGTAACGGGAGGTGTGAATGTATGAATTAAATAGAAACATAAATTTATTTATAAAGTAATAAATTGGTAAAAGGAATGGAACTAAGTTAAATTAATTAATTGGTTTAAAACCTTAATTAATGTGTACATTTGACAAGATTTCACATTTAGAAATATAACATTTAATACAAATTTAAGATGAAAATAGGAGTAGAATAGTGTAATGGAATATAAAACTAATGTAACTAGGTATAGAGGGTAATAATGGACCTAGTATAAAGATGGCAATTAAACCAAATCAAATTATTGGAAGCAATTTTTATTTAATTGGAATGTAATCTATAATAAAATGGATTATTATAGGTAAATGAAATTAATTACTATGTAAATTGAAATTTGGATGAATTGGGAAGTTATTAATGTATTAGTATATAAACCAATGTTAATATTACCCATAAGAGGACAAGTTAATAGTTGATTCAATAACAAAATTGAGAAATCAAATATATGGATTTAATTGGGGATTTAAACTTATAATTTTTAAATTAGATAAAATACGGTGTTTACACGCAATGACTTTCTATATTTTATTTCCCTATGTTTGTTTCTCTAATTTTTATTTTCTATTTTATTTGTATAAACTTTGAATATGTTTATTTGATTTCTGATTGATTTTTTTAGAAATTGCAAGAGATATAGGTTACTTGTTTTGTTTATTTGTTGCCTTTTTCTTTTCCCTTGCCTTTCCATTTGCATAGCCAATTACTTCCCACATTCATTAACCATGAATTCTTCTCATAATTCACGTACGTATTGTTCGTTAAACTCCTCTTTTCATTGCATGCAAACAAAGGGAAAAAATTAATAAATACATCAAGTTATTTGTTGCCTTTTTATTTCCTAAACCATTCAAACTCCTACCTTGTAACGACCCAGAATTTTGAACAATTTAAATTGAAAATATTTAATTAATTTTAAATATTTGAATGATGGTTTGACTTGAATTTCAAATTATCAGAATAAATTGGCGATTAAATTATAAAGTTTAATCTATTGCAAGTTGAATAAAAATTTGAATCTTCAGTTTTAAGCTGAAGAAAAATATTTCAAAAGCTTTTAAAATTTATAATGATAATACTGAAGATAATTGAAGCTTCATAATCGAATTTGAAAATGATTTGTTCAGTTTTGAAATTATATCGTTTGAATCGATATTTAAAAATAGCCGTCCGAGGCACAGTCTCGGAATTCAACAAAACCAATTCCATTGGGTCCGTAATATTGAATTATTATCGGATTTCAAATTTTGTATTGATCGGAGTTGTTGTGTGAGCGCACGACGTATAAACGCGTTGAAATTAAATCGAATTCGATTCAATTTTAAATTTTAAAATTGGTCAACGTCAGCCACTTTCCTTCCGTAAATCACGCCCTAAAATCGCGCCTGGAATCATGAGATACGAGATCGTGCAAAGCATACCCTTCGTTCCTCTTATTACGTGAGCAACACAGAAGAGAAATTCACAAACGAAATTTAAAATAATGGCCGAACTAAAATTCTTCTTCCTTAGTTCAAAAACCCTTCGTTTAAAATTCAAATCGCGACCATTTCGCGAGGAGCTCGAGCACGGGGCCGTGGCAGCGCGTTCACGACTGGAGGACGTGGGGCGAGCAGCTTCGTGATGTTGCATAGGGCAGCGACGAACGACGACGTCATGAGGTGGCGATTGCATTGAATTCGAGGAGGCAGAGTGCGAGGTCGGATCAATGTCGCGTGAGTGACGTGGTGGAGCGTTCGAGCGCGACGAGTTCCTGTTCGATGGGGTGGGTCGCGACTATGGATGGTGATCGCCTGGAGCTCGCATATGATTTCGCGTGGACAAGGCAGTAAGGTACTCTATGTTCGAAATTTAAAATGTGGATACAGGAAATTATTTTTACCCATTTGAAAAAAAATGATGATATGTATATATATACATATGTAAGTTTTGATTTACAGTAAAGTATACAAACTCGTATTTTAATCAAAATAGTTAATATATATGTATGTGAACAAGATTGTGGAAATAGCAGTTTAAATGTTTTGAATTAAAAATGAAAATGTAATGAACCTATACATATTTTAAGTCTGCCTATTTAATTTTGAAACTTTATATTATGAAGATAAATTTATTTAATAAACGTATTCAATCTATTTTGATTACTGAGAAAAATTTATTTATTATAAGAAGTTTAGTTTAAAATCTATTTAATAAGTTCAAAACGAACCTTTTAGTTTAAAATTACAAAATGGAAAATTTCATTGTTCGATCTATTTCGAATATTAATAAACCGTATAAAATTATTTATACAAGGTCTAATAAAGGGAAGAAATCGAGTCAAGATGGAAATGGATTGCAAAATTTAAAAGCAAAGGTGAGATTTTCTCACTCGAAGGAAAATTTAATATTGCAGTTATTGATTGATTGATTGCTATTTGGATGAGGTATTAGATATAGTAGGATACATCTATATATATATATAGCAATATATACATATTGGCATATGTATATATTGGATTGATTGATTTCCCGCATTGTATAGCGGATGAGACCCTATTGCGCCGTTAGTAAGCGGATGATATATTTATAAATCCTATATACCGCGATGTTCCACCTCGAAGTGGAATTGGTATTGTGCTAACATCTGTGGATGGAGGGAAACAGGTTGGAGGGATCCAACTGGATTCCTCACCAGTATTTATTTGATTACAGATATTGTGATATTTGTTGATTATCATATTGATATATGATGTTTGTTGTCGTGATTGATTATTTGGTGCTATTGCATCATCGGATTCAATTTTGAAGTTTAAAAATAACGATTTTTACTTTAAAAGGATTTTTAAAGTGATTTTTGAAAGTATACGTTTTATTTAATTTTTGAATTGATTTATTTTAAATAAATAAACGTTCAAATCTTAAAGTTACAAAAATTATGATTTTTGTGAAATATAACCGAAAGGTGATTTTGAAATAAATAGTTAAGTAACTTATAAAATGGTTTAAATTGGGGTTTTAATTTATTAAAAACGATGTATATAAAAGATGTACAAAGTTGATATTTTATAAATCAAAACAATGGAATTATAAAAGTAGTTCGGTTATTGTTGAAAATAAGGTTATAAATGAAATTTTATAAGTAATAAGATTTAAAATCTGTGAAGTTTAAAAGAACGATTTCTTTTAAAATAAATGAATTATAAGTTATTAACTTATAATATGGACTTGTGGTATATATGTTGAGTTATAAATTAAATTGGTCATTAAAGGAGATTTATAAAATCGAAGTTGTTATAAAATAGAAATAGGATTTATAAACGTTGTTTTATAAATCCGAAAATCAATCAAATTTGATGAATTTAATACAGAAGGTTATTAAAGGAATTTTATCCACGATTTTGGACAGTGGATAATCTTTTAAATAAAATGTGTAGAAAATAGTGGAATTCGGTTAAGGAAGTATATTCACGATTTTGGATAGTGAATGTATTATTAAGTAAAATGGATCTGTTTTGGGAAAGTGATATTGGAATAGGATGAAAACGATTTAACGATGTTTTAAATTGTGTTAAATATCGAAATCATAGATTTCAACATTTATTGTTGAAATAGACGTTTTCGAGAAAGAAGGAAATGGTGGACTATAACACTGTTGTTATAGTAAATGATTTTCGAAAGGAAATGTTTTATATAGTATTGGGATTTATACATCTATCTTAATTCCGAATCCCTATACTAGTGATTTTGAGTCGTCGTAACGATGTTTTACGTAACATTCGTTTTGACTCAAATAAATGTGCTTAAGAGAATGATTTCCTTAAAGAATGAAATATATACTTAATTTTGATTTAAGTATATTGAACATTTTCAAATGTTGAAAATAAATAGATTTGTGAATTACATATTTTTGAATAAGTATGGAAATGTTTTCCAAAATGAAATGAAACGTTTTTGAGAATTTATCTTTGTAAAGATAAATTGAAAATGAATATTTGAAATCGATTGAAAATCGTATATCAGTAGATATTTTGAAAATATAAATTCACTATGGAATTTATAAAGGAAAGGGAAATTGTTTAGAAAAATAAACGTTGATTTATTTTTGAAGTGTGGAAATTATATATCTAGTAGAGATATTTTGGAAAATAAATAATTTGGAAAATTATTTGGAATCTGATGATGTTGCGCATCTTTATTGATAGTTAAATAACCGACTATCAATAATTACCTTGAATGGGTATTTGTTGTGAATTGGATGAATTTGAATGCCACACTTATTTTTGAATAAGCACTCACTATTCGGGTTAGCCGAGAAAGGACCTTGGGGTCGTATAACCCATTCCGAATATGTGATACGTCGTTATGAATTGCATTTGATGACCGGTGTTGAAGACCGAATATTTTTGAAAACGGAAGGATTACCGTCGAGTTACTCTACATCGGCTGATCTCCGATATAGAGGTTTTATCACCCTTAGTGACGGGAAGTCCGGACGTGATTAGAAAATTATCCGGATGTGCAAGGGCTTCGTGAGAAGTGCCTTCGGTTCTGTTCGATCCCGGAACAGACTTGTATGGATTGTATGTCTAACGCTACAAATTGAGATATAAAGCTGATTTCTTTCAAATACATTTCTGTTGGTGGCGGAGAATTTATTCTCTTAGCTTAACACCCTTCTCTGAGACGTACGAGCTCAGAGGTTATGTAGTTGAAGGTTATCAGCAATATATTCCCAACTTGGTACGTGGCATGCTGAGTGTTGCTGTGAAATGATCATTGTTTGATCATTTGTGATAGGATCATTTGTTTGATCATTTATCTTTGTGATCAATTCTTTGATGATTTGTTTGACCGGAAGCATGGCTTTGTGACAAAGCGTAGCTTTGTGGACGAGACTTCGTCGGACCTCACACCCCGGAAATGGTCAAAATAGGAAGGATGTGGCAAGGTTCTAGAGAGTAGCGCCCCTTAGTGTATGTCATTCCTTCTGGATAGAGGTGGTATCATGGTATGGAGCCCAAATATTTAACCTATGTTGATACTGCAAAATTTATTATGTGGTTGTTGGAAATCGAGGATCCTCGGGAAGATCGGTTACGATCGGGGGATGACATATGCGTGTCAGTAGTTACCTATTTTTGCAGAGGTAACCCGGCCTTGTGTTGGCAGAGATCCGGTTAGGTTCTCGGGTCGTCTTTCCAGAGGCGTACCTATCGTGGCAATGGGAAGTTCCTTGGGCTGACCATTTGTTGGAAATCCAAAGAAACAATACGTGACTTGTATGGTTTTAGTTGTAGAACCTGCCATCTAATTATGGTGGCGCCCCACTGTTTGGATGGTAGCTATAGTGGGCATAAGTGCGAAATGCCTATGCTGGCTAAGATTTATATTATACTTTCGAAATGTTTTCTACACTATGCACTAATAATAATACCAAAAATGATTTGATTTTGCGTATCAAGCATCTTTGACTATCATAAGGAGAAATCTCCTCCGATTCTGCGTTTGCATTGTGTGTGTGTGTGCGGGAGGTCTTATGGTAGTTTCATTTTCCAAAAGCATTTCGAATAAATTTTATTTTCTTTGTGAAAAATAATTGTTTTACGGTCTCACACCAGTCACCATGACTGACTCGGAGTTTATTGTTTCCCTTCTAAACTCTGGGTGCCCATAATTTTCCACACGGGCAACCTAGAGTTATGTTATCAGGAAATTCTGGATATTCTGGAGCTTTGGAAGCAAGCTGGTTGGCGAAACGTAGTATTTGTATCTGATTTTATTTATTCCGCTGTGTATTCTGTATGAGGACAAGTTTATATAACTGTCCATTGATGTGCTATGTTGTATTGAGTTGTATATTGACTCTGATTGATGTATGTATAAACTGATATAGTTCTTTGTTTTAAAAGACTAGTGATTATCTATTATATATTGTTCCGCTGCGATATGTGAGATTCTGATATTGTTTCTGTTTTTGATGTTGTTCTGTTGTTCTTCTTTCTTTTTCTTCTATCTTTTCTTCTACCTCTTCTTTTAAAACCCTAAGAATTCGGTTTTCCGGCATCCGTTTGCTCGGCAGTTGATACAGTGGACGTATCAATGTCGATTTTCGGAAGTCGAAGAATCGGGTCCTTCCAACGTGGTATCAGAGCATATGGTTAAGCGACAACCCTGCTCTGTTGGGTGTTACTCATTAGAGATAGAGTCAGTAGTACTCTAGAATGAGTTTGAGTGTAATAATAGATACGAGCGCGTATTTGTTAGTTAATATAAAAAATTGTTTTATATTGTGATGATTGATTTATTGAGTGGCATATGAACCTTCGTCGGCACAGTCTACGCAACTGGATCGAAGGGGTTTCTAAACACTTGAATAGAACAATTCGACACAGTATGTGTTGAATAGGGTAAATGAGATAATTTTGCCCAAAACTATTTTTGTATAGAAAAGAAACGATTTTCTATGGATTATCATAGTATATGGATGTTTGGTTGATTAGGAAATGATAACATTGAAATATTATCATTATTATATGGAATTGAATAAGAAATTAAAATAATAACCAAAGGTTTGGAGATAAATTCATTTAACAAATGGAAATTATAAATATGAATTGGAAGTATAAGGAAATGAATTCATATATGAATAAAATTGTGAATATGAATTGTAAATGTGATTTATAATTGAAATAGAATTCCAGAAGATAATTGAAAATAAAATTCATTAATGGAATGGAATTAGTAATGTGAATGTATAAATGATTTTATAAATTGGAATGTGAACAAGTTAATAACTTATAACATATTTGAAATTTGATTGGAATTAAGTTAAATGAAATTAAATGGTGTTTGTGAATGAACAAATGAGATAACATTTGTAAAATAAATGAATTGAAATTGAAAAATGAAATGAGATTTGAATCAAGTAGAATAAAATCCAAACCCGAGAAAAATGAAATGGATCGAATTCAAATAAGCTACTTTGATAATTTATTAATTCACGAAGTACAGAAATGGAAGTTGAATTAGATAAATTGAAACTTGAATTGTGAGCTAAATGAAAAGAGATGGTTCGAATTTAAAGATAAATTCAAGTAAGTAGAAATTAATTTTCAAATGAATGGAATTTACAATTGTAAGTGAATAAAATTGAAACTGAAGGTTGAAAACAAATTTGAATAAAGTGAACTAGAATTTGTGATGAATTAGTAAATGAAACTAATTTAAAATAGTGCAGTTATGAATGAAAGATAATTGATAAATTCAATATTCAAAAGTTAAACTGAATCCAAATTAAATGGAAATTGTAAATTGAATTCAAATGAAATTTGAAATGTAAAATTAAATGATAATGGATGTAACTTCAATAGTGAAGTAAAAATGTATAAGAAGTATATATTGAAAATTTTGTAATAGAATTGGAAAAATGTTGTAATTGGATATTATGGCTATTAGGATATACAGGTGTATAATGGAAATTGGATTTGATTTTCAAAAATAAATTTGAATTGCTTGACAAAAGGTATGTATTTGAGTTTTAATATGAAATTTGATGATTTTCTTGTCTAGCCGCTTGGCCTTTTCTTTTCTTTTTGAAATTTGAGAGTCTGTAGGGACATTTTGTAGTCGTACCGTGTTAGCCGCGCAAAGGAGACGCTGGCGAAATTTTTCGAAAATTTCGAGTGTTAGAAAATTTTTGAGAAAATTTTGAAAGTTTAAATTTGAATTTTGAAGTAAACAATGCTGTTTAGAACTTATAATTGTAGTGGGAAAGTTAGTTGAATTAATAACGAATCTTTAGTAGAAAGATTTGTTTTGAAATTTGATAAAACTATTGGATTGTGAAAAATAGTAGACGAGTTAAGGACCATTTTTCCTAACTTGTAATTTCGGGACGAAATTCTTTTAAGGGGGGAAGATTGTAACGACTCAGAATTTTGAACAATTTAAATTGAAAATATTTAATTAATTTTAAATATTTGAATGATGGTTTGACTTGAATTTCAAATTATCAGAATAAATTGGCGATTAAATTATAAAGTTTAATCTATTGCAAGTTGAATAAAAATTTGAATCATCAGTTTTAAGCTGAAGAAAAATATTTCAAAAGCTTTTAAAATTTATAATGATAGTACTGAAGATAATTGAAGCTTCAGAATCGAATTTGAAAATGATTTGTTCAGTTTTGAAATTATATCGTTTGAATCGATATTTAAAAATAGCCGTCCGAGGCACAGTCTCGGAATTCGACGAAACTAGTTCCATTGTGTCCGTAATATTGAATTATTGTCGGATTTCAAATTTTGTATTGACCGGAGTTGTTGTGTGAGCGCACGACGTATAAACGCATTGAAATTAAATCGAATTCGATTTAAATTTAAATTTTAAAATTGGTCAACGTCAGCCACTTTCCTTCCGTAAATCACGCCCTAAAATCGTGCCTGGAATCATGAGATACGAGATCGTGCAAAGCATACCCTTCGTTCCTCTTATTACGTGAGCAACACAGAAGAAAAATTCACAAACGAAATTTAAAATAATGGCCGAACTAAAATTCTTCTTCCTCAGTTCAAAAACCCTTCGTTTAAAATTCAAATCGCGACCATTTCGCGAGGAGCTCGAGCACGGGGCCGTGGCAGCACGTTCACGACTGGAGGTCACGGGGCGAGCAGCTTCGCGATGTTGCATAGGGCAGCGACGAACGACAACGTCACGAGGTGGCGATTGCATTGAATTCGAGGAGGCAGAGTGCGAGGCCGGATCAGTGTCGCATGAGTGACGTGGTGGAGCGTTCGAGCGCGACGAGTTCCTGTTCGATGGGGTGGGTCGCGACTATGGATGGTGATCGCCTGGAGCTCGCATATGATTTCGCGTGGACAAGGCAGTATGGTACTCTATGTTCGAAATTTAAAATGTGGATACAGGAAATTATTTTTACCCATTCGGAAAAAAATGATGATATGTATATATATATAGGTAAGTTTTGATTTACAGTAAAGTATACAAACTCGTATTTTAATCAAAACAGTTAATATATATGTATGTGAACAAGATTGTGGAAATAGCAGTTTAAATGTTTTGAATTAAAAATGAAAATGTAATGAACCTATACATATTTTAAGTCTGCCTATTTAATTTTGAAACTTTATATTATGAAGATAAATTTATTTAATAAACGTATTCAATCTATTTTGATTACTAAGAAAAATTTATTTATTATAAGAAGTTTAGTTTAAAATCTATCTAATAAGCTCAAAACGAATCTTTTAGTTTAAAATTACAAAATGGAAAATTTCATTGTTCGATCTATTTCAAATATTAATAAACCGTATAAAATTATTTATACAAGGTCTAATAAAGGGAAGAAATCGAGTCAAGATGGAAATGGATTGCAAAATTTAAAAGCAAAGGTGAGATTTTCTCACTCGAAGGAAAATTTAATATTGCAGTTATTGATTGATTGATTGCTATTTGGATGTGGTATTAGATATAGTAGGATACATCTATATATATATAGCAATATATACATATTGGCATATGTATATATTGGATTGATTGATTTCCCGCATTGTATAGCGGATGAGACCCTATTGCGCCGTTAGTAAGCGGATGATATATTTATAAATCCTATATACCGCGATATTCCACCTCGAAGTGGAATTGGTATTGTGCTAACATCTATGGATGGAGGGAAACAGGTTGGAGGGATCCAAATGGATTCCTCACCAGTATTTATTTGATTACAGATATTGTGATATTTGTTGATTATCATATTGATATATGATGTTTGTTGTCGTGATTGATTATTTGGTGCTGTTGCATCATCGGATTCAATTTTGAAGTTTAAAAATAACGATTTTTACTTTAAAAGGATTTTTAAAGTGATTTTTGAAAGTATACGTTTTATTTAATTTTTGAATTGATTTATTTTAAATAAATAAACGTTCAAATCTTAAAGTTACAAAAATTATGATTTTTGTGAAATATAACCGAAAGGTGATTTTGAAATAAATAGTTAAGTAACTTATAAAATGGTTTAAATTGGGGTTTTAATTTATTAAAAACGATGTATATAAAAGATGTACAAAGTTGATATTTTATAAATCAAAACAATCGAATTATAAAAGTAGTTCGGTTATTGTTGAAAATAAGGTTATAAATGAAATTTTATAAGTAATAAGATTTAAAATCTGTGAAGTTTAAAAGAACGATTTCTTTTAAAATAAATGAATTATAAGTTATTAACTTATAATATGGACTTGTGGTATATATGTTGAGTTATAAATTAAATTGGTCATTAAAGGAGATTTATAAAATCGAAGTTGTTATAAAATAGAAATAGGATTTATAAACGTTGTTTTATAAATCCGAAAATCAATCAAATTTGATGAATTTAATACAGAAGGTTATTAAAGGAATTTTATCCACGATTTTGGACAGTGGATAATCTTTTAAATAAAATGTGTAGAAAATAGTGGAATTCGGTTAAGGAAGTATATTCACGATTTTGGATAGTGAATGTATTATTAAGTAAAATGGATCTGTTTTGGGAAAGTGATATTGGAATAGGATGAAAACGATTTAACGATGTTTTAAATTGTGTTAAATATCGAAATCATAGATTTCAACATTTATTGTTGAAATAGACGTTTTCGAGAAAGAAGGAAATGGTGGACTATAACACTGTTGTTATAGTAAATGATTTTCGAAAGGAAATGTTTTATATAGTATTGGGATTTATACATCTATCTTAATTCCGAATCCCTATACTAGTGATTTTGAGTCGTCGTAACGATGTTTTACGTAACATTCGTTTTGACTCAAATAAATGTGCTTAAGAGAATGATTTCCTTAAGGAATGAAATATATACTTAATTTTGATTTAAGTATATCGAACATTTTCAAATGTTGAAAATAAATAGATTTGTGAATTACATATTTTTGAATAAGAATGGAAATGTTTTCCAAAATGAAATGAAACGTTTTTGAGAATTTATCTTTGTAAAGATAAATTGAAAATGAATATTTGAAATCGATTGAAAATCGTATATCAGTAGATATTTTGAAAATATAAATTCACTATGGAATTTATAAAGGAAAGGGAAATTGTTTAGAAAAATAAACGTTGATTTATTTTTGAAGTGTGGAAATTATATATCTAGTAGAGATATTTTGGAAAATAAATAATTTGGAAAATTATTTGGAATCTGATGATGTTGCGCATCTTTATTGATAGTTAAATAACCGACTATCAATAATTACCTTGAATGGGTATTTGTTGTGAATTGGATGAATTTGAATGCCACACTTATTTTTGAATAAGCACTCACTATTCGGGTTAGCCGAGAAAGGACCTTGGGGTCGTATAACCCATTCCGAATATGTGATACGTCGTTATGAATTGCATTTGATGACCGGTGTTGAAGACCGAATATTTTTGAAAACGGAAGGATTACCGTCGAGTTACTCTACATCGGCTGATCTCCGATATAGAGGTTTTATCACCCTTAGTGACGGGAAGTCCGGACGTGATTAGAAAATTATCCGGATGTGCAAGGGCTTCGTGAGAAGTGCCTTCGGTTCTGTTCGATCCCGGAACAGACTTGTATGGATTGTATGTCTAACGCTACAAATTGAGATATAAAGCTGATTTCTTTCAAATACATTTCTGTTGGTGGCGGAGAATTTATTCTCTTAGCTTAACACCCTTCTCTGAGACGTATGAGCTCAGAGGTTATGTAGTTGAAGGTTATCAGCAATATATTCCCAACTTGGTACGTGGCATGCTGAGTGTTGCTGTGAAATGATCATTGTTTGATCATTTGTGATAGGATCATTTGTTTGATCATTTATCTTTGTGATCAATTCTTTGATCATTTGTTTGACCCGAAGCATGGCTTTGTGACAAAGCGTAGCTTTGTGGACGAGACTTCGTCGGACCTCACACCCCGGAAATGGTCAAAACAGGAAGGATGTGGCAAGGTTCTAGAGAGTAGCGCCCCTTAGTGTATGTCATTCCTTCTGGATAGAGGTGGTATCATGGTATGGAGCCCAAATATTTAACCTATGTTGATACTGCAAAATTTATTATGTGGTTGTTGGAAATCGAGGATCCTCGGGAAGATCGGTTACGATCGGGGGATGACATATGCGTGTCAGTAGTTACCTATTTTTGCAGAGGTAACCCGGCCTTGTGTTGGCAGAGATCCGGTTAGGTTCTCGGGTCGTCTTTCCAGAGGCGTACCTATCGTGGCAATGGGAAGTTCCTTGGGCTGACCATTTGTTGGAAATCCAAAGAAACAATACGTGACTTGTATGGTTTTAGTTGTAGAACCTGCCATCTAATTATGGTGGCGCCCCACTGTTTGGATGGTAGCTATAGTGGGCATAAGTGCGAAATGCCTATGCTGGCTAAGATTTATATTATACTTTCGAAATGTTTTCTACACTATGCACTAATAATAATACCAAAAATGATTTGATTTTGCGTATCAAGCATCTTTGACTATCATAAGGAGAAATCTCCTCCGATTCTGCGTTTGCATTGTGTGTGTGTGTGCGGGAGGTCTTATGGTAGTTTCATTTTCCAAAAGCATTTCGAATAAATTTTATTTTCTTTGTGAAAAATAATTGTTTTACGGTCTCACACCAGTCACCATGACTGACTCGGAGTTTATTGTTTCCCTTCTAAACTCTGGGTGCCCATAATTTTCCACACGGGCAACCTAGAGTTATGTTATCAGGAAATTCTGGATATTCTGGAGCTTTGGAAGCAAGCTGGTTGGCGAAACGTAGTATTTGTATCTGATTTTATTTATTCCGCTGTGTATTCTGTATGAGGACAAGTTTATATAACTGTCCATTGATGTGCTATGTTGTATTGAGTTGTATATTGACTCTGATTGATGTATGTATAAACTGATATAGTTCTTTGTTTTAAAAGACTAGTGATTATCTATTATATATTGTTCCGCTGCGATATGTGAGATTCTGATATTGTTTCTGTTTTTGATGTTGTTCTGTTGTTCTTCTTTCTTTTTCTTCTATCTTTTCTTCTACCTCTTCTTTTAAAACCCTAAGAATTCGGTTTTCCGGCATCCGTTTGCTCGGCAGTTGATACAGTGGACGTATCAATGTCGATTTTCGGAAGTCGAAGAATCGGGTCCTTACAACGTGGTATCAGAGCATATGGTTAAGCGACAACCCTGCTCTGTTGGGTGTTACTCATTAGAGATAGAGTCAGTAGTACTCTAGAATGAGTTTGAGTGTAATAATAGATACGAGCGCATATTTGTTAGTTAATATAAAAAATTGTTTTATATTGTGATGATTGATTTATTGAGTGGCATATGAACCTTCGTCAGCACAGTCTACGCAACTGGATCGAAGGGGTTTCTAAACACTTGAATAGAACAATTCGACACAGTATGTTTTGAATAGGGTAAATGAGATAATTTTGCCCAAAACTATTTTTGTATAGAAAAGAAACGATTTTCTATGGATTATCATAGTATATGGATGTTTGGTTGATTAGGAAATGATAACATTGAAATATTATCATTATTATATGGAATTGAATAAGAAATTAAAATAATAACCAAAGGTTTGGAGATAAATTCATTTAACAAATGGAAATTATAAATATGAATTGGAAGTATAAGGAAATGAATTCATATATGAATAAAATTGTGAATATGAATTGTAAATGTGATTTATAATTGAAATAGAATTCCAGAAGATAATTGAAAATAAAATTCATTAATGGAATGGAATTAGTAATGTGAATGTATAAATGATTTTATAAATTGGAATGTGAACAAGTTAATAACTTATAACATATTTGAAATTTGATTGGAATTAAGTTAAATGAAATTAAATGGTGTTTGTGAATGAACAAATGAGATAACATTTGTAAAATAAATGAATTGAAATTGAAAAATGAAATGAGATTTGAATCAAGTAGAATAAAATCCAAACCTGAGAAAAATGAAATGGATCGAATTCAAATAAGCTACTTTGATAATTTATTAATTCACGAAGTACAGAAATGGAAGTTGAATTAGATAAATTGAAACTTGAATTGTGAGCTAAATGAAAAGAGATGGTTCGAATTTAAAGATAAATTCAAGTAAGTAGAAATTAATTTTCAAATGAATGGAATTTACAATTGTAAGTGAATAAAATTGAAACTGAAGGTTGAAAACAAATTTGAATAAAGTGAACTAGAATTTGTGATGAATTAGTAAATGAAACTAATTTAAAATAGTGCAGTTATGAATGAAAGATAATTGATAAATTCAATATTCAAAAGTTAAACTGAATCCAAATTAAATGGAAATTGTAAATTGAATTCAAATGAAATTTGAAATGTAAAATTAAATGATAATGGATGTAACTTCAATAGTGAAGTAAAAATGTATAAGAAGTATATATTGAAAATTTTGTAATAGAATTGGAAAAATGTTGTAATTGGATATTATGGCTATTAGGATATACAGGTGTATAATGGAAATTGGATTTGATTTTCAAAAATAAATTTGAATTGCTTGACAAAAGGTATGTATTTGAGTTTTAATATGAAATTTGATGATTTTCTTGTCTAGCCGCTTGGCCTTTTCTTTTCTTTTTGAAATTTGAGAGTCCGTAGGGACATTTTGTAGTCGTACCGTGTTAGCCGCGCAAAGGAGACGCTGGCGAAATTTTTCGAAAATTTCGAGTGTTAGAAAATTTTTGAGAAAATTTTGAAAGTTTAAATTTGAATTTTGAAGTAAACAATGCTGTTTAGAATTTATAATTGTAGTGGGAAAGTTAGTTGAATTAATAACGAATCTTTAGTAGAAAGATTTGTTTTGAAATTTGATAAAACTATTGGATTGTGAAAAATAGTAGACGAGTTAAGGACCATTTTTCCTAACTTGTAATTTCGGGATGAAATTCTTTTAAGGGGGGAAGATTGTAACGACTCAGAATTTTGAACAATTTAAATTGAAAATATTTAATTAATTTTAAATATTTGAATGATGGTTTGACTTGAATTTCAAATTATCAGAATAAATTGGCGATTAAATTATAAAGTTTAATCTATTGCAAGTTGAATAAAAATTTGAATCATCAGTTTTAAGCTGAAGAAAAATATTTCAAAAGCTTTTAAAATTTATAATGATAATACTGAAGATAATTGAAGCTTCAGAATCGAATTTGAAAATGATTTGTTCAGTTTTGAAATTATATCGTTTGAATCGATATTTAAAAATAGCCGTCCGAGGCACAGTCTCGGAATTCGACGAAACTAGTTCCATTGTGTCCGTAATATTGAATTATTGTCGGATTTCAAATTTTGTATTGACCGGAGTTGTTGTGTGAGCGCACGACGTATAAACGCATTGAAATTAAATCGAATTCGATTTAAATTTAAATTTTAAAATTGGTCAACGTCAGCCACTTTCCTTCCGTAAATCACGCCCTAAAATCGTGCCTGGAATCATGAGATACGAGATCGTGCAAAGCATACCCTTCGTTCCTCTTATTACGTGAGCAACACAGAAGAAAAATTCACAAACGAAATTTAAAATAATGGCCGAACTAAAATTCTTCTTCCTCAGTTCAAAAACCCTTCGTTTAAAATTCAAATCGCGACCATTTCGCGAGGAGCTCGAGCACGGGGCCGTGGCAGCACGTTCACGACTGGAGGTCACGGGGCGAGCAGCTTCGCGATGTTGCATAGGGCAGCGACGAACGACAACGTCACGAGGTGGCGATTGCATTAAATTCGAGGAGGCAGAGTGCAAGGCCGGATCAGTGTCGCATGAGTGACGTGGTGGAGCGTTCGAGCGCGACGAGTTCCTGTTCGATGGGGTGGGTCGCGACTATGGATGGTGATCGCCTGGAGCTCGCATATGATTTCGCGTGGACAAGGCAGTATGGTACTCTATGTTCGAAATTTAAAATGTGGATACAGGAAATTATTTTTACCCATTCGGAAAAAAATGATGATATGTATATATATATAGGTAAGTTTTGATTTACAGTAAAGTATACAAACTCGTATTTTAATCAAAACAGTTAATATATATGTATGTGAACAAGATTGTGGAAATAGCAGTTTAAATGTTTTGAATTAAAAATGAAAATGTAATGAACCTATACATATTTTAAGTCTGCCTATTTAATTTTGAAACTTTATATTATGAAGATAAATTTATTTAATAAACGTATTCAATCTATTTTGATTACTAAGAAAAATTTATTTATTATAAGAAGTTTAGTTTAAAATCTATCTAATAAGCTCAAAACGAATCTTTTAGTTTAAAATTACAAAATGGAAAATTTCATTGTTCGATCTATTTCAAATATTAATAAACCGTATAAAATTATTTATACAAGGTCTAATAAAGGGAAGAAATCGAGTCAAGATGGAAATGGATTGCAAAATTTAAAAGCAAAGGTGAGATTTTCTCACTCGAAGGAAAATTTAATATTGCAGTTATTGATTGATTGATTGCTATTTGGATGTGGTATTAGATATAGTAGGATACATCTATATATATATAGCAATATATACATATTGGCATATGTATATATTGGATTGATTGATTTCCCGCATTGTATAGCGGATGAGACCCTATTGCGCCGTTAGTAAGCGGATGATATATTTATAAATCCTATATACCGCGATATTCCACCTCGAAGTGGAATTGGTATTGTGCTAACATCTATGGATGGAGGGAAACAGGTTGGAGGGATCCAAATGGATTCCTCACCAGTATTTATTTGATTACAGATATTGTGATATTTGTTGATTATCATATTGATATATGATGTTTGTTGTCGTGATTGATTATTTGGTGCTGTTGCATCATCGGATTCAATTTTGAAGTTTAAAAATAACGATTTTTACTTTAAAAGGATTTTTAAAGTGATTTTTGAAAGTATACGTTTTATTTAATTTTTGAATTGATTTATTTTAAATAAATAAACGTTCAAATCTTAAAGTTACAAAAATTATGATTTTTGTGAAATATAACCGAAAGGTGATTTTGAAATAAATAGTTAAGTAACATATAAAATGGTTTAAATTGGGGTTTTAATTTATTAAAAACGATGTATATAAAAGATGTACAAAGTTGATATTTTATAAATCAAAACAATCGAATTATAAAAGTAGTTCGGTTATTGTTGAAAATAAGGTTATAAATGAAATTTTATAAGTAATAAGATTTAAAATCTGTGAAGTTTAAAAGAACGATTTCTTTTAAAATAAATGAATTATAAGTTATTAACTTATAATATGGACTTGTGGTATATATGTTGAGTTATAAATTAAATTGGTCATTAAAGGAGATTTATAAAATCGAAGTTGTTATAAAATAGAAATAGGATTTATAAACGTTGTTTTATAAATCCGAAAATCAATCAAATTTGATGAATTTAATACAGAAGGTTATTAAAGGAATTTTATCCACGATTTTGGACAGTGGATAATCTTTTAAATAAAATGTGTAGAAAATAGTGGAATTCGGTTAAGGAAGTATATTCACGATTTTGGATAGTGAATGTATTATTAAGTAAAATGGATCTGTTTTGGGAAAGTGATATTGGAATAGGATGAAAACGATTTAACGATGTTTTAAATTGTGTTAAATATCGAAATCATAGATTTCAACATTTATTGTTGAAATAGACGTTTTCGAGAAAGAAGGAAATGGTGGACTATAACACTGTTGTTATAGTAAATGATTTTCGAAAGGAAATGTTTTATATAGTATTGGGATTTATACATCTATCTTAATTCCGAATCCCTATACTAGTGATTTTGAGTCGTCGTAACGATGTTTTACGTAACATTCGTTTTGACTCAAATAAATGTGCTTAAGAGAATGATTTCCTTAAAGAATGAAATATATACTTAATTTTGATTTAAGTATATCGAACATTTTCAAATGTTGAAAATAAATAGATTTGTGAATTACATATTTTTGAATAAGAATGGAAATGTTTTCCAAAATGAAATGAAACGTTTTTGAGAATTTATCTTTGTAAAGATAAATTGAAAATGAATATTTGAAATCGATTGAAAATCGTATATCAGTAGATATTTTGAAAATATAAATTCGCTATGGAATTTATAAAGGAAAGGGAAATTGTTTAGAAAAATAAACGTTGATTTATTTTTGAAGTGTGGAAATTATATATCTAGTAGAGATATTTTGGAAAATAAATAATTTGGAAAATTATTTGAATATGATGATGTTGCGCATCTTTATTGATAGTTAAATAACCGACTATCAATAATTACCTTGAATGGGTATTTGTTGTGAATTTGAATGCCACACTTATTTTTGAATAAGCGCTCACTATTCGGGTTAGCCGGGAAAGGACCTTGGGGTCGTATAACCCATTCCGAATATGTGATACGTCGTTATGAATTGCATTTGATGACCGGTGTTGAAGACCGGATATTTTTGAAAACGGAAGGATTACCGTCGAGTTACTCTACATCGGTTGATCTCCGATATAGAGGTTTTATCACCCTTAGTGACGGGAAGTCCGGACGTGATTAGAAAATTATCCGGATGTGCAAGGGCTTCGTGAGAAGTGCCTTCGGTTCTGTTCGATCCTGGAACAAACTTTTATGGATTGTATGTCTGACGCTACAAATTGAGATATAAAGCTGATTTCTTTCAAATACATTTCTGTTGGTGGCGGAGAATTTATTCTCTTAGCTTAACACCCTTCTCTGAGACGTACGAGCTCAGAGGTTATGTAGTTGATGGTTATCAGCGATATATTCCCAACTTGGTAACGTGGCATGCTGAGTGTTGCTGTGAAATGATCATTGTTTGATCATTTGTGATAGGATCATTTGTTTGATCATTTATCTTTGTGAACAATTCTTTGATCATTTGTTTGACCCGAAGCATGGCTTTGTGACAAAGCGTAGCTTTGTGGACGAGACTTCGTCGGACCTCACACCCCGGAAATGGTCAAAATAGGAAGGATGCGGCAAGGTTCTAGGGAGTAGCGCCCCTTAGTGTATGTCATTCCTTCTGGATAGAGGTGGTATCATGGTATGGAGCCCAAATATTTAACCTATGTTGATACTGCAAAATTTATTATGTGGTTGTTGGAAATCGAGGATCCTCGGGAAGATCGGTTACGATCGGGGGATGACATATGCGTGTCAGTAGTTACCTATTTTTGCAGAGGTAACCCGGCCTTGTGTTGGCAGAGATCCGGTTAGGTTCTCGGGTCGTCTTTCCAGAGGCATACCTATCGTGGCAATGGGAAGTTCCTTGGGCTGACCATTTGTTGGAAATCCAAAGAAACAATACGTGACTTGTATGGTTTTAGTTGTAGAACCTGCCATCTAATTATGGTGGCGCCCCACTGTTTGGATGGTAGCTATAGTGGGCATAAGTGCGAAATGCCTATGCTGGCTAAGATTTATATTATACTTTCGAAATGTTTTCTACACTATGAACTAATAATAATACCAAAAATGATTTGATTTTGCGTATCAAGCATCTTTGACTATCATAAGGAGAAATCTCCTCCGATTCTGCGTTTGCATTGTGTGTGTGTGTTCGGAAGGCCTTATGGTAGTTTCATTTTCCAAAAGCATTTCGAATAAATTTTATTTTCTTTGTGAAAAATAACTGTTTTACGATCTCACACCAGTCACCATGACTGACTCGGAGTTTATTGTCTCCCTTCTAAACTCTGGGTGCCCATAATTTTCCACACGGGCAGCCTAGAGTTATGTTATCAGGAAATTCTGGATATTCTGGAGCTTTGGAAGCAAGCTGGTTGGCGAAACGTAGTATTTGTATCTGATATTATTTATTCCGCCGTGTATTCTGTATGAGGACAAGTTTATATAACTGTCCATTGATGTGCTGTGTTGTATTGAGTTGTATATTAACTCTGATTGATGTATGTATAAACTGCTATAGTTCTTTGTTTTAAAAGACTAGTGATTATCTATTATATATTGTTCCGCTGCGATATGTGAGATTCTGATATTGTTTCTGTTTTTGATATTGTTCTGTTGTTCTTCTTTCTTTTTCTTCTATCTTTTCTTCTACCTCTTCTTTTAAAACCCTAAGAATTCGGTTTTCCGGCATCCGTTTGCTCGGCAGTTGATACAGTGGACGTATCAATGTCGATTTTCGGAAGTCGAAGAATCGGGTCCTTACATACCTTTTATTGCCTAGCCTCTTTATTTCTTACCTTAGCTGTTCATTCCTTTAACCTAGCCGCCACTCTCTCTTTTTATTTCACGTACAAAGTTTCTCATCTCCTCATCTTATTCATTTGCGTGAAGAAAAAAATACAAGATCTAAAGTCATGGCTTCCTTCTTCCTTCTCCTTTTTTTCATTTTGTTTTCTTTGTCTTCCTCCAAGTTAGGCTCGGCCTCCATCTTCTCCTAGCACACCTCTAACCATCATGACCAAGCAACACAAGATGATGGTTGAACCCATATGTGGTGTAGCCAAGCCATTGATTGATTAAGGCAAGTTATGCCACTTTGATTCGTTATTTTTCCATTGTTTTAACCTCTATTCTTTTGTATTGAATCATATTCTTATGTATGTAATATTTGTTTGCATACAAGATTTGGATCTGACTCTTCATCCACTCAAGTTTGCATTGTGCTTTGTCGTGCTTTTTCGCGCTTTGCAGAGTCTAGATTTGGGTTTGAATTTCAATTCTAGCTTTCAAAAGGTGAGTTATTCACTCTAGACATACGTACTTTTATAATTGTGAATTAATGTGTGACGACCGCCCATGACTCCTGCACCGAATCTAGAGATAGTGCGCTGTAAAGTGTGCCAAGCGACCATGGACGATTGTCAAGGTAGATAAAAACAACAGAATCTATCGTATTACTCACATCGCATGGATAAAATACAATAGAACATATGTATAGTGAAGCTTTACAGAATAAAATGCCATCATATAAAACTCCATAATAGTTGAATACAAGCATCCAAATAGTCAATCATCAAGCCTCACTACATAACACTCAGAGATTATACAAACAGCGGAACATCCAGTACATATAATATGAAGATAATATGCAACCCTCCAGCTCGTCTTCGATATCAGCATCGTGAGAAGAGAACAGCACCTGTCACCTGCTACCTAGTCTGCCCGTCCCAAAATGGACGAACAACCCAAGGCAATAAGAGTTAAAAACATAAAGCCTTGAGTCAGACAACAGTCTTAGTGAGCAGTAAATTAACTAACAACATACCAAAAGAGCATAAAGGAAAAGGAATACAACCCTCCCACTCCAACCTCTTTCTACAGTGATAGCCCCCAGACACACACTAAGCCGAAGCAAACATAGCAGAGCATACAATGTAAAGTAAAGAAATTATCACTCGAGTCAAGAGCGATGTTTTCCAAGCACAAACCCCCAAGGCCTAAACCAAGATCAGATAAGCACCCAGAAAACACTGCTCTTGAGACCGAATGACGATATAACCAAACATCCATGACTCTGGCTATCACTGTTATCATTGCTTCGATATCACCATTAATTGAATGACCGACACATTCTTTCAGCCGTCCGTCAAGGGCTAATGGTAACCCCGGTTCTAGACATAACTCCCGCACGTCATCGTGACCCGTGCCTAGGACTATCGAATCTGCCCAGAGTACTTGACTACCCAATCAGTAGCCTTCAGGGACTATCGAATCTGCCCAACGTACTCTTGCTTTGAGCATGCTAGAACCTTCAACAACGATGAGATCTCAGCCTTCTAGTCGTCCTCCTCGACAACTATTTCCATACTAGCTCAAGCGCCTCTCGAGCATCCATTATCCTCAACCCGCTTGGAATGATCCCGTCTGGATTAGACCAAGACTATCTCATATCATACTTCGCTTCATCACATCCTCGCAAAGTCTCATCTCAACATCATCATCAAATCTATGCATAAGAGCTTCATCATCCGCTACAAATGCCACAAGCAGCTTTTCCCATTCAAGAGCCTTTCCCTTAGCTTTTGAATCATCCTCGATCTAAATCAAATCATCAATCATCTAATTCATAGCAATCAACCAAATCAAACATTAATCCAAGCAATCAAGCATTCAAATATGATCTAAGTAGACAATTATCACAATAATGGCAATTTCGTAATTAAAGAGTTGAAAGTCTAATAAGCATGAAAACATGAACAATATCTCTATAATCTTGATGAATGAACTTGCATAGGTTAACATGTAGTAAAATGGTTATCAAATCATCATGAACAATGGATCTATATGAATCTACACTTAGGATGAAGAAAATGTATGGAAATCACTATTTTAACACCAAATCGGGCCAATAATCCGATATACTCCTTTGGATCCGTGTGAGAGATAATCACCACTCACCAAATCACCTAAACAACCCCAAATCAAAACGCTTCAGATCTGGACAGCGAAGGATCTAGCTTGATCGATCGCGAATCCGCTTCAAACGAAGAGATCTCACTTCAAAGGATGAAGATCTTCAATCTAAGCTCTTGAATCTTCAA
This sequence comes from Allium fistulosum, assembly GCA_030737815.1. Classification (NCBI taxonomy): domain Eukaryota; kingdom Viridiplantae; phylum Streptophyta; class Magnoliopsida; order Asparagales; family Amaryllidaceae; genus Allium; species Allium fistulosum. Next base: position 151,082,181 of record CM060908.1, read on the forward strand.
TTTGATCTTCAACTTGGATGGATGGAATCACTAGATTAGAGTAGATAAAAGAAGTGAAGAAGTGTAGAAGTCGAGCTCTCAAAATGGCAGCACTTCGTCGCTTCGAAATCCGGATCCCAAAAATGGAACAAAGCCCTCCTATTTATAGCTGAAAATCCCCTTAGATCGTCTACTCGGAGTTAGGTCGTCTCCGACCTACGACCTAAGACCCCTACCGACCTAAGTCTTCGACCTAACAACCCGTACGACCTACGACTTAACTGCTTAACACTCCTACGACCTAACATATCGCAGGCATGTGACCTAACGACCTAAGCCCAAGCGCACTCACGACCTACCAGGCCAACCTATCTACGAGTTATGACTTAGCAGCGCTCGCGACTTAACAACAGGTACGACCTAACACTTAGGCAAAACCCAGCGACCTAATGCAGACTGCCTCTACGACCTAACAACTTACTGGGTTACGACCTACGACTTAAAAAACCTTGCGACCTAACAATCTTAGCAACCCACGCGACCTAACAGCGTTACGACCCAACACTTAAGTCGTCTGAACGACTTAACTAACAAAGGCTGCTTACGACCTAACTAACACAGCACCCCCATAGGTCGCTTACGACCTAACTACTAGGTCGCAAACTCTCTTAACTCGCTAACTTCTATAAGTCGTCAACACTTAGGTCGCTCGACCGACCTAACCTACCATACGACCTAACCACCTATGACCTAAAATCCTTAAGTCGCTAACTCACTTAATCCCTTAGGTCGCTAACATCTTATAGGTCGTCCCAACCGACCTAACACTTAACCTGTTCACTTCCTTAGGTCGTCCCCGACTTACCACTTCAACTACCAATATCAAGATGCAATGCTACTAGTAGTAAGTCGGAGCTGAAGCATCCTAAGTCGCACACGACCTACGACATACCCTAGGTCGTTAACGACCTATGACTTAGACTCAGGACGACTTATCCCAAATGCGACCAAACGTCAATTGTTTTACGATGTTTTGATCCGTAAAAATACGGGTCGTTACATTCTCTCCCCCTTAGGAATTTCGTCCCCGAAATTCCAAACAAACAAAGCAATCACAGACTATTCTGCATGCCTATCATCCATAGCAATCAACAAACCATGCATCCAATTCTAGCTTAGCATGCAGAATTCTAAAACCAGGACAAGTTACAATATCGTGAGATGACACGACACCTTAGGGCCATACCTTGAAGAGTTCAGGATTAGCTGCCTTCATCCTCTCTTCCACCTCCCACATACAGTCGTTATCATCATCACTCCATTGTATCTTGAGCAACTTAACTACCTTCCTCCTAAGCTGTTTCGTGTCGGTTTCAACAACACGAAGCGGCTTACGAGGTCTTCTATCGACTGGATCAACTTCGAAATCTTCATAGCTATCAGCAGAAACCACTGTATTCGAGTCGTGCACATACTTCCGTAGATATGATACGTGAAAAACATTGTGCACACTCGACATCTTCTTTGGTAACTCCAATCTATAAGCAAGTTTTCCAATTCGCTCGATGATCGGGAATGGTCCAACAAATCTCGGAGTCAATTTCCCTTTCTTCCCGAATCGAATAACATTCTTCAGTGGAGAAATCTTTACAAAAACCATATCACCTAGGTCGAATTCCAAATCTTTACGACGCTTATCGGCATAACTTTTCTGACGATCTTGGGCTGCCTTCATTCGTTGCCGAATGATCTCTACACAATCTGAAGTCTGCCGAATCGTCTCTGGCCCAAGTATCAACTTTTCTCCGGTCTCTAACCAACATGTCGGAGAGTTACACGGTCTTCCATACAATTCCTCATACAGTTCCATACCAATGCTTGACTGGTAACTGTTGTTGTATGAAAATTCCACCAAATGAAGGTGATCTTCCCATGATCCTCCGAAATCCAAAACACAAGCTCTGAGGAGATCTTCCAAAACTCGGTTGACTCTCTTGGTCTGACCATCTGTTTGAGGGTGATAAGCTGTACTCAAACACAACTCGGTTCCCAAAACTTCCTGGAAGCTCTTCCAAAATCCACTAGTGAACAATGGGTCTCGATCGCTCACTATTCTCTTCGGAATACCATGGAATCGAACTATCCACTTAACATACAACTCAGCCAACTTTGATGCAGTCCAAGTCGATCGAACAGGAATGAATCTTGCACTCTTGGTCAGACGATCTACAATGACCCAAATCCCTTCATTTCCCGTTCTTGTTCTAGGTAGTCCATCAATAAAATCCATCGACACTTGCTCCCACTTCCATGTAGGAACTTCTAATGGCTGAAGCAATCCACTTGGCTTCTTCTGTTCGGCTTTTACCAACTGGCAGTTCATGCACTTGGAAATAAAATTTCCAACATCCTTCTTCATGCCTTCCCAATAATAGGTTCTCTTCATATCCCGATACATCTTATTTCCACCTGGATGAATTGTCAACTTCGAGTGATGACTTTCCTTCAGAACTTCACTCCTTAATTCATTTATATCGGGAACAACTAGTCGTCCTTGCTTCCGAAGCCAACCCTCTCGATCGACCTCGAATCCTTTATCCTTTTCTGGATCCAATCCAGATTCCAAATCACGGATAATCTTGACAAGCTTATCGTCTCGTTTTTGGCTCTCGCCAATCCTTTCCACAAGAGTCGGTCTTATCGATAAGTTTGCCAACATCACAGGTTCCAATTCGCATCTAGGCCTGAAGTCAAATCCAGCTAAATACTCGAGACTCTTCCGTTATGAAAACATGGCTCCCAATCCTGCATGTCTTCTACTTAACGCATCTGCCATTGCGTTACCTTTTCCCGGAGTATAAGCTATACCAAAATCATATGATGCCAAAAACTCTAGCCACCGTTGCTGCCGAAGATTCAAATCCTTTTGGGAGAAAAGGTACTTCAACGACTTATGATATGTAAAAAACTCAAATCGAACTCCCAGTAGATAATGTCTCCACATCTTCAGAGCAAAAACAATCGCCGCTAACTCCAAATCATGAGTCGGGTAATTCCTTTCATGCGGCTTCAGTTGTCGACTTGCATACGCAACAACTTTATCCCTCTGCATCAGCACTGCTCCAAGTCCAGTACCACATGCATCGGTGTAAACCACCATCTCATCATTCCCACTTGGAATAGTCAAAACAGGAGCACTCGTCAATCGCTCTTTCAGGATTCCGAAAGCTTGCTCACACTTAGCTTCCCATCTGAACACTTGGTTCTTCTTCGTCAATCCTGTTAACGGTGCAGCTATCTTGGAGAAGTCTTTAATAAACCGTCGATAATATCCTGCCAATCCAAGAAAACTTCTCACATCAGATGCATTCTGAGGTCTAACCCAATCCTGGATTGCTGCCACCTTCGCGGGATCAACCGCTATTCCATTTCCAGAAATCACATGGCCTAAGAACCTCACTTCACTCTTCCAGAAGTGACACTTCAAAAACTTAGCCTTCAGCTGATGTTTCCGTAAGATTTCCAAAACAATATGCAAGTGTGTCTTGTGCTCTTCTTCAGTTCTGGAATAAATCAGAATATCATCCACGAACACAAGTACAAACCTGTTCAACTAATCTCTGAACACTCTATTCATAAGATCCACAAAATATGCTGACGCGTTAGTCAATCCAAACGGCATTACCAGCCACTCAAAGAAACCGGATGGTGTTCGAAAAGCAGTCTTCGGCACACTATCCTTAGCCACTCTCAACTGGTGAAATCCCGTTGCCAAATCCATCTGAGAAAACACCTTGGCTTCGTGAAGCTGATCAAACAAGTCATCTATTCTCGGCAATGGATACTTGTTCTTCTTAGTCACCTTATTCAGCTCACGATAATCCACACACAATCTCAACGACCCATCTGCCTTGGTTGCAAACACAACTGGTGCACCCCACTCGGACACACTACGCTGAATGAATCCTTTCTAAAAAAGGTCATCAACTTGCACCCTCAACTCTTGCTGTTCCCTAGGCGCCATCCGCCTAAGAGGCATCACAACAGGTCTGGCTCCTTCAACTAGATCTATACGAAACTCGATCTCTCTATGCGGCGGCAACCCTTTGACTTCGTCAAAGACATCCTCGAATCCATTTGCGATTGGCACTAATGACAGTCCATCCCGTGGAACAACTAGCGAATACATGAAGCTCATGAAGACGCCTTCTTCATGCTTACATCGTATCACAATCTTTCACCCCTCCACATTCTCAACTGTCACCTCCAACCTTTCACAATCAACCTTAGTCGCATACTTCCTAAGCCAGTCCATACCCAAAATAATTCCGAACCCCGCAAAGTTCAGAACAAAACAATCACAAACAAAAGAGCAACCATGACTCAATACAATCAGACCACGGCATAACATACACAAACAAGATGAACCCCCAACTGGATTAGTCACAACCAATGGCCTATCAACAATATCCGGTTCCAAACCTAACTGGCCTACGAGTTCACTACAAACAAACGAATGCGACGCCCCAGTATCATACAGAACTCTAACTGGAACACCACATAGGAAAAGAGTACCTTGAACCACCACACTCTTCCCTTTCTCTTCAGCGGTAGGAGCTTTCGAAGACGACGGAACAGCTCCCAAAGCATAAGCTTGCACAATCTGCTTGTCCCTCCTCGGTTCTGGACAATTCTTCCTGAAATGCCCCGGCTTGTCACAGTTGTGGCACTTCATCGGTGCCTTCGGATTCTTACAATCCTTTAAGAAATGGCCCTTCTGCTGGCAATTGTAGCAAGTCACTTCGCCCTTCGGCTTCTTCTGGCCATCCTTACCCTTCTGCTGTTGCTGCTTCCTCTTCTTGTTTCCCCACTGCTGGGGTTTAGACTCTTCCCTGGTCACAACAACAACAGATCCTTCCTTAGGAAACAGACTCTCATGCCTAAGAGCTTTCTCCACAAGCTTTTCAAATGAATCGTCCAAATGATCCACCAACTGCCTCCCAAGATAACTGTCCAAGCCTGTCACAAACTTCTCATTCTTCTGATATGCAGATTCGATATACGACCGGGCATACTTGGACAAAGCTTCGAACTCAGAAACATACTCAAGAACTGGTCTTCCACCTTGCTTGAGCTCCACAAACTTCTTGAACAGAACAGACTTCTGAGCTGTAGAAATGAACTTAGCCTCAAATCTGACTTGGAATTGCTCCCAAGTAACCTCTTCCTCCAGAGTATTGATGGTAATATAGTTCCACCAATCAGAGGCTCTCCCTTGAAGCTGTCTCGATGCCAACTTCCTCTTAGTCGCATCCTCAATTCCCAAATCACCAAAGATCCTTCTACAAGCATCTACCCATCTTTGGACCTCAATAGTTGATTCTGTTCCCAAGAAAAACTTTCCTCCAAGAGCAGTATAGTCCTTACACAGCTTAGCAAAATCCACCGGCTTTGGAGTTTGGACTTGAACTCCAACATCAACTGCTGTCCCCGGAACAGGTATCCTTCTCATGATCGAAGTCATCATAGCTTCGAACATAGCTGCATAATCAGCAGTTCCTTCAGTAGCACGGCCTTCCCTAGCAGCTGGTCTCCCTCTTCGACTCATTCTCAATATCTATAAAAAGGAATGATCAGAACATCTAGAGAAACAACTGCATAAAGGACTCAAACTCTACTAAGCTACTATATTATATATAGTAATCATCCATCAAAATACAATTACGTCTCTCATACGTAGTTACGTTAGCGAGCGTTGGGTAAAATCGATTAACCAATGCTCTGATACCAAATGTGACGACCACCCATGACTCCTGCACCGAATCTAGAGATAGTGCGCTGTAAAGTGTGCCAGGCGACAATGGACGATTGTCAAGGTAGATAAAAACAACAGAATCTATCGTATTACTCACAGCGCATGGACAAAATACAATAGAACATATGTATAGTGAAGCTTTACAGAATAAAATGCCATCATATAAAACTCCATAATAGTTGAATACAAGCATCCAAATAGTCAATCATCAAGCCTCACTACATAACACTCAAAGATTATACAAATAGCGGAACATCCAGTACATATAATATGAAGATAATATGCAACCCTCCAGCTCGTCTTCGATATCAGCATCGTGAGAAGAGAACAGCACCTGTCACCTGCTACCTAGTCTACCTATCCCAAAATGGACGAACAACCCAAGGCAATAAGAGTTAAAAACATAAAGCCTTGAGTCAGACAACAGTCTTAGTGAGCAGTAAATTAACTAACAACATACCAAAAGAGCATAAAGGAAAAGGAATACAACCCTCCCACTCCAACCTCTTTCTACAGTGATAGCCCCCAGACACACACTAAGCAGAAGCAAACATAGCAGAGCATACAATGTAAAGTAAAGAAATTATCACTCGAGTCAAGAGCGATGCTTTCCAAGCACAAACCCCCAAGGCCTAAACCAAGATCAGATAAGCACCCAGAAAACACTGCTCTTGAGACCGAATGACGATACAACCAAACATCCATGACTCTGGCTATCACTGTTATCATTGCTTCGATATCACCGTTAATTGAATGACCGACACATTCTTTCAGCCGTCCGTCAAGGGCTAATGGTAACCCCGGTTCTAGACATAACTCCCGCACGTCATCGTGACCCGTGCCTAGGACTATCGAATCTGCCCAGAGTACTTGACTACCCAATCAGTAGCCTTCAGGGACTATCGAATCTGCCCAACATACTCTTGCTTTGAGCATGCTAGAACCTTCAACAACCATGAGATCTCAGCCTTCTAGTCGTCCTCCTCGACAACTATTTCCATACTAGCTCAAGCGCCTCTCAAGCATCCATTATCCTCAACCCGCTTGGAATGATCCCGTCTGGATTAGACCAAGACTATCTCATATCATACTTTGCTTAATCACATCCTCGCAAAGTTTCATCTCAACATCATCATCAAATCTATGCATAAGAGCTTCATCATCCGCTACAAATGCCACAAGCAGCTTTTCCCATTCAAGAGCCTTTCCCTTAGCTTTTGAATCATCCTCGATCTAAATCAAATCATCAATCATCTAATTCATAGCAATCAACCAAATCAAACATTAATCCAAGCAATCAAGCATTCAAATATGATCTAAGTAGACAATTATCACAATAATGGCAATTTCGTAATTAAAGAGTTGAAAGTCTAATAAGCATGAAAACATGAACAATATCTCTATAATCTTGATGAATGAACTTGCATAGGTTAACATGTAGTAAAATGGTTATCAAATCATCATGACAATGGATCTATATGAATCTACACTTAGGATGAAGAAAATGTATGGAAATCACTATTTTAACACCAAATCGGGCCAATAATCCGATATACTCCTTTGGATCCGTGTGAGAGATAATCACCACTCACCAAATCACCTAAACAACCCCAAATCAAAACGCTCAGATCTGGACAGCGAAGGATCTAGCTTGATCTATCGCGAATCCGCTTCAAACGAAGAAATCTCACTTCAAAGGATGAAGATCTTCAATCTAAGCTCTTGAATCTTCAATTTGATCTTCAACTTGGATGGATGGAATCACTAGATTAGAGTAGAGAAAAGAAGTGAAGAAGTGTAGAAGTCGAGCTCTCAAAATGGCAGCACTTCGTCGCTTCGAAATCCGGATCCCAAAAATGGAACAAAGCCCTCCTATTTATAGCTGAAAATCCCCTTAGATCGTCTACTCGGAGTTAGGTCGTCTCCGACCTACGACCTAAGACCCCCACCGACCTAAGTCTTCGACCTAACAACCCGTACGACCTACGACTTAACTGCTTAACACTCCTACGACCTAACATATCGCAGGCATGTGACCTAACGACCTAAGCCCAAGCGCACTCACGACCTACCAGGCCAACCTATCTACGAGTTATGACTTAGCAGCGCTCGCGACTTAACAACAGGTACGACCTAACACTTAGGCAAAACCCAACGACCTAACGCAGACTGCCTCTACGACCTAACAACTTACTGGGTTACGACCTACGACTTACAAAACCTTGCGACCTAACAATCTTAGCAACCCACGCGACCTAACAGCGTTACGACCCAACACTTAAGTCGTCTAAACGACTTAACTAACAAAGGCTGCTTACGACCTAACTAACACAGCACCCCCATAGGTCGCTTACGACCTAACTACTAGGTCGCAAACTCTCTTAACTCGCTAACTTCTATAAGTCGTCAACACTTAGGTCGCTCGACCGACCTAACCACCTACGACCTAAATTCCTTAAGTCGCTAACTCACTTAATCCCTTAGGTCGCTAACATCTTATAGGTCGTCCCAACCGACCTAACACTTAACCAGTTCACTTCCTTAGGTCGTCCCCGACTTACCACTTCAACTACCAATATCAAGATGCAATGCTACTAGTAGTAAGTCGGAGCTGAAGCATCCTAAGTCGCACACGACCTACGACATACCCTAGGTCGTTAACGACCTATGACTTAGACTCAGGACGACTTATCCCAAATGCGACCAAACGTCAATTGTTTTACGATGTTTTGATCCATAAAAATACGGGTCGTTACATAATGACAAGTTAATTGTATAAAATAATGTGTTATGTTCATACATGCCTGTGATATATTTATATGATGTTAAATAGTGTTTATATGCCTGTTATATCATATGTTATAATATTTTTTGTATACTGTTATTTATTTCCTGCTTATCATCACTGCAAGTTCCCTATCACTATGGGTTGAAATGATACATACCCGAATGGACTTTAGAATAGGGAAAAATCATTATGGGCTGAAATGATAGGCCTGACCGATTTTTATTTATTTTATTTAACTTGGGATAGCGGGTTTGAAATGATAGAACCCGGATTTTTCTTTGTAAATTACGGATTGAAATGATATATTATCCGTATCGCTTGACCTAGGTTAGAAAATATTATACAGACCCGTGGTTATTTTATATATTTTTCTGGAAGTTTTAAGTATTTTAAAAATGTAAATTTTGATATTTTAATTTAAATTTGGTTTTTAAAATGATTTAATAAAGTGAAAAATGATTTTCTATGTATTAAAAATGTTAAATAAATGAATGGAAATTTGTGATTGGAAATATAACCTAATTTGGAAATATGTGATATTGATTAAGACAATAAATGCTGTTTATTGTGAAAATAAAATGTAAGTAAAAAATATACATTTGATATGTAATTTTAATTAATGGGAGATTAAATAAGACAATAAATGCTCTTTATTGTGAAAAAAAATGTATGTTAAAAATGAACATTTGACATGTAATTTTAATTAATGTGATATTGATTAAGACAGTAAATGTTCTTTATTGTGAAAATAAAATGTAAGTTAAAAATATACATTTGACATGTAATTTTAATTAACGTGATATTGATTAAGACAATAAATGCTCTTTATTGTGAAAATAAAATGTAAGTTAAAAATGAACATTTGACATGTAATTTTAATTAATGGGAGATTGAATAAGACAATAAATGCTCTTTATTGTGAGAATAAAATGTATGTTAAAAATGAACATTTGACATGTAATTTTAATTAATGGGATATTGATTAAGACAATAAATGCTCTTTATTGTGAAAATAAAATGTAAGTTAAAAATGAACATTTGATATGTAATTTTAATTAATGGGAGATTGAATAAGACAATAAATGCTCTTTATTGTGAGAATAAAATGTATGTTAAAAATGAACATTTGACATGAAATTTTAATTAATGGGATATTGATTAAGACAATAAATGCTCTTTATTGTGAAAAAAATGTAAGTTAAAAATGAACATTTGACATGTAATTTTAGTTAAATGTAATATTGATTAAAACAATAAATGTTCCTTACTGTAATAATGAAATGCAAGTTAATAATATACTTTAACTTAACATAAGGAATTTCAACTTTAAATGGGAAATTACAGTAATTAATTTTATTTAACTTAAAAGCATGGTTTATTTAATATCCAAATGAATTAATTAGTGTAATAAAATAGAAGTGATAAAATAACTATGGAAAAAGATTGTAAGTATATAAACATTTGGATTATATAAAATGGTAAAGTGGAAAGTATTACATTCCAAAATGCCTTGATTTCTTAAATATTACATTTCAAAAATGCTATGATCCCTTAAGGTTACATTTCCAACTTGCTATGATTTCTTAAGTATCGCTTTTCCAAAATGCTATGATGACCTAAGGTTATGTTTTCGAAATGTCATTATTTCTAAAATGTAATGTTTCAAATTGCTATGGTTATAAAAGTTACATTTTAGAGTGCTATGGGTTTTAAATTATTATGGTTTCATAGTGTTATAATTAAATGTTTAATTTTGGAAGTGGATACGATAATTTGGTTTTGAAAGTATATACTATTTTAAAATAAATGCTATGGTTTGAAATAGATATGATATTTTGGTTTTGAAAGTATATACTGTTTTGAAAATAAATATCCATGGGTTATAATAACTATTGGTTGTTAAAGGGACCAGGATCAGATATGGACATACTCTTTGTCGATACCGAAAACCACTTTAACAACTGTGTACGCGGTGGAGTTTCCAGAATGAAGTAGGATGGTGGCGACGATCCTAAGGTATATACGTGGACCCAACTCCCGTGAGTTGGCATAAGGTGGCTAAAACAGGAGCGTTCGATGGGCCAATGAGGTAGCACCTCTGATCGGACACACTTCTTCGATAGCATTCTATTACTTTGTGATTGATTGGGTGCACCCCTTGATTTGGGAGTGTTGTTCGAGGTGGGCGGTAGTGGATGCTATGCGTCACCACCAGTCCGGATGCGTAATTGGTATATCTACACTGGCATTGCCTTGTGTGCCGTGTCACCTACCATATCGAGCTTTACTACGATTTGTGATTTCTCCCGTAGCCTGTGGAGTATCGAGGGTAGCCCCCATTTTTGGGAGTATGCTAATACTGGATAGACTACTGTGACTATTACGTGTTAAGGTGGAAAATGTAAAGCCTTAATGCTATTTAAAAGTATGTTTATTTTATATTAGACATTATTATAATAGCGAATATTACTACATAGTAGATAGTTTAACGGATCCTTAAAGAATGGGCGATCCCAAGCATTCTTTAAGTTACTTGTACTTTTATTACAGTTCACTTGAGTTGGTTTACATTGTATAAGTATGTATGTCCTGACTCGAGTGTTTTGTGTTTTGCTTTACGCTCGGGTCACACTGAGTGATACAACATTTGAGACTCACCTTTGGAGCTGGAGTTTTGCTTTGAAGATCCAAAAATCTATTCATTTTGTTATCCAATTGATTCCAGTTGTATTATGAGTTGTACCTGATTATCATACTGTTACTCCTGTTGTATCTTGGTATTCCTATTGTATCTTACTTAACTCTGATCTATTTTTATAGTAGCTTCATGAACTACTATTTCTTTACTTCCGCTGCATTATATTACTCTGTGTCTGTGATCTGTGATTATTTATTTACTGTATATGATGAGTTTGGCAAATTTTTATTTACAACGCGGTATTTTGAGCAATTCAAATCCGACATGTGCGGATGCGAATGGTTGAAAATATCGGGTCGTTACACCACAACTTTAGGCCGTGAGCAATAGGAGGCTAGAGGAGGCAAAGGAGCAAGGCAAAGCAAGGAAAGGAAGGAGAGAAACGAGTTTGCAAGCTTAGGTTTGAACTTGAGTGCTTAAGTTTGGTTGTTTGTTGAGTATAAGGTAACTCACAACTTGGATTGATAATATAACTCATATATGATTATATTTTGTTGTGTTAAAATTGTTTTAATTTTTAAGTGACATATGTTGAAAACATTAATTTTGATCCTTGTTTTGAAAACAAGTGGCATATAGGATCCATATATGGATTTGAACGGACTTGAATGGACTTATATGACATATGACTTAGCCTTCAACAAAGCACATAGTTTTAGTTGAACATAAGTTGAGATATGACTCGGATTTGAAAGTGCACTTATATCGATAGTCGCTATGGATGTAGTTCAGAATTATCTTGTTTTTGACAATTGTTATGAAACTATGTAGAGATATCCATAGGGATTTCTCGCCATATTTACAATGTTTTATATGTATGTTTGTTGTTTTTAAAATCTTGAATAGTAAAAAGTTAAATAACATCTCGAAAATGGCCAAAACATCGCTAGTGCAAAACTGCCATGTTTGACCTTGATTTTTGGACTTTAGTTGTTTCAAAAAGGACTAAATTCGAGCGATTTGTTTCATTCTTTTTAAAAGTATCGCCTAACTATTTTTAGATTATTTTAAAAGCAGTTTGAGATATTTATGAATTTTTAAGAATTAGTTATGAATTTTCAAAGAAGGAAATTTTAGAATAAAACATATTCTATTTCCAAGTTTTATTAATTATTCAAATTTTTTATTTTTAAGTAATATTTTGGATAAATGTTTTAAACCTCTTATAAGTATTTCCAAATATTTTAATGTTTTCAAAAAGGGGTTAGAATATCTAAACGGGCAAATGGTTGATTGTTTAATTACTTATTAGGAAAGTAATTAACTATGCTTAACACTAATAAGCCGATGAAGTAATTTTATCTATTTATAAGAATTAAGATTTGTGTCGAGCATGAATGCAGCAATAGGGCTCTAATCTAACGGGCTTCCTTCTTAACTGAGGAATAGGTAAGTGGAAAATATCAAAAATGCATTAATCGTGTTGATTTCTTGTTGTTTATGGAAATCATTAATACTATACTTGACACTAAAAGCCGACGGTGTAGATTTATCTATTTGTGAGATTCAAGACTGAAGTGTCTAGGTAAGGCTTGGAGCAACCAGTGCCCAAATTTACATGGCTTTGCTCTTGGGCGAGGAATAGTTAAGTTGAAATGTCAAAAATGAGTTAAGCGTACAAATCGTGATTTGTATACGCAATTGTTATGACTGGATAATCTATTTGTCGATTATCGAACTTGACCTAATATTAACTTAGAAAGTAATTGAAAGCTTCACCGTTTAATACTAATAAGAACCCATGGGGAGGAGCAATGGTACGAAACGTTTCTAGCTTTCATTTACTTTTGAAAAAATGGAAATTAAGTTAACCGGAGATTCATCGATTAGTTCTAAAGAGTCCAGGATCAGAATGTGTTGTACTTACCGAATACAACTTCAAAATTAGTATACGAGTTCTATGTTTTGAAAGCGGTTGAAGAAAAGAAATCTATGTGGAGATTTAAGATCTGTTTAAGATGCTCGAACACATGTAAATTTTCATCTATTCAGGATGTGGGAATCCAAGTGTGATTCCGAGATCTATTGAGATATGGAAATCATGTGTGGTTTTGACAACTATTCGGGATGGGAGGATCCAATTTGAGATTCGTGTTCTATTCGAGTTATAATGATCCATGTGAAAGATGCCGAACGTAACCTCAACTATAGGAATGGCTAAAGACAGAGTAGGCTGCACAATCTGGGGTTTAGATGACCCACAACAGGATATTATCAACTCCAGATCCAGAGTATGCTTATCGATATGTTGGTACTAGGAGTTGATGGTATTTGGTTCCACGTGGTTCTTGTTTATGTTCAGGCGTGGCCGATTGTGTTTACCGTATGGTATATTTTATCTAGAGATATACGACGTCCGGAAGGTGTTTTCTAATCTTTGTGCATGGAGATCCGCTTAAGTTTTTGGAGGCATCTCCGTAGAAAATCCATCAAGTGAACGTACCTAAGCGGTTTTGAGTGTAACATAATATGTTGCAGTGTGACCAATGTAAGCACCACAACTTTTTGATATTATTACATCTCTTACCATAGACATTATCTATCATATCACTATATTAAACTTAATAAATGGTTGGTTTCTTTTAAGGGGAACACCGTTACAAGAACCCTTTCAGTCTCAATAGTCACTGTTACATATACTCATGTATCTCGAGTTTTCTCATACCAGACTTATGTCTGACGCTTGGTTTTTGTTTCCCAAAAATCCTTGCATACTCTTTCAAGTAGGCTGAGTATCAGGTTTTAGCTTGGACGCTTCAGAGTTAAGAAGATGAGTTATAGCTTTCATTATCTATCTATTTCTATTTCAGTTGTTCTATTTATCTCTATGCATATATCAGCGTTGTGAGGACAGGTAGTTATAACTGTCCAGGCTGATGAAGTACTTAGGTTTTGTAACTCAGAAAATCCTATATTCAGAGTAATCCTTCGTGCTGTTCTTTTGATATTTTAAATTACCGTTCCGCTGTGAGATTCTAATATTGTGTTCTTATTGTCTTGTTCTATTCTTTTTCTTTTATTTTACCCTAACTTTCTGTCTTTTCGCTACTTGGGTGCTCGACAAACGAATACTGTGGATGTATTATTGTCGATATTTGAGGGTCAAAAAGTCGGATCGTTACAGTACAGTATAAAGACCCAAGATAAAGATATAAAGATTCATGAGTTCAAAGACAAAAGAAATGAAGATCTCAAGATTATAATTTAGTGCATAGAGTCATTAGTAAATATTGTTAAAGTCCTTGATAGCAATTTCTGTTTCTATCTCCAATTTCTGATCTTTGATATTTTAAATTATTTTTAGTTCAAAAATATATTTTAATTACTTTATATTTTAAATTCAAAAATATTTGAAACCTATGTTTAAAATATTTTAAAGCACAAAATTTTCAAAATATTTTAAAGAAAACAACTTTCATTTTTAACTAGCATATGTCGACGTATATATATGGAATACGTCGACATACATGCCGCAAAATGGTTTTTTTTTAATTTTGAATGGAAGCGTCTATTAGACACAACCCTTCACGAATGGACACATCTTTTAGTTTACAATATAAAGGGGAGTGCAAACGAATTTTTCAATAACTAAGTACTTAGTTTCTTCCTACTCCTTACTCTCTTGAAAATTCTCTTGAAAAATATACTATATTCTATTCAAAATCTTAAAGAATCAATTCATATTTCTTTGTACTGATTCAAAAGTACTTTCTGACTGTTTTTGGAAACATCTCTCCCAATTCAAATATCAAAGTGCTATCTAAGAGGTATAGGATCCATTGTATCCAAAGTACAACTATTTGTCTTTGGAAAACCATCAACTCTAATCTTGTTTATGTGGGTATGCTTGTATAACACATTAAGTAACTCATTAGAGATAGGGTGAAGTATACCCTAGAATGAGTAATCCCTAAGATATCCGTCCGTACGCCTCAGTAAATTCTCTTACTATTCACTGATAGTGAGTATGAGTGTAAGAAGAGGATGAGATAGGGGACAGGGGAATACGACTATAAATGGTCAATAACCTGTAACAACAAGGAAATGATCTTTTCTCTATCAATCTCTTTTGTTCGTCATCTTTTCTCAATTCTTCGATGGTTCCTGGTAGATCCAGGAAGAAGATTTGATATGTTTGTATGGGACATAAACTCCAAATAGGCCGAATTGTTTGTTTGGATGAATTGGTTGCTATGGTTGATAGGTATAATTTGGTTTCTAAATTTAAAAGTTTTGGAATTGTATCCATATATCTATCTATTCTTTGGGTCCCAATATATTCTACGAATGGTTAGTTATCCCTTTGAACTAACCGATGTTACTGCATATTTCATAGATATGGATAACCCGAGTATCTTGTGAAAAAATTAAAAAGATTCGTTCTTGTATCTATTATTGATATTCTGAATTAGTAAGCCAAATGCTGAATAGATATTCAGTTGATTTGATGAAATATTCTTCATCTATCCTTGTGTCTCCCTGGCAAATTTCGAGGACGAAATTCTCTTAAGGGGGGAAGGTTGTAACGACCCCGGATTTTATATAAATTTAAATTTATAATAAATTTAATTTTTGAATAAAAATTGTATAATTAATGGTAAATTGATCTAAGTTTCCCTAATATCAAGTAATTATATATTAGATCATATGAATTTAACTGTTGTATATATGTGATTTGGATTTAAATTTCAAGTAAATGGTTTAAAGATAAATATAAAAATATAGATAATTGACACAAGTATAAGAATAAATAAATAATTTAAATTCAGAATTGATGGTTTTTATAAAAGAAATAAATAATAATAATAATAAATATTTAAATTAGAAATAGAAACAGATTTATATAAGATAAATTATGAAATATAAAGCAACGTGTTAGCTAAAATTTAAACAACATATTAAAATAGAATTCATTTATATTATAGAGAAATAAGACAAGACAAAAGAAAAGATATCTATATATACATATAGGAACACAAGTGAAGTACGGGTGTCGATTTTCGAACGCTGAAATTTGGATCGTGAAAAAAAGATTTCAAAGCAAAATATTAATTTTTAAATTTTGTAGAATTTCTACAAAACTGATTATACACTTTGAAAACAGGGCAGGGAATACTGAATGTAGTAGTATGTTTTAAATCTCAGAAATTATAAATTAATTATTTTTAAATTAAATTTTTTACATGAGTATAAGATAGATATACTCGACCCTATAATAAATTTGGAGCCAAAATTCGAATTCTAACTATTTTATTATTTTTGAATGTACACACACTTAACAAGTTACAACGGCTAAATTTTCAAATTTTAGAGCCAAAATTCAAATTTTTGTTGCCTTAAAATTAAATCTTTTTTCAATCATAAAATATATTCCAGATAACAATTGATATACATAACTATATAAAAAAAATCTAAAAGTAGTTTAATAATTTATGATTTTCTAGATTTTCGTACAAAATTGATTACTCTTTTTAAATGTCGAACATGCAAGTTAAACGTAGTAATTTTATGGAAAATCTCAAAAATTATTAAATGTATATTTTTACATGAAATTTTTTGATCTGATAACATTATGTAAAAAAATTCATATCCAAATTTAAAAGTTAACTATTTTATTATTTTCAAATAAACGGACACTTGGTGGTTACAATAACCATACCATTAACGTAGGCCATTGCAATTTTGAATTTTTATGTCCTTTTACACAAAAAAAATTTAACATAGAAAAATTTAATTTGCAGAATATAATTTGTATATATAATTACATAAAAAATCCTAAGAACTTTAAACTAATGTAACATTTCCTTTTGTTTTGTTAATTTCAAATAGACACTTCAATTGTCAAGTTGTGCTTTTCATTTTTAATTTAACTGTCATACCTCTTCATGATTGCTTATACTTCTTCCGTAATGACTTTTATAAATTGTTTCCTTTCTAATCACATCCTACTAATCATTTATCATGATGACTATACTAAATAGAAAAGCATACCTTCTTTCATGATTTCAACTTTTCTAATATTGATTTTACATCTTTTACTCGTATTTCTTACTAACTTTATAATGATATATTAATATTATGGCTTCATGAAATTAATTGAATGTACTTAGAGTGTATTAGTAAGGCTTTATTTATAGAATTCCTTGTATTAATGAGAATGGCCACATCATATGACACTTGTCATATAAATAAATAGTAACACATATGTAAAGTGACATGTGTCATTACACTTGTCCTTTAGGAAGATCATTCTATACATGCATGATATCAAGTGTCATTACATGTGTAGTCCATCAATACACTTGTTTATGTGGGTGCGTTTGTAGCCGGTTCAAATCAAGTGGGTGTGCTTGTAGCCCGTGTAGCCCATTCAAATTAAGTGGGTGTGATTGTAGCCCGTTCAAATCAACTAAGTGTGCTAAGTAGCCTAATAAATCTAGTGGGTATGCTTGTATCCAGTTCAAATCAAGTGAGTTTACCCCAGACTCGGGATACAAGAGGGTGTGTCTCGTAGCCTTAAAATCGAGATTGTAATTAGTTTGCTTGCTACCATACAAAATAGGCACTTAAAAGGAAATACAGATAAGAAATTGTACGGGACGGGATGTAGGAGAAATCTGCACCAGTATAATATCTCTGGCGTCATCTCTCTAACTCTTTACCTTTTTACTTTATTTCTTTTATATCTAACCGTGATTGCATTTGTGGCTAATTGTTAGTATAAATCTGTGTTGTTACTCTATGATTTAATATCAATGTTTAAAGAAATTTAAAAAGATTTATGTAAATTAGAAAACACTATTCACCCTACCACCCTCTAATGTTATATTAGCCTTAAGATACATAATTCCACAACCCATATTATAGTGTGAGATCATCTATTTAATATAGTTGAATACAATAAGGTTCTTATTGTGTTAGAAACATATTTGGACTAAAGATTATAGACAGACATAGGAATTTGACCGCGAAATGTCAGTTTTGATCTATTTACTTAAGTGTACCTCATTCGATATCCTTAAAATTTTAAGGATGAATAAATGAATTTTCGTAAAGAATTCGATAAAGACTTGCAGTAAAAGGTTTTCTTTCAAACAATTCAACCTTTAAAAGCGAAAATTAAAATTTGAGAGTTGTAATAATGTTGGTATGGTTGGGATAAAGAGAGTAAATAATCCCCTTTGTTTCATGAAGAGATATCCAAATTGGAGTGGTTTAAAATATTTATAGATGCTAAATAAGGAATAAGAATACAATTTCTAGTTCAAATGTATTTTCCTCATAGAAAATAGTTTTATGTAAGATTTATTTCTTTGATTTTGAGATATTTGGTTTGAAACATGTTAATTCTATAGACTTCTCTATTCTGCTTATCACTGAGAGTTTTCTAAGAGGTTCTCCAATCCATTGTCGGGTAGGATTTTTTATTTTTATTCCCTTTTTGAAATATGTTGCCCAGGGGATATGTATCAATCCATGCTACTACCTAATATATTAGTTTGGGACTTAGCTAAAATTTCATTCCACTTATTTTACTGTGAATCAAAGTTTCAGATCTAGGACTTCCCTGCTTCAAGTGCTTATGCATTGACTTTAAACTTCAACATCCGCCAATTTCTCCAATAGCTGATCAAAAGTAACATCCTATGTTTGTTGCCACCTAGGCATTTATCGCCGAACATCAACATCACCACCTTGTCGCTTCTAACATCGTCGTCAACTACTATTATATCTTGAGTTATCATCAATCGGTCCTAGTTAACCGACGCTGATTGATCGCGCTTGGCCTTATGCGGAGTTGAGGTGAAGATAAATTGTTTCTTTTGGTCTCAGGTGAGATTTATAGAATTAGCCCAATGTTGAATGAGATAGAGTCACAAATGAATTGTCTCCATGCATAATCCCCATAAATTATCTTCATTTCCCAACAAATTCGAGCATAGACACACCCAAGAGTTGAATCCCTCAACACCAGTTTTAGTTAAAAAAGAATCTTCATTTCGTGAAGGTTGCATTGTCTCACTGGGAATCCCAAGTCAAGTGTTCATGTTTCAAACTGCATTAAGATCTATTTGTTACCGTTGATGTAATTCTTACGTTACGGGGTAATACCAAACACATAGTTCCAACATGCGTTAGAGCTCGTTCGACGACATGAGTGGACTTTCTACATATAATAGTTTCGTACATTGTGTAAACAAATAGGATACACATACTACAAAGAACATAAATACTATCCCTAGTACATGTACAGAATATGATGGATCGATAGGCGTCAACATTCGTTAGATGTTATATATTGACTACTACACACAGAGACTAGAAAATCATATACTCAAGTTTAATTTTTTTAATAAAGAATACATGACCATGCCCATCATCCAAGTTTTTAGTTTTGTTTTGGAACCCAATAGATGCTCCATACATATCTCTACCGCAAAGCAATGACCACTTCTAACTCGACAACACCAGGGATGGCTTTAAGCTTAACGCCGAGTTCCATTCCTATGGCCATTGAATCTCCCAAAACTCATCATCCTCTTCAACCTTTATTTTACGTGGCTATGCTGATGATCATTAAATCTAGATGTTAGCCTAGAAGGGGTAATGGTCTTAGAAAATTCCTAAGATTATTCTGCCTTTCAATTGTCTACTGTTGAACTTTAGACAATTTGCAATAGGTATGGGATTCCCTTCGATAAAGTTAGGCTCTTATTCCCGCATGAGCAGAAGAAGAACCTACCAATTGGTTACACTGCCTATAACGAGTACATGTTCTTATTCAGAGTGGTACCTCCCTTAATCCATTTTCCCACCATGTTCTTCAATTGATGAGGCTTTCCTCATCGCAACTACATCCAAACGCTTTTGCCATTCTCTGAGCCAATTTGTGATATTTGTAAGACGTTTCAGAAGGGATTCATAGTTTGTAATAATCCAATTACAATTTCAAGCACCATTCCTCCATTCAAATGCTAAATTTTTTCAAAGCATTCAGAGATTGCAGAATCTGGATAGATCTTAATAACAATTGCATTTTTTTTAAAGATGAATATTTATTTTTACACTACCCCTTGGAATTCACTATGAAATGTCACTCCGAATGTAAATCTTATATCTTTTTTCCAATTGCTGCCTTATCTGGATTCAATTCATCTGAATCTCCAATCATTTCATATTTCTTTATATTATCCCATCGAGAGTTGATAATAATAACTTGAGGAAAATGGTCTCTACGGTCTTGGCTATTTTTGAAGATTTGTGTTACATAACACACCTGATGGCCGATCTCAATCTTCGTTATTTCTACCTCCTTTACAATGGTCCTATAGTTCACTTTAAGCCTACAGTTCTTGGCAGTACATAGTCCGAGACTCTTACTCTAGCTCTGGCCCACTATAGAGCAACTGATGATGAAGATGGATAATTCATGAAGGTGGAACCAGACGAAGAAGAAAAAAAGGAAAATTCATTGAGGTTGAACACGATAAAGAAAAAAAGGAGAATACAAAGAAGAAGAGGATAGCCTAGATGATTATAAAGGAAAGAAAGAAGTTGACGAAGAATCCACCTGGGATAATTCCTAGAAAGAATGAACCTTTAATCATGCTCCCCATTTTAAATGCTTAAGGCGAGGGCTTTCCGAACAACTCATGGTCTAATCGAGGAATCAACCCCGACTTCGGTCAACAATAATGGAGTTGGACCACTATCCAATCTTAGGCCCCTCGATCTCTAAGGCCTTGAATTTGACCATCGCAAAGTCAATGCAATGTTGTGTGCATGGGACGATGCTACTCTCACTCCTTTCCAAGGGTGTAACTGCTCCCTCATCCCTACAAATCTATCATGGTTCATATGACAGATAGGATTGCACGACATCCACACCACTTAGGATCACTTAAATATGCACTTCACACACCTTCTTGCTTCCTTTCTATTTCAGGTACAAGAGAGAGATTGGACTACTTTGAATATGTCGACCAAAGATCATCCCGAAACGTGCTCATTTCTAAATCCTACAAATGTCGTGACCACCATTTTTCCATTGACGCTCGTTGTGATAGAGAAGAGAGGAAGTGTTAGTACAAGGTTGAGTGCTGCGACCATGACAAGGATTACCATGAGCTTCCAAGCTCTCCCAGGGGCATTGGCTCGTACCATCCCATGCATCCATCCCATTCCCATCATTCCAAAAGTTCTCATTCTCACAAGATCAACTCTCTAATGAGGTGAACTCCTCCCCTCCAACTATTCCATCACATGCTCCTACCACGAGCTTTGTCCCTGTTACTTATAGTCTGCTTGTTCCTACTTCAAAAGGCAAGCAAATTCTTGTAGCTACTTTGGACTCATTTTACCAACAACCGAAGACATCCATTGCCCCTATCAACTTCCTCTATCGAACACCATTCAAGCAGAAAAACTACTGTTACTACTACCTCTTTATCTTCTACCCTCATTCTGACATCCTTACAACTTAAATATCCTAGATTCTATCTCATGAGGATTCACTTCAACTATAATCTTGATTATATTCCAGTTAATGACATCAAACATGATCGTTCCACTTACGACACTCTAGTAGATGGATACTTTGCTTAGAAGAGGCTTGCTATGGTACTTGACAATATCAACTTTAAGAACTGCTTCCCACTCGAAGAAAGTGAAAAGAATGCGACAAATAATATGAGAATCATATATATGTAAACAACAATGTTATCACCACCGAGGAAGCATTAACGAAGAAGGATAAAGTCCTTAAGGTAGAAAACTACAAATATCTTACAGTGAGACTTTTTCTCCATCTGAAATTACTAGGAAGTTTTTTATTGAAATAAATAACGCAAACTACAAAGAAGAACATCCATACTTTATACATCTCTTTCAGTTTGATATATTCCTTATTATTCCAAATGTCGCACTTTTATACATAGTTGTGGAACTAGATTATTTATGGAAATTTACTCGAAAATAGATATAACTAAATTGTGTCCATAACGCTTTCAATAAATTAATACATAGAATTTTACATTCCAAGTCAAATTAGGGAAATCCGAGTTAATACTAACAATTTACAACCAAATTATCATAAATTTGGAATAAAGAATTCAATCTTATCAATGTTCTAGTTTAAAAAATTGAAGGACTTATTTCCAAATTTCCATATGAGGATATAAATACAATTCCATTGCAATTTCCTAACTTAAGGAATATGGAGGCAAGATTTCAATTAAATCCATTCTTTCTAAGCCTATAACTTAATAGATCTTGCACAAGCATAATAATTAAATAAAATTCAACAATATAATTTTCAATGTTATATATAAATAATATGCTTTCTCACTCACCTTTCTAGCTTTCAAAATCTCCCAAATAGGAATTCATCCCTTTAATTGATTATATGTAAAAATAGAACTTGTATTCCTACATGCTTTTTATTAGTAAAAATATCACTAATCAAGTCATACTTGGAACACCATTAATAGATAAAATTTATCCTACAACAAATATTGATAAAAATAGAATAATAGGTATATATGAAAACAAGCCTATTACCTTTGAATTTATAACAAAACCTTTTACAAAGGTTTTACACGAAATAAAAGATCTTTTGACCCAAAAGACTTATCATTTAAATTTTATAAAACAAAAAGTCGTTTCTCTTAATATAAAGGAAAAACTTCAAAATCCAAAATTACAAGAAAAAATAAAAATGATTTATAACAACTTTTTTATGGAAATTTGTAATGATCATCCAAATGCCTTTTGGGATAGAAAGAAGCATATTGTTAATCTTCCATATAAAGAAAATTTTGATGAAATAAATTCCTTACTAAAGCAAGACCATGTCAAATGAATTCTGAATATTTAGAATTGTGCAAAATAAATTGAATCATTATTACAAAAAGTGTAATATCCTCCACTTGGAGGCCCAAAACTAATGGCTACGTATGTTGTAGTCATCCACAGTTATTAATCCTCGACGATCAAAAACAGTAATGTTAGGTACATTGATATAATAGAAACATATGGATATAGAATTTTTTTAAAATCATTAGACAACGTTCACATTCCATTTCAAATCTTTTCGAATTCATTACATAATCCAAATACGAGAACCACATTCAGAGAAAATATAGTTATTACAACATACGCCAAAAGCGACTTATGAATATGCCCCCTTGGTAAACAAAGAGAGAGAGTGTGTCTGTGGGTATAGGCAATTAAACAACTTTGCCTTAATAACAAAACACAATGGAATTAAAATAGAAAGAACTCTCATTATCTATCTTGCCTCATGCACGTCTCCGGAAGTCTATTCGTCTAAAGAGGTACCTGAAATCCTCAACTCTCAAACTACTCAAAATTAATTGAGCACCCGAGAGTTTACGGGGAAAACATAAACTTTGAGTCAGACATTAAGCCTAGTATGAATAATAATCTACCATCTCAAACCATTTAGATATCTAGTAAAACCATACCGCTTAGCGGAATGGGGTTTCCCCTTACTAGTATCTTCCAAAATTTTATAATAACCATATACTGTGCTCCTACATCCACAATGGTTAAACAACATAACAATTCAAAATAATATGATGATATGCAAACAAGTAAATCAATTCTGGATTTCCCATCCACATTCATTCTGACTATCTATCTTAGTTACAGTTTCAAAGATCACTATTAACCTAATAGTTTTCATGAGCTGACTAATAACATGTTTAAAGCTTAAGGACTACCTGTCTGGTCTCATAATTTTCATGAGATCCCCAAGAACCTATTGGATCCTGCCAATAACTTCATTGTTTATGGGTTCTCCCTGAACCTATTGGTATCTCCAATAACTTCCCTCATATCCTAGTTTTCATGGGTTGAGTAGAAACCAATTGACTTCTGTAAATAACTTAATCCAGATATAATTTTCATGGGTTCACTACAAACCTATTGGCCCCTGCCAATAACTCTTTCTAATCATAGTTTTCATGGGTTTACTACAAACCTATTGGGTCAACCTAGTTGGTTATTCTGCTCTTTTTCCCCCAAAATACAGTTATGGGTCCGTATTAAAGTGAATATGTATATTAGAAGAAGAAAACATAATTACATAATAATGCCAACATCTATGGTTCAATATCATTGAAATCATTTTTATATGAAACATGGTTAATCCTTTTAACATATTATTTTACCAAGGAAAGCTTCTTTAAAACTTCATACTCAAAAGTCATTTTAAAACTCCTTTAATTTTGCCATAAGTTTTCATTAAAAATGAGATTGGGTTCTTTGTTTTGAAAACTAAGGCTTTCTTATCCTTAAACCATTACTTTCAAAACCCTTGGACAACCTCCTTCGAAAGCATTCAAATCTTCTTTTCAAAACACTAAGCATATGCCTTTCAAAATACTTTAAATCATCTCTTTCGAAACCCTCAAAACATACCTTTCGAAAGTATTAAAGCATTATTTATTAATTCTTAGAAGCATAGTTTCGAAACCATTGAAAGTACCCCTTTCGAAACCATTGAAAGCACCCCTTTCAAAACCATTATCTTTAAAAATATCTTTTGGGTCATGGTGAATATAAACAAAAGTACCCCTTTCAAAACCGTTATTCTTCATATAAAAGAGTTTGGGGAAAAACTGATGGCTTCGGAACCATCCTTTTGAAAGCATTTATCATTTAAGTAAAACATTTAAAGGTTAGCTTCGAAACCCTTTTCGAAGCCATTGCCTTCGAAACCATTAACCCTTTCGAAAGCTTTAGGAAGTGGCTTAGTACATTTAGAAAACAAAAGCTACCTTTTGAACCAGTTAATGACTTCAATCCAGTCGAAAGGTACAGGGTCGGTAGCAGGGTTTCGACTATGTTTAATCTACCCTTTCGAAAGCATTGATTTAAAAACAAAGTAACTCATTCGAAAGCTACGCTTTGAACAAAAATGCGGCAACTCTTCGAAAGCTATTTAAAAGTCCCTTTCGAAAGCACTCATTAAAACAAGGCAAGCATATTTCTTTGGATAATAAAACAAAGACCTTTGAAAGCTAACTGGTTTTGACCCCTTCGAAAGCATGATTTCGACTCCATACTTGCCGCCTTTCCCCAATCCACTACGTACCAATGTATTGACACCTTGTGTATTGGTTTTGATTTAGTTGGTTTGAGGCAAAAGTATAGGGTTGAAATGTACCTCTGAAAGAGGTGAAACATAATTTCTGAGCAAAGACTGTTTTAATGCCTTTTTAAGTAATTGCTTTTTAACTAACCTAACTATTTGTAAACATTAATTAGTTGCCATAAACTTCTCAAATTCTTTCCTAAAAACCGTGCAATTATTTCAGATCTAAAAATTATTTAGCAAATAAGCTTATCCATTAAGCAAAACCATTAGATTATTTAAGTCCTTCATCTAAAATAATTTAATTTTCATAGCAAATTACTTAGGAAAAATCTCCAAAAATCATAGAAATTCATTTTTAACATGTTATCTAACATATATAAATTTCAGACCCAAATTCTTCATATTACAGTCGAAATTAATTTCTAACCTAATTATTCATATCTTCATTTGAGAATTCATACTAAATTTTCCATAACTTGGAAAATTATATAAATTAAAACCCATCCCCAAAATAATGGTTTGCATAACATATAATTTCCTCATGCCAATTTGAAATTCAGAAAACATGATTTTTAGACTAAAATTGAATTAAACCTTTATAAACAATCTTGTTTGAATCTAACATATCATAAAATCTATGCATATCATCATTAAAATCATCACACATGGTTTAAACATAAAACCAAAAATCAAATGATCTTAGAAAAAAGAGAAGGTTTTGATTATTATTTACCTTGATTAGGATAGGGAACTTGAGATTTGATTCTTTGATTAATTCCCCTTTCTTAATTCCTTAGCTTTAATTTGATTTTTGTCCTTTTTTCCCTAGGTAATGGTCGACTTGCTTCTCTTCTTTTCTTACATTTTTTCGTTTTGTAAAAATGAACGTGAAATGAAAATAGTACCGTGAGTATAAGGGTTAAGGGATTATGGTGTGGCAATTCCTATATTACCCTCACAGTAATTGCTCTCCTAATTAATATATAAAACTGCACATAAACCCATTATTTAATTTATTAATTAAGCTCGACCTCTATTTTAAATTTTCAAATCTCAATCCTCTTATCACTCTAATATTTACATTATTCTATTTATTGTATCAAATTAAATCTCCTGAATAATGTTATTAAAAAGTAGGAGTGTTACAAAAAGGTTTAATAAAACCATATCAAACACCTTGGTCATGTACTGCATTTTATGTAAACAAACATAGTGAACAAGAAAGAGGGGTAACTAGATTAGTAATAAATTACAAACCTCTTAAAAAGATTATGAAATGGATTAGGCATCCAATTCCTAATAAAAAGGATTTATTGGATAGGCTACACGATTCCATCATATTTTCTAATTTTGATTTAAAATCTGGCTATTGGCAGATCCAGATTTCAAAATTTGACCAATACAAAACTACTTTTAATGTCCCAATTGGAAATTATGAATAGACCGTAATGCCTTTTGGTTTAAAAAATGCTCGCTAAGAATTTTAGAAAGTAATCAACGACATTTTTGTTCCATATAGTGAATTTATTATAGTTTATATTGATGATATTCTAGTATTTTCTAAAGATATTGAAACACATTTTAAACACCTTGATAACTTTAGAAAAAGCATTATTCAAAGTGGTTTAGTAATATCAAGAGCAAAAATGTCTTTATTTCAAGCAAATGTGAGACTTTTAGGCCATAATATTGAAAAAGGAAAAATAATTCCTATAGATAGAAGTATAGAATTTGCCTCAAAATTTCCTAATATAATAACTGATAAAACACAGTTACAAAGGTTTTGGGTAGCTTAAATTTTATATCCTCTTATTATATTAATTTAGCTATAGATGCTTTTATCTTATATGATGGACTAAAAAAGAATTCAGATCCATTACAGAACAGCTACTCAAGCTGTTAAAATAATAAAAGAAAAGGTAAAAGAATTTGCCTTGTTTAATGCTTTCAATTCCAAATTGGGAAAAGATAATTGAGACAAATGCATGAAATATAGGATTTGGTGGAAATTTAAAACAAATATGTCCAAAAACAAAACAAGAATATCTTGTCAGATTTTAATCAGGTAAATGGACTAATAGTCAAAAGAACTATGCAACCATAGCCAAGGAAATTCTTGCTATAGTTAAATGTGTTTTAAAATTTCAAGGTGATTTATATAATCAAAATTTATTATAAAAATTGATTGTAAATTAGCTAAATATATGTTTAATGAAGATTTAAACATGATGTATCAAAACAAATGTTTGCCAGATGGCAAACTCACCTAGCACCTTTTGACTTTGAAATCCTTTATAAAAAAGGTGAAGAAAACAGTGTTCTTGATTTTTTAACTCGTGAATTTTTGCAGGACAATGATCCTTAGAGAAAGGGGTACTTCCGCCAACAGAGGAATGGGTAAAGGAAATATCCTCCTGGCCCATTATGGCAATAAAAAACTATTTGTATAGAAATAGAAATTTACAACGCTAAAACAGCTTTTCCTTTGTTATCGCTTGCATTTATCGCATCGTCGACCCTAGTGCACCGCTAAATTTGCAAATTCTAACTCTATTTGCCTTCCCTACGCCTAACACATGGCTTTCAAAATCAAAGTTTTCACAAAAATCTTTCTCACTTTTTAAATATATACGTCAATTGGAAAATAAAATCCTAAAATATTTAAACGTACATTTTCCCTTGAAATAAAATTTTGAATAAAACTCTAAAAATAATTTAAGAGTAAAAAATAACTAAACTCAAAACTTTTTCTTATTTTTTTTTCAAAAGGAAACTTTTCAAATCAAAGTGAAAATTTTCAAAATTTTTTCTTCTAAAAATTTTGCTTAATCGAGCCACACTTTCAACGTAGTCCGAAGTCGGTTATGTGCTAGGCACATAAATCAAATTCCAAAATTCTTCAACTAACTTTTACCTAGAAATTTGACAATTTATTTAAAAATGTCAACACGTCTAATATTAAAAAAAATAGCTTTTAAGGAATATGAGCAATGACCTGTGATATTGAAACAACTTTATCACG